>JASVER010000022.1:960148-1111517 GCA_030449065.1 Oceanodroma leucorhoa
ATTAGGGACTCGGTCAGCTTCAGGGAAACACAACAAGATCAGCTTGCTCAGAGGTGATTCAGCACAATTTTATGTTTATCCTTTTAGCACTCATACATTCATTTCCTTAAAGTTCAGACAGTGGATGCTAAACCAGATTTAAACTCRAAATTCTTTTTAATACTTAACATGTTCAGCTCTCAGTGTCCACACAGATCAACTGTGAAATGGGGAGAAAAAATGGCCAAAAGGTCTGTAAAACTTCTGTAGTTACAAAAAATAAGCATAAAGCCAGAGTGCTTCAGAACAATTTTCCTTCAGCCTGACAGTAAAGCTGCATTACAAGTCTGTCCACAAAAAGTGTTCATTTTCTTTGTTTCTACTCTAAATTCATTCTTTCCTCAATAGCTAAAGTTCAAACAGTATTTCAGTGGAGTCTAAAGCTCTCCCCTCTCCTCTCCTCCCCAAGTCCTTTAAAAATATCTACACCTGTAAAAATCGAACWACAAATGCCTGGACACCAGGGACAGTACTTGCCCACTGTGCTGCTGCCTCCCTTTCACTCCCRATGAGGCAGGTAATCCTCCCTCATACTCCTCTGAGGTTATTTTCTCCCACATTTGCTCTTTTCCAGGCAGCAGATACATCTGCATATCCTCTCTTTCATTTTTTTCCAATCTAGTCTTTCCACACAGTAGCAACCTCATTTATAGGCAGAGAAATTTAATGAGGGGTGATTAGGTGAGTTGCGCAGGAACACATGGTTGAGCTGGCAAGCACCAAAGCACCGTCACCCCAAGCTCGGGRCTGCTGCCCCACCAGCATCCTGCAGATCCCGTATGGCATCCGGACCACGCACGAATCATCTCACTGCTGTTCAACACCTTCGGCCCCTCAGGTAACGGCTTCCCATTTCCTTTCTGGTTCACTCCACGCTTCCTGGCTTTGACATTTATTAATTTTCCAACTGGRTCTTCAACCCAGCTTGATGCAGCTCCAACCCCCTCTGATCGTCCCGGGTACTTGCTGTGCCCCCCTGCCAGCAAAACCTCTTTCTGCAAGCTGGGGGGGTCTGGGGGGTGTGGAGGGGTGGGTTTAGCTCATTTTGGGTTAGGATTCCCAGCAGGCAGGAGGGGTGGCAGGCTCAACCGCCTGCCCAGAGCGCTGCACCCTGTGGCCATTCCTCCTCATTTCCAGGGGGTCTCAGGAAGCCCCTCGCCCCGCAGAGGTAGAGCATAGGGGGAAAGAGCTGGTTTGGTGTAAGGTGAGAAGTGGCAAACTCTGCTTTGCTTTGGAAAGGAAGTGATAAAGCCCCTGYGAAGCGATGGCACGTGTCCCCGCCTGGGCTGCCAAGGGGCACTGAGGGGGTGTTCGTAGCGAGGGGGCAAACTCATACTGAAGGATGCCCCGTTAGTAAGGCGAGGCTGTACAGAGCACTGAGGTTTGATGTAAAAGAAGCAAAGTTTGCAAGGACAGGCTGTTTTAGTAGAACAGCCTAAACTGCCTGAGAAGGAGGATGAAATGCCTTTAAAATTCAGGGTGAGTAATTTATAAACAACTTGATAGTGGCTGGAAAGCTGAGTGGAAAAGAGACAAGGAGCTTACATCTCTTAAAGATCAGATGATTTTCTTCTSGAAGTGTGGGGTGAAACTTTTCCTGTCAAGGTCAGGCAGAAATACAAGGCTTGAAAGAGCACTGAGCAATCTGGTGAACAATCTGGAGGAACAAAAATTTTGCTTTTGGAGAGGCTCACAAGGAAAAATATGTCAGCTAACCACACCACTTCTAAATAAAAATCAAATTCAGTTAGAAAAGCAAAGCTGTCTAATAGCTTGTCCCCTAATAGATCCCCAAAAAATGCGTGGGACAATCGGGTCTTGACGTTGTGGCTTGCAACAGCAGTGGTGCTGGTCCCCGCGTGGAGCCCCTTGCGTCCTTGCCTGTAYCACAGCAGAGCCCTGAAGGATGCTYGCAGAAAGTGGGCAAGCACGCACAATAAAAGCCAGTCATATTAGCAAAGGCGAAGGTGAGTGAGGTGGTAAATTAATTTCTGAACACCTGCTATCCAATGTATAAATATGTTTCCATATGTAATAAGAACAAAAAGAAAATGTCAGCAGATTTTTGTTTTACTTTCCCTGACTTTGATTTTTTTTTTTTTTTTTTTGACAGATGAGATGAGCCTAGTTATTCCCTTTACAAGGTATTTACAAAGTTACACAGCTTCCTCTCAAAAGTCAGTCATAATACTCATGCCACACCCATTCCTGACAAGGTGCTACATCTGGAAACCTTTTCTTTTTTAAAAAGTGGTAGATTTCTGCCGTAAAGACATCACATTACATTTTGTAAAAGGCCAGGTACACCACCCACCACCACGCAGAGCCTGCCACTCGTTGTCAGTTGATCCCACTCTTAAAGGTTTGGGCCCGACTGGTCTGAGTAAGGACACTTAGTCACGTTTACCACCGGGTATTTTTGCTGCTTTTTTTGACTGATTGCTTTTTTTGGTGAGGCATTCGGGCAATTTTCTCTCTTAAGCGGAATGGGTCGGGCAGCGGGCCGGGCCCGGCGCGGGGCTGGGTGCTGGCGGTGTGACAGCAGGGGGCAAGAGCGCACCAAAAATGCTGACAGCGGGGGGGAGCGGGAGCGGGCGGGGCCGGCGGTCACCCCGGCAGCTCCCTCCCGGGGAGGGCTGCCCAGGGAGCTGGTAGGTGCCCCCTCCCTGGAAACATTCAAGGTCAGGCTGGACGGGGCTCTGAGCAACCTGAGCGAGTTGAAGATGTCCCTGCCCACGGCGGGGGGGTTGGACTAGATGGCCTTTAAAGGTCCCTTCCAACCCAAACTGTTCCGTGATTCTGTGATTCCCGGGGCGGGGAGCTCCGCTTCGGCCGGGGAAAGCGCGGAAGTGCAGGGGCGGGCGGGGGTGGCTGGTGAAACAGCGGCAGGTACCGAGAGGGGAGATTTGGGGGCGGGGGGAGGGGGAGGATCCTCCTATTTTTATTTTGTACGCGCTCCTTTTCGTGCAATTTGCCTCTCTGCCTTGTTGTTCCCTCTGTTACCGTTTTGTCATTCAGGCTTTCTGGAGCTGTAGTTGAAAACTGAAGTCGCTGTTGGAAATGTGTATAAGACTGGGTGGTTTGGTCTGCATCTTTGTGAGCTGTGGCATCCTYGCCACGTACGGGAAAGCCCTTCTGCATATGCATGATTTTAAGACTGTAGATGGTCCCGTTCCCTTCCAAAAGCAGAAAAATCAACCCCTGACTGAAGTACCCGTGCTCGGGTTGTTTGCTGCTAGAATCAGCTAGGCAGTAGAGATCACATTAATAAAAGTCTTCATATGTTCATTATAAAGCTGATCTTTTTAAAATTACTGCAGTACACCTTCCATGAAAGTATAGCCCATCTCTCAATTAGTAGGACTTTATTTCCATTCTGTAAATCACTGGAATGTTGCCTTCTCTTTTTGTTAGTTACCTGTTTGTGGTTTAGTTTGAAAAGCCTCTAACATTTTTTCCTAGCAAGAATTTTCAACAACAAATTATCTTTCAAGACTTTTTACCTTTAAAACTTCTCTTTAATAGAGGAAATTTGGGAAGGGAAACAGAACAAAAATCTTGTTTTGCAAGGCAGAATCTTGCTTTGTTTGGGTTTGTAAACTGGAATTTTCACAGACATGTCCTGTTTTCTTATGCATCTTCATTTAGGATATTAATATGCAGGGAATTTGGGGAAAAAAATAGGGAAATAAGGGCAAGAGGGGAGGACACTATCCTGGCCCTTTCCAAACTTCAGTATTGATGGAGAAATAATAATTCCTCRTTGTTCTGGTTTCAGCTGGGATAGAATTATTTTTCTTTCTAGTAGCTGGTATAGTGCTGTGTTTTGGTTTTAGTATGAGAATAATGTCGGTAACACACTGATGGTTTAGTTGTTGTTAAGTAGTGTTTACCCTAGTCAAGGACTTTTCAGCTTCCCATGCTCTGCCAGGTGCATGAGAAGCTGGGAGGGAGCACAGCCAAGACAGCTGACCCAAACTGGCCAATGGGGTATTCCATACCATATGGTGTCATGCTCAGTATGTAAACTAGGAGGTGTGGTCTGGGAAGCAGCAGTTGCTGCTCGGGGACTGGCTGGGCATCCATCGGTGGGTGGTGAGGAATTGCATTGTGCATCACTTGCTTTGTATATTCTATTATTATTATTGTTATTATTATTACTACTACTATTTTACTTTATTTCAATTATTAAACTCTTTACCTCAACTAATGAGTTTTCTCACTTTTACCCTCCCAATTCCCTCCCCCATCCCACCAACAGCAGGGGAATGAGCAAGCGGCTGTGTGGAGTTTAGTTGCTGGCTAGGGTTAAACCACGACACCATTTATTAGACATTTACACATTGTTTACTTCAAGGACATGGAAATTCATATTTATCATGTACATCGCTTGTTATTGTTCTTACTTCCTGACTGGATGACTGAAAAAGGAAATTAAGCTGTGCTGACTGACTTGTGTTATTGATAGCACAGAAAAAGAACAAACTTCACGGAGAGAGCCTAAACCATTATAGGCCTATGTTGCTTAAAGGTATTCCTGGTAGAGGTTTTGCTTTAGCTGTGATAAAAGTCTGAGGATACAAAAAAGGCAAGGTTGGTAGGGAGAGGTAATATGCTTTGTTATATTAACTCTTACAACTGGACAACTTTTTTGGGCTCACAGGTATTTTTACTCCATACAGAGAGTCTATAAGCATGTCTTTCCTTTATTTTTACTACGGGAGGTGTCATGTATGGACCACATCCTTCGGAAAGGAGTTTGCTTTCTGTGCCATTAATGCTGCACCATTACAGCTGCTGGTGGTGTAACTTGCGTGGAGTTCCACTGCAGAGGGAAGTGGGAGCTCCCGGGTTACTCCAGCTTACTGGAGATGTTTCTGCATCTGGGTTTAGCCAGCTGAACACTTTCCCCACCTCAGCATGGACACATGCACCTCCTAACACTGTCAACCAGACCCCAGGCTCTTCCCCTTCAACCAGTATTGCTCGTAGCAAGGTCTGGAGGCAGTTCACACTCCAATGCCTGCATCCAGCTTGGGTTCCCCTGCTGAAGGATTGAGAGCTGCAGTTATGCCTGCCTGTTTTGGGGCTTTTATAAATATTCTCTGTTAAATTTTTACAGCTACAACTTTGCCATCCATTTAGATTTGGATTTATGTTACCGGGGAGTTGGTTTTGCTTTTTGCACACCGATGCACAAAGCTGGTTTTGGCAGATTCATTAAACTGACTGAGGAGAAAAAAGGGAGGGAAGGCACTTAGACATCATCCAATACTCAAAGAGGACAACTGGATATTTTTATATGAAGAATTTGTATAATTCTTCTTTTATGGTCCCTGTTCAGTGGTCTTCGAAGTCAACAGTGGTCTTTGAATCAAACTCCATGGCTGTATAGACTTTTAAGAAGAAACTCCACACATTAGTGTAGGCCAGGTTAGGGACTCCTCCAGGCTAATGTGCTGAATGTATCTCCTCTTTACATTAATAAAGGCGTACGGGAAGAGAGGAAAGCAACCTCCCTGTTTCATGCTTGTGACATTTGGAGGCTGCACATGCAAACGGCTAGCTCCTCTAGGAAGCCTGCCACTGCTTCTCCTAGCTGTGGGAAAAAATTGGAGGCCATAAGTTGATTCTATTTTTGTCCAAACAGCCTGTAGAAAGCAAAATAGAGTTTCCTGTGAGAACACGCTGCTTCCAAAGCCACCTGAGCCTGCCAGTGACTATGGTGCGGTGTCACACGGCCAATCTCCCTCACTAACTGCATGCGCGTGGTTATTAGGTAAGGACAACAAGACACCCGTGGGCAAGCCGATGTTTTCCTTGTGAGACTTTGCATAGGTGAATAGAGATGTTGTTCCTTAGGGAGCTGTTTCCCCCACAGGCTGGTAAGGACAACGAGCGGGCACAAGGGTGACATTTATAGCAGGAGGCGATGGGGGAGAAGGTTGWGGTCGTGGCACCGATGCCTGTTGCTGCATGCTTGCTGCTCATCAGTCAGCAAGTCTTCCCTGAACAAAATTGTTCGGACTTGTCTCATTAAAATGCTTTCCCGTAAAATGGCCACAGTTTGTTGCCAGGTGTTTTTGTAGCCTCACTATAATCCTGGAATCCCCCATAGCTTACAGACACTTTCAGACCAAGAAAAAACAGCTGAAACAACACCTCATTTTCAGTCAGAGTTGTAGCTCAGAAACAATTTTACACAAGTTTCTTGGGCTTAAATTCACAGGCTGCTCTTTACCTGTCAAGGTGAGATTTTGAGCTACTGATTGTCCTTGCTCAAAACACGCGTAGGAGCAAGACCCAGCAACTGCAATCTGACTAAGAGGATGGACGTTTGTCCAACTATCCCGTGAGAGGCTATGCAAACCAATGTGCTGACCATGCTTTGAGGTGTCATTGCTTGACATCTTCTTTCACTTTCTTTAACCACTTTCCCCTTCCTCTAAATGTCGATTCCCAGGAATGGCAGATAATTGTTTTGCTTCAATCCTGGCACCTACTGGTAAGACCTCAGCAGCACATAGGCAAAATGAGAATGATTTCATAAGGSAAATACATGCAGGGCTTCAAACTAGCACTTCTCTCCTTCTCTCACCACCAGCTTGCCTCTCCATGTTACAAGCCTGGCCATACCTCAGAAAACCCCAGTTTTCTTGTAGGAGCTCAGAAGTCTGTGTAATTTTTTCAATCCCCAGCTTTTTCAAATGTAGATGCTGTAACATTTTGACACACCGCAGAGAATTAGTAGCAAAGGGCTCAAGATGTGCAGCACAGCCCCTTGCAGTTATGGGCAACAAACCCTGTAAAGCCCTTCCCAGAGTACCACCTTATATCTTCACAGTAGCTGACAGAGGAGAGCAAAGAAAGTTAGGTATCTTTCAGTTCCTCCTCTAGCTATGGATCACAGATATCTACTTGTCCTCATGCCATCATTGCTCTTCATCTTATATGGCTCTTTTCCTTTTTCCTTCCTTTATGTGTTACAGACGGCAATCATGCTCTTCACCTTCCCTTTGCTAAAGCAGCCAAATCCTTCCATCCCCCTTCATACCTGTAAAACAACTATCATTGTTCTTCTCTGAGGCAGTGTCTGCAAATTATATTTTGGGTCCATCTTTCTTAAGATTCTGGGTTTTAGAGCCAGAAGGTCTTACAAAAGGTACACCTGCAGCTGACTCGAGGACAGTGCTTCCTGACCAGAGACAGTTAATCATCAACAGTATCCAGATGGTTTGTGACTGGGCCTGGTGATGATGCATATACTTGGGGAATTTCCAGGTTTTGTTCATGATTCATTCAGACTTTCCTGTCTGAATAGGGAAGATCTCACAAAACATAGTAATAGTTTGCATTATAGAGCGCTTCACACGCAGCATTGCACCAATTGAACTGGAGATTTTGAGATGACTCCTTCATGGGGATGTCGTGGTGTTACATCATGAGGTTGGATCTGTATCAGCTTTCCTCTTCTTCTGTGTACAAGCACAGGCTCACAGGAACCTTTTATAAGATTTGTTCTATCTGTCTGCAAGGCCATTTACTGCTGCAATGGGAGAGGACTTAGCTTCCCTTCCAGTCTGCCATTTTGCTTGTATCCCTGCTTTAATAATGACAGTAATGCAAACTGTCACTACCCTTTTATTCCAAAGGCAGCTGACTTTTAACAACCTGACACCAGGTTTGCATCTTAGAATACAACTGCAGTCATTCAAATGAGTGATAAGAAATGCAGCAGAGCATCCTTTTGGCACCGAGAACATATGCATCTACTCTTGGCACTTCAGTGATAATGAGATGCACCTTATCAGTGTGTTACGTGAGCACCTCTAACATCGTTAAGACGTTGGTCCCACTTCAGCTAACCTTCAGGTCCCACTTCAGCTAACTGCCAGGAATATGCTGTAGTCAGAGGATGTGGTGGCAGTTTCAAGGTCAAATCGTGCTTATTGCTCACAGTCACTGTGCTTGAGACATTCTGGAGAGTTTTGGTGTAACAGGCTGGGTTTTGTTCTCCTTCTTATGGAGCAGAAACTTGCAGAAACTCACAACATGTCACTTACCATGACGGTGCTCAACTATGTGAACGCTGCAGCCCTGCTAGCAGCCACACATAGTTAGCACAGGCTGGTACCCCGCTATGCTTTCTTCTCCTGGTGCTGTCACCACACTCCCACTCCCTGCCTTCCACTGTGGGCTGATGTCTGCTTTAAACCCCCACAAGCTCCTGCCCCTCGGGGCATGCTCTGCTTTCATGGGGGTAGGGGACACGGTCACTAGTGGGCCCAATGCGGTGTGTCCCGCTGCAGGCTGCACACCCCACTCTCCACCTGCGCCTGCAAGCGTGCTCAGCTCGTGGGACCCTGTCCTTCAGGGGCCGCAGGGAGGCCTCCTGGGAGCTGCAGTGCAGCCTGTATTCTTCCCAACGACAGCACCCTGTGGCACGTCCTTTCTGGGGAAAGCCCCGTAACCAAAGAATATTATTCCCCATCATTTAGCCTCTGCTGCAATACTCTGCTGGAAAGGCAGAGTCTTCGAGACACCTCAGCTGACATTGCTTCCTCTGCCTTCTGCATCCTTCGCTCCTCCAGCCCTGCTCATCCCCCATCTGACAGTCTCCATGGCTTGCCCCGTGCTGTCACAGGCAAAGGGGAGACCCATTTCCCCGCGGCGCCGTTCCCCTCCCTTTGCCGATGACTCATCCTTGCTGTGATTCCTTCAGGAAGCAAGTTAATACCATCAATTAAAAAAAAAAAAGAAAACAAAATATTCAGTCCTTCCAGCTTCTCTGCTGCTTCCTTTTTATTTCGATCTGCAGGCTCTCCGAGGCATCTCATTTTGTGTGCTGAACCGCATCGAGCACTGATGCCGCTTTCCCGATGACAGAAATGCTCTGTTCTACTGGCCAGCACTGCCTGTGCACATGGGGACATAAAATACTCTGCAAGACACTTTATCTATGTCCCAGAGACTCCAGGGAAGAAGAGTCAGCAGGTTCTGCAGGGTGGCACTGCTGAAATGTTATCGATCATCCCTGTGCCATGGCCCAGGCGAAAGTCCACCTCTAGGCTCATCAGCACTCCCCGACTCAGTGGCAGAGGCAGGAAACAAAGGGGGCAGAGGAGCTGCCCCACCTCGGGGGGCCAGTGCAGCCCATTGATATTTATAACAGAGTGGTTTTCAGCTGTTGTTGAAAAACAACAGCTGTTTCATCGTTTGTCTCTTCGACTCTTCTCTGGGAAAAAAAATCAAAAGGCAAAAGTGGAGGGAGCCTAGAACAGAAAGGCTCCTGCTTTTCCAGAAGAATGATAATGGCTCCACTGTGCACTGTTCTTGTATCATAGCCTTCCCAAAAATACCACTAGAGAGGACAGTTTGCAATTTGAAAGTGGCCCCTCCCCCAGTTTAGTACACACTCAGACCTCAGAGGTACAAACTGGCAGAGATCCTCCAAAAGCAGCACTCGCCAAGGTCCAGGCGGGGCAGCAACAGAGCCCACGGCTTGTGGCTTTGCTCATGATCCATCCAAGGTGGCTATGCTTTTTGTGTGTTGTCAAGTAGTGGCCTACCAAATGTCTAAGAAAGGTCATTTTCGTCTTCAGCCCGACGATGTAACCCAATACTTTTCTTCTTGAAAATAAAGCAGGTTAATGTTGATATTTTTTGCCCACATGCAGTTTGTAGAACACAGACAGTCATAGAAAACATCTTTTAACTACCATGCCTGTTTTATTCCATATCCTTCTGACTGCAGCAGAGGAATACATCTTCCTGTTATCACATTCATTTCATTTTTACTAGACTTGTGTAAACTTTAACTTCTGTGATACACAATTCAATTTCTTTTGGGTTTCAGAGACAGTGGCAAAAGAAAGAAGGGAGAATATCTGAAGAACGCCTGAAGAACATCCCTCACTTTATTACTGTTCCTGGTATCCCACCAGCCCACCCTCATTTGGGCTGTCAGATGAAACCGCTAGCTCTCCTTTAGGCTTCTCTATTCAGAAAACGGAGGTTGTACAGCACTGAAGGGGCTTCCTGGACGAGAAGGCTGATGATTTGAGTTTTATCCTGTGGGTCAGTGCAGACCAATGATGTTTTACTGGGTTAGCTTCTCATCATTCTTCTCATCATTCCCTTGCGGCAGCACAGGCAGCAAAAGAAGCAAGCCCATGCTCTCACAGTGTCTTGACATATGATGGGACACTAATATTTAAACAAATCCAACACACCAGATGACAGTCTCACATATACCATTATATGTACAGATGGCCAGCTACATTGTTCCCAGTTTCACTCTGGATTTTGCATGGGTTCTCGGTCCTTTGAAGCCCTGAGTGGTTGGTGCATCTCCACAGGACCTCCACTCTCAGCAGTTCTCCTGGTCTGAAGAGCACCTGGCCCAATCTTACCGTCCAGGTTCAGTGCTTCCATTGCCTCTCTTGCAACAGTCTCACACCCAAATTGCAAAGCCACATCTGCAGTATTTGCATCATATCCAATGACTGCCCATAAATCATTCACATGCTACCCCTTCCCTTCCTTCTCCTTCCCTTCCCTCCTCTCCCCTCACTTTCCTGTTGCTGGCTTCTGTCCGGAAATAACTTTCTATCGCAGAATGTCTTTAAATCTGTGGTGGTCGCTATTTTTCACTTTTCCCTTTCCAGAGCTGGTCTGCCTTTATTGCCACCCTTCGTAACTTGGACTGGCAGACAACTCAATAAGAGATTATTATATAAATACTTAAAAGAAACCTTTGTTTTCAATTGAAAGATCCAATTTTAAGTCCAATATTTCATTATCACTGCTACAAACACTGCTTCTCCTTGGAAGAGAAATAAAACTTAAGAACTGGTTCTCCTCTTGCTGCAGAGGATTTGATTCTCTCCTAGTCTATATGTGATGTAGTTACTTATTCCTGCGTAGCCCAAATAGAAAATGGGTGGTATGCAATACTTATGAATGGTATACTATCATGATTGTAAAATCTATAGGAGGATCAGCTTTATTTCTGCATGGTGTTAGTCTTTAACACAAACAAGCTATTGAGACTTAGTGCATTACCTTTTTCTTTACACCAAGTTTATGCTTTTATATTAAAATTACATCTGAATAGACAGCTGTGAGATCAAACTAAGGGGTTTAGTTTTCATGCAGAAATGCAAAAGTGGTGACTGATTTTCAGAGTCCCTCACCTGAACATAGTCCTTAGCGTTAAGTCAGCACAACTCCCACTGAGAGCTTTTGGGAATGAGCTCAGCTGAGGCAAAGAAATGTGTCGGGGGGGGTGCGTGGACGGTAGTGGATGAGCATACGGATGCAGCAAGAGCGGCCAGGCACTGTGCCGTGGATTTGCCATGCGACTCTACGTGTATCCGTGCAGACCCTCATCCTCGGAGGGGTTGGTGAGCACCAGAGCGCAGCCCTGCAGGATCCACCAGTGGCTGCTCCTGGCCCTGCCCCAGCATCCCCACAGGGCACAGGGCCGAGGGCAGTGCCTGGTTGTGCTCGTGGAACTGGGGATGGGAGGGTATAATTCCCATTGATTCCTCAGGCAGTAAGGTACCAACACAAATACGGTGATAGCAATCTCCTTCCTCATGGAGGTGAGGCAAGGACTGGTGTTATGAAGGCTCTCAAACACTGGTAAAAGATACACTTGATGCATGCAACAAGATAAGGACTGTATGTAGACTATATGTAAATCTATCTTTTTTTAGACTAACTAATGCAAATGGGGTAAAAATTGGCAAGCAGTCAGGCATGCGAGCACACCTTCCTTCTCCATAAGCCCGCAAACTTGCTCTTGCTTATTATTTTAGACCAACCCTGCTGCAATCCTACCACCGATCTATACAGAAATTAATTTGAATCAGTGTGGTATTYTGTGGATGACTACAACTTAAATTTCAAAGAAATGTATGGCAGTAAGGATAGAGTTGTGGTTTAAGCACTCTAGAGATGCAGGTTTATTTCTTTACAGCATCCTGAGTATTGCAGGGTGTGCTGCCGAGTGATGCAGCTTTCCTGCTCCTAAGATAAAGATGCTCTTTCACAGATACGATGTTGGAATATTATGGTGATTTGACATTTTGTGAGTTTTTAAAATGTGTCCCTTGGATTTAATTCTCTATATGGATATCAAATCACAGACCTAGATAAGAAAGAGACCTGAAGTAAGAAAAACAAGGTAGAGTGTATCAGAAGTTGAGTCCAATTAACACAAGCCTTATAAGACTTAGATGGAGAAGGTAAAAATACCGATCCCATATTTCCTAGATTTTTGTGATGAATCTGTGAAGATTTTTGAGCCTTAAAGGACTTGCTGTCTAACTTCTGACACTTTGGAGATTTCTTTTCGCGAAATGGCAAACTTTTTGTACCGTCTGCTTACAGTATCAGAGTGAGGACACATTCAAGTAGAGGGAAATAGAAAAGTTGGTACTTTGACTTTGGAGTCTTTTTAAAGTTCCCAGGGATTCAAAGAAAGCAGGCGATCAAGCAGTTCCCTCCACTGGAGTAGCCTTGGCCACCTGGAATATATCCCATAACAGTGTGACATGGCTCTGAGTTACTTCAGTAATCTAATAAATATGAATTCAACCCTGGGCAAATAGAACTGTGCAAAAATGTAATTATAGGCTTATAAAAATCATACTTTCTTAATATTCCATTGCTTTCCCAAGAGAAATACATTACCTTGGGAACTGAAATGGGTGTGTACTTGCTACATCCATCGTTACAATACATGTAATCTACTGCCATTTCTACCTACAAGATGCTAGACTCTGAGGTCCCCTTACTGGAGCAACTCCAGTGAAACCAGAGTACTTATGTCAAACAAAATCCGCATGGGTTTAGATGAGAATCAGAGCCATTAAAACATTTTTATTTTAGTATTATTCCTGCTCTTTACCTCACACACAGGTCCACACTTCATCCTTCATAGAGAAGTGTTGGCTGCAGTGGACCTACACCAATTTACACTAGCCAAGGACTGGAATATGTGTGTTTAAAACTGCCAAAAAGTCCTCGAGTGAAATACGTCAGCAAGAACATACTTTCATGGGGTAAGGACTATTCTTCACCCTTCCAGCAAAGAAATGCAAATCAAAATCATTCAATCACCCTGTGACAAAATGACTGCCTCATCCCTGTTGCTTGTAGACAGACCTTGAGATCGACAAGGCCCTCTTGTTTCATGACAGCTCTCACCTGCCCTATCCTTCAGTGGTGGAGGTAGATCAGTAACCTTCCCCTATGGGAATTGCTCTGGGGATTCCTCCAAAAACATGCTTGCTTGGAAAATCAGTCAGGATTTTTCAATAAAGCTATTTTTCTTTGGAAAATGTTGATATTTCAGCATTGTTGACCCATAGTCAAAAGAAGAAAACCACTCCTGTCTCCACCACCTTTTTCCGTCCCAACAAGCCAAGCTTAGGGAGTTCACAGGTTAAGACAGTTTTTGAGCATTGAGACACTAAGGTGAACATCTCTGCTCTGTGACGCTAACCAACCTGCTCTTGGCCATTTGGGCATGACTGAGTCTGATTTCTTGTGTACAAAAACATTAGTCTATTTCATTCTGACATGAAGTGGGAAATGGTTGAAATCTCCTGTCTTGGGTGTGCGTGGCAAGCTGTTGGCAGCGGGGAGCTGCAGGGGTGGCCTCTGTGAGGAGGGGCCGGGGCTGCCCCTGGTACCAGCCGGCTCCAGCTGACGGAATGCGGGGCACARCTGAGCCCCTCGGCCAAGATGGTGGGGCCTCTGAACTGACCAGAGGAGTCAGTGGCACTTCTGTGAAAACATATTTAATAAAGGGTGGTAAAAGCTGAGAGAGAGGGAACAGCAAGGCCAGAGGAGTAGGAGGCACTGCATGGCAGAGCTGGTAACACCCCCCAAAGGGACTGTGGCATACGGATAACCCATGCCAGAGCAGGTACTCCCCCAGAGAGACTGCAGCCCATGGAGGACCCATGCCAGAGGATAGAAAAAGAGTGAGAAGGAAGGAGCAGTGAAAGAAAAGAGTGAGAAACAAGTGGCCGAAAGAAACCGCTGCACCCTGACCCCAAGCCCCCGWCCCACCCATCGCCTCACCAAAGGGAGTGAGTGCAACCTGCAGCGATAACAAGGGGAGTGGAGGCCAGCAAGGGAGAGGAGAGGTGTCTGGAGTGAAGCTGAGCAGAGGAAAAGTGGYTTCCCTAAGTAGTTAAATGTTTGTCTTCTTTGTTTCCCAATATCTAAATCAGTAATTAAATGTTTACGTTAATTGGCAATAAATTAAAATCTTTCCCCGAGTCCAGTCTGTTTTGCCCACAACAGTGATTGTGGGCAACCGTAAGTGATCTACGTGTCCTTACCTCAACCCACACGTTTTCTCACTCTCGTTCTTCCTCTTCTCTCCCCTTCCCGCTGGGGAGGGCGAGCGAGTGGCTGGCTGTGTGTTTGGCTGCTGGCTGGGGCCAACCCACCACATCCCCAAAACATTTGTGGCACAAGAAAATCATCTCCTGTCCTYTCTGACTGGTGGAGTAGCTGTGGGGATCATGAAGCATTTGAAAAGGCTGCCTGAAACAGCCATGAAGTCTCACCGTCAGGGTTTTTAAGGATCCGTGAGTGAACTATCTGCCAGGAATGACATTGTAACCTGGGTGAGGTAGGAGAATAGATGAACTGATCCTATTTCCTATGACCATATGGCTTAGACTCCTGTGTTTCTAACGCTCCAGCTACCACAGATCTGATCATTCAAAAATGACAAACGAAAGGTATCTACTTTCATGTTTACCTACAAATGGRTAGTTTTGCTTTTATCATGAACAAACGCCTTCAAAATTTAGTTTTCAAATAATGTCACATTTATTTCATTATACCTTGTATAAGAAGAATTCAGGGGTGCTTTTTCACAGTATTAAATAGCACTGGAACAAATTGATCTCTCAGGAATATTGGTGCGTATCTTATCTCACTGCTCCGTCAGCAGCAATGCAAACCCCACGGGGCTGAGTACTTCCTGCAGCCCCAGCAGGAGTTAGCCAGGCTAGGGCGATTCAGGCAGAAGTCCARGGATGATACTGAGGAAAGGAAAAATACAACTTTGTTGGGGTTTTTTGTTTGTTTGTTTTGATCATTCCTAAAGYTGTACATTGGCCATCGAAGAGAAAAAGAATGGTAGTTGTTGTTCTTCYCATGTTGGCTAGCCAGAATATTCTGGACTTTTCCTCCAAGCTGATATGGATGAGGCAGCTTAGCTTCTAAAAAACTCTTACCATATGCAGCCTCTGGGCATAGTCTGTTGCTCTTTGTAACTTGGACCACACTGTTGGAGTGAGGTCACTGCAGACTTAATGTGCTGTGGTCCTGATGTGTAAGTGTAACTGTGTGGTGCTAAAAACAACTAATAATGATTTTGAAAGAAGAATAACTTGTTGCCTTTTTCTGAATAAGCAGAGCAAAAAATCAATGCTAAATGAAAAAAAAAAAACCCCTACATTTTAAATATTCCTGTCAGTAACTGTTCTCAAAAATATCCACTGGAGGAGGTAGGAGGATAGGAAGTGTTCAGTAATTTTTTTGGTCCACCATATTTTTTATCATAATAATTCACATGAGTCTATCAATGGTGTATCTGCACAGACAGCATCAGCCAGTCATCGGTAACCGATGCTGCTCCTTARAGTCCTAAGCACATGGGGACTTGCAACTGGGGAACTGAGGATAGCTGTCACAGATGAACCTGTGATATTATTGAGAGCATTYCTCCATGCTGTATAAGTTCTTAAGCCACTTAGGGTTTTTTTTTTGGTTAGTTTTTTTTCCCCACAAAAATCATTATCTTAAAATGTTCCTGCCTCATTTAACAGCAATTACTGCTAATATATATCCATGGCGTAATATTGTAATGTAAATTTAGCTTGACTGCATGATGATGCAGGGATTTGCAAGTGTTGCTGAAAGCGTGGGAATCCACATTAAGCTGTGAAGGTAAGATACTACACTTYGTCTATAGTAAAGCAAAAGGGCTCCTTAGACCTTCTGCCTCATCCTCCAGCCATGCCCAGRCTCGTAAAAGCTGGGTAAGCCACAGCGTGTAACTGAATTGGTCAAAAATGGGATTCCTGCTGCCAAGCAATGGCAGGACCATTGGAGGCAGCACCTACATTTTTGACTAAAAAATCCCATGTATAAAGTAGAGRGAAAGTACTGGCGCCCAGCAAGTGCCATGCTGACCTCCTGTCAGTTTAGGATGTTTGCAGACTAACAAAGMCCAGCACAGCTCTGAAAAAAAATGTATCTTTAATGCTATTTCAGCTCACAACTCAACATTTTCTTTCTCCCACCCTGACGGCCTCCCAACGCCCTGTCCTGGGCCTGCAAGGGCCCCGAGGGGTGCGGGCTGTGAACGAGCACACCCCGGCCAGATCTGTCACACCGCAGAGGTGCCAGGCTGGCACCATGTGCCCCTGCCCTATGCAGGGATGGGGCTGGCTGAGCTCAACGTGCTCCAAGCAGAGGGGTACCCTGGCTTTGTCACTGGCTTCAAACACACCGGCAGGGAGGAAAACGCCCTACATGTTTCCTTTTTCAAAGGAGAATTGCTGCGAAAAGTGTGACACGAGAGATGAAGGCARGGGAGGAGAGGGGAGTGTGTTGTATCATTCTATTTTCACCCATGAGATTAGGAAACTGCTGKTTTGCCTTTTTCCCCCTAAAGAACATTTTGCCATTGCCCAGGTACACTTCAAGGAAAGGGGCCGAACGAGCAGCAAGCCAAGGCATCAGCGCCAGACAGGCTGCAAGGTATGGTAAACCCGATTTAAGTGAAGGGAGGCCTCTTGCCCATATCATTGAGATCTATAATGCCCAGACGTTAGGTCACCCTGGTCTCTCTTAAGAAAAAGCRTGTGTTCAAGGAAAGCAGATTGTCTTGGCTGTCAGTTCCTGATTTAGCCCCTATTCAGTATTTTCTATTTGAATTTGGCTACCCTAGCCAAACCCTGCTTAGATGATTGACATTTTTATAAGAGACTAGCAAATAGCAGATGACAAATGATTTACATCTCCTGCAGATTTATGAAGCTTTGGATTTATAAACATTTTCACGACTATGCCACAGCTATCTAAATGTTTCCAAACAAAGAGAAACAAGCTCCCGAGGCGTGAATACCTCAGTATTAGYTGGTTATTCCAGAAACTGGAGTTTTGTTATGGAACAACACTTGTTGCTCCAACAAAGTGTTATGCTCCAACACTTGACCTATCTTTTACCCTTTGCTCCATCCCTTTCACTTCCATTGCCCACTTCTCGTTGTTTATCCTCTTGCTTGCCTGTGTGCTTCCGCCCTTATGAGTTTTAATTCAAGTGTGCAGAGGTTTTTCRTGTTATGTTGATTTCTAAGACTTTTGGAAAGCTTAAGGATACTGTTTCTGAAAAGCCTGGAATATGAAAGCAACCTATGCATTTACAGGCTGTGACTTTCAATGAAATGCAGGTACTTCACTTTCCGTGGGACAGCCTGTTGTACCCATTCTCTCCTCCCAGTGCATTACTGATAAACATGTGCTCACACAGCAAAAAAATGAAATAAATACATTTACTTAGACACYGAGCTGCACCAACGTGACCGTATTGCTCAGTGTCTGTCTGCAGCGCAGAAAACACCTTCCTGCAGCAACTCCTTGAACGCTGTCAGACTTTGCAAAGCCACCACCCCCACCCAAGCCTCCCCATCACAGGGCTCAATATTCCCCTTGCCAACTCCATTGCATGTCTACTATAAAACGTCCTTGGCCAGCCAGTTCTGAGTTTTGGGCAAACAGGTARGATCGGTGTCGTGGCACAAAAGGTGCCAGCTAAGGTTGACTCTCCTGAATGTAAAGCCATAAGTGTGGTGCTGCAGCAGTAGTCATGATCTATTTCCATTTAAACACCAACCTCCCATAACCTTCCTTTTGGAAGTCCCTCGTTCACTTAATTAACTGTAAGCCTCTCCTTTCATATTACCTTGTCCCTCTGCTAATCTAATTCACTCCTTGAAACAAGGTGATTGGCTTCATCATTGAAATTCATGAGTGAACTTTTAATCTCATTTAGTGGTCAAAATGGGAGGGCAGAGGTGCCAGCATGGAAATGCTCAAGTCCTGGTATAATGCTATTGCAGCTCATTGCTCAGGTGTAGAAAGGGTCAGGGTATTTTCTGAGGTGCCCCTAAGGCATACCAGCCTTTTCTGCCCCAGGATTATGCCCTCACTAAGCTCCTGAAGTTCTGGTCCAGCCAAGACTGTGCTCCCAGTACAGGTGCTAGGACTGAGTCTTTTCACCGGCTTTATTGTAGGACCMTATGGTTATAGTCACCAAAATCTGAGTAAGATCTCAGATTAACATCTGGCGGGAGCCTCTTGTGCCACGCTGACTTCTTGGAAATACATTTCCACCCAAAGCAAACAAATCCCCCTTCAGACAGCTGCAAGACTCTGTGTGAATGCCCTGCTTGGAAGCCGGCTGTGGGATGAAGAAGGGGTTGAAATCGTTGGCCATCATTTTATTCTGGTTGTGCAATTCTGTAAGGCCTTCTCTCATGCTGCCCTGGCTGCCACTGGGAACCACCTTCTCGCTCAAACGTGTGAGCCAAAGCCTGAAGAGTGTTGCTGCGAGAAAGGTAAAGCGTTCATCCCACTACAAGTGAAAGAAATCGCCAGGGACCGTGCTTCTGGAGCCTGACCTGCCCACCGCTGTCATTTTAGAGTTTCCCTGTTCAGCTGCGAACGAGCATCCTGATGCYGAGGAAATCTACATCCAGGCACATCAGTGAGTGCCACATCAGCAGCAATTTCTGCTCAGAGCTCCCCGTTGTCTCCTCAATTAAAAACTGAGATCAGGACCAGCAAAAATAAGCTTTTCAAAAGGTCTTTTTCTGGAGAGGGGAATACCTGCTTTTCGGAACTATTCTTTTCCATATATACACACTAGGAGCAAGCAATGAGTTACTGAAGTGCATGTGTGTTTGTGCACATATGCATACACATATATATGCATCGTAAAGAGATTTTGTTTTGAAACAGCAGCAGGGCACATTTGCCAACACATAAATTAAAGGCAAGGAGCTATATTAGGCAGGAGAGCCAGAAGGGACCTGCAGGGAAACATTGGTCTCTCATTTGGGTAAGAAAGMAAGCCTGCTGATTGCTGAAAGCAGCTTTCTCGCTCTTTCTCTTCTAACACAAAATTTTGTGTCTTTAAAGGCAAGCTGTTCCCAACAAGGATTTGCTAAAAGGGTAAAACTGCGAGGGAAGCATTCCTCCTGCAGCAATGCTGCTGGGGCCTAATAACCTTAACTGACCTTAGGTGTCTCCATGCTCCAGCTCTGTATCTCCTCTTAGCTCATTCTGCAAGAGCTACTTAACCTAATTACAGAGGAGAAGACACCTCAAGACCGTGACAGGCGAGGAAGTGGGGGAGGGTGGACGACGCATGCTTTCGTCATGTGTCCTCATGCATGATTTGTACAGGATGAAAAAAATTCCTTCTTCCCTTAAAAAAGGGATAAGCTCCACCTATGCGAGCACGGGAGAGACAAGCCAGGAGAGCCGAGCCCTGCCGTGCAGCTGGGCTGCGCTTCCCGGCAGGCTGCACTCCCGCATCGCCCGGGGCTCCGTCACTGCTGCCTCCGACGCTGGGGACAAATTATGTGGCACGTGTAGGTCTGCCTCTGCAAGGACTGCACCATCCCCTGCTCTTCCTACGGGTGGGGTCCAAAGGCAAGCTGTGAAAACGAGGAGAGGATGGCTGTGAATTTCCCGCATGGAGATCYTGGTGGCAATAGGACTGTTGAGCTGCAGGCAGTGTGACAGCTGTGGAAAACAGTAAATGATTACGAGAGGAACGAGCAGTTTTGTCTTTAATTCTTATAACAGAAAAACAAGAGGGCATCTGTGAAATGAGCCTGGCAAAGTTTTCTCTCCCGTTTTTCTTGAGTTGCTTGTGGAGCATCATGAGAGCTGGAGATAGGATGAAATAAAGTGTTTCGGTAGTGCTTTAGAAAACTCTTGCTATATAAGAAAAGAAAAAAATATACATAAAAAGAGGCAAATCCCTCCTTAGGTCATACACATGCCTGTAACATTCAGTAATTGAAAAGAAACTTCTTGAAATGGTGACTTAAGCAAAAGGACAAATTCTCCACAATTTCTGAAATGCTTATTTTAAGGCAAGGAGSAAAGGGGGGCAAGGATTTTTTTGGGGAAAATATCATAAGTAGAGGGGCAGTAAGAGTCAGTATGATAATAGCACTATTCCAGACATTTCTGAGAGCCGATCATCAATGAATGGTACAAAACATGATCACTGAAGTCTAAGCCAGGCTGCCAGGCTGTTTTCTGACAAGACACAGACGTGTCATTTGCATTCCTGTCATTTGCAGGAGAAGTGTGGTGAACTACTTCAGCCATCGCTGCCCGCAGTTTTGAGGGTTATGGGAAGGGAGAAGGATGKTTTTTCTGTTGGAAAACGAAGGGGATCCTCCCACAGGCTTCTTCCCAGTTCTTGTGTAAAGAGAGCTGCAAATAGTTTTTCACAGCAACACACGGAGCAGTTCAGCAGCAGAAATCGTGCYGCTTTGCCGGGTAGAGAGGAGCCATGCAGTGCTCAATGGGAATAACGGTGCTGCTCTCCCACCCTGTTGTTGTGCCGCCTCAGGTCGCTAGCACGGCGGGGAAGGCAGGCTCGCCCTTTCTCTGCACCGCGCCTGGTGTAACAGGCTCTGGAGAGCGATGGGAACAGAATAAGGACATGACAGCTCTCCAGATTTGCTCACATTCTCACTTGGAGCCGAACCAAGTCTCCCAAGYGTTTATTTGTGAAATGGACATTTTTCAGTGTTGTTTTCAGAACAAACACCTCTGCTTTGCAGCTGAAATGCTTGATGCCATCTCTCACGCAACCTCCTCTTGCCCCAGGCAGTCCTGCCCGGGGAGCCCCAYATACGGTACACCCCTTCCCGCTGAAACCTGAATGACACCACAACATGCTGCACTGATGAAAGACTTTGGCTTCAATAAACCTGCAAACTGTGGCACATTTGCRTTTCACCAAAACAGTCGTAGCTAGCTGTAATCCTGAACTGAGGTGTGACCTTCAGGCACCGTGCAGTAYGAATAATAAGAACAACAGCACTTCTGATTATTACATAGCAGAGAGTGGAAAGGACAGCAAGAGTGCATGAGTTAATAACATGAGTCCTGACCACACCACAGAGGGCCTAACGAGGAGATTTGACTGCATTCCTGACAAATTGCAAAGTGATGCAATAGGAAGCTTTATATTAATTCCCCTGGGATAGCATCTCTTCCACAACATCTGCTTTTCAGATCTGGCTTATCCCCAACCTCTGGACAAAGAGTATAAATCACCAAATATGCAGAATGGGTTTTTTGAAGCAAGCGGTAAGCAATGGGTTTGGGCAGGGGTGAATTTATTTCTAGCTTAACTCTTCCGAGTTGATTTGATCTGCAAAACCCTACAGGCATGCGAGCAGATCTGGGAGGACCCCAAGGTCTTGGCGCAGAGCTTTTGTCACTGCCGTCAGCAGCCCCAAGGACGCAGGGACATCTCTGCAGGGCGGGAGGTCAGGAAGAGAAGTGGACTCTGAAATGTCGTATAAGTAGGAGAAAGACTCAGATAAAGGGAAAAGTCTTTGTCCTCCTTAGTTTGTCAGTGTAAATGATACAGAATCACTCCAACAACAAACATCATTGAGGAAAATAGCACCCATCATGTCAGATTTGCTACTGATAAATATATTCCACCATCTATACGCCTTGAGACCTTCTCCTTCAGAAAGGCAGAAAACGTAAAGATCGGTTCGTACAGCCCAAATTTCAAAACCTGACCTCTGTGGCTACGGGAGCGCCCCAGGACCCACTCGGTCCCACCCCGCGCTTTTTGTCTGAGGGTTTTACTGAAATCCCAGAAAATACTGGCTCTTGTTTAAGCGTGCCCGCTTCAGAGCGGGGTTTGAGAAAGCCCCGGTCACATTTGTGACTTGCAGCTTGATTCCGTTCACAGAGGGAATTTTCAGGCGGGGGTGTTGAAAGGCAGCACCCTGCCAAAACTCCCGCCGCCGCCGCCGCCGCGTTTCCCCCGGCCGGCCGGGCCCGCCCGCCCGCCGCGCGGGTGCCCTGACCCCTGGTGGCAGCGGGGCGGCGTTACCGGGGGTCTCCGCGGCGKGGTTAGAAAGGCCAGGGACAGAAAAGCGTCCGTACCTGTATGGGCGTGCACACGTCAGGGTAGGTAAAAGAACTTCAGAGCAGTTGAGTGAATGTGAAGCTGCCCGAATGACTAATTTTTTTGAAATAGCGAAGCAAAAAAAAAAAACTCAGGAAAATAATTTTTCTGTGAACTCAGAAGGAAGTGGTTTGTTACCCTTTTGGCTCCAAAACAAATTGAGGTAAMATAAATTAAAAAAAAAAAAAAGAAAAAACCAAACCTACAATTTTCCTTTTTTTTTTTTTTGAACCCTTTTTTAGTTATTTTTATGGGTAATTATTTGAAAGGACAATTTGAGCTTTTTCTAGTTTTGTTGAGGAACTATTGTCTGACCTTGACTGGAAATGCCCTAAATGATTCTGTTGCATATACTTTCCAAAATTCATTTTTGTCCAAAAACTTTCACCAGCTTTCAGAAAACAGCCCAGAAAACATGCTTTAAATGAACAAGTGKTGGTTAGGCAGGCAGTTTCATAGGGCAGTTTATTAATGTTGCTCTGTAGGAAAAAGCATCCCCAGAGGAAGTAAGCTCTGCCTGGCCGTCATGCTCCCTCTCTGATTGCATTCGATATTATATTTGGCGTGAAATTACCAAGCATAATAGACTGGAGATTAAGTAAATCAAGTAAAAAAAAAAAAAAAAAAAAATGGGGGTATGAAGGCCTAAGGATAAGGGGAATGTGCCTGAAATTTCCCGAGAAACTTAGCTCCTTCAGGAGCACAGCACTGGAAAGGGAGAGGACCTCTGTGGGGACAAGTGTACTTGTCCTTCCTAAAGGAAAAGAGCTTTTTCTATGATCCAGAGAAACGCATAATATATGCTGTTGAAATATTCTGAGCTCTGGACTCAACAATATCCACATGCCAGGCTGATCTACAGGTTGCTGATGTTAATATATACAACGACTCCCTCTGACTGAATGAGCTGTCTCTTAATTTGATGGAGCAGACCAACCTCATTGCACTGAACCAGATATGCACAGCAGACTGGTGAGAGACAGCTGAAATTTCAATATTGTGTTTAGTGGACCTAAATGTAGGCTTCTGTGAGAGCTTCCAGAGAATTTCAAGCAATTTAACTGATGGCACTTTATTAAAATTATTAGCCAACATTTTCTACTTATCAAAACTGCAAGGTGAAAATGTTTGAGGTGCTATCCCAATTTTAGAATCAATCTAGAAGGATAAGGATTTTTGTGACACTGTTACAGGATACTGAAAAAGTCAAATGCAGCGACTTCTTTTTGTGAAAATTCCKGCAATTATAAAGCGGGGTCATTTTTCACTGGAAAGTATCAATTGCCTCTGAATAAATAGAAGACACCCCCACACACTTTCTCCATATCATTCRGTAGCATACCTATCTTTGTCATACCCTCTTTTGTTCAGGTAAACTAAAAATCTCTACAAGTTTCAAACTACTGGGATGTTATTTATGTAAATGTAAGTAACAAAGACCTTTGCAGAAATGACTGGGACGCTTTGGAGCAAAGGCCTCTCAGCTCCCGGCTTACTTGTGGCAGTGTCCCCTGACTTCTCTGAACCGCTCGAAATTCTGGCAAGTCTGTCCCAGGCCAAATGACCATAGAAATGTCTAATAAATAAACAAACGCCCCCACATTTTGTCAGATATGGACCTGCAGGAATACACCCTTGGCTTTTGAGAAGTCTGTTAGACCATGCTCCGCCGTGCTCCGCCGTGCAAAGGAAACTGAGCAAATAGCGCGTCTATCTTACGCAGTTTCCTTTGATTCCTCATGCTTGGGTAAATTAATTTATTACTTTTCTTCAGAAGGAGGAACAAAAACTGGGTAAGAGGCAAGTGGAGGTGCTTCCTTGATAATCAAGCCCTCCTTTTGTCCTTTTCAGCGGAGTTTTATTTGCAAATGCCCATTCTGCACAAGCTTTAAAAGGCCGTGGCTTCTAACAATGCCATGTCCTCATTGAGGCTGACCTGGAGCGGACCTCTATTTACCAAATATAAAGATGCTAATTATTTTGTGCATAGGCCTTAACGTGATTACAGCGAGCATGGACACTGGTTGTTGTTATAGCAATCTGAATTAAATTATGTTTGTGCCAGCATAATTAGGATCCCCCCATGAGTTTATTGGGCTAGTATTTTATCGTGGCATCTCAGCAGCTTGGTAAAAATGACCACAATTTCACTTTTGTGCCGGCTAAAGCATGCAAAATAATTAAAATTTCTTGRGCAAACCCTGAGGAGGGAGGTCTGGGCTTTATGTGAAGCCCAGAGATGGCTTTCCTGCCCCTCTGAGCATTTCAATAAATGCTCATAAAAAAAAATAGGAACTGGAGTTATAAAAACTAAACTTAGGCCAGGCCTTCCTTGTTAAATGAATGGCTTTGCGCAGCGGAGACGATCGTAGTATTCACGCCCTGCAACACAAATGAGGTGATGAAGTTATTAGGCCAGGGCCACGCGTGCACGTCGGGGGGCAGGGGCTGCCCAGGGTCCGGGGGCACCCCGAGCCCCAGGGGGGCCCAGCTGAGGCAGGAGGCGGGCGGCGGGTGGCAGGGCCTTTCGGAAAGCCAAATGCAGCGGGGGGCACGGATGGGTGCCTTCGGCCAGCCCTGGTCCCTGCCGTGGCCAGAGGGCCTCAGGCCATTTGCAGGACGTCTGCCGAACCTCGGCAAGCCTCCGAGTCGCCCGCCGGCACCCCCTCAGCAGCGCCCGTCCTGCAGCGGGACGCTGCCTACGGGTCTCGTCAGCTGCCGTCACCGCCACCGTGGCCATGCGACGGGCCCTCTGTCTCCATCCCGGGAAGCCATGCTGCCCTGGCTGCAGCTGTATTGCACAGCTTTGGGAACAGCTGAAGGTGAAACAGCGTCTTCTGCCTCCTTCGTGCTGTTGTGGAGGACGCTTTGTCGGAAGCGTCCCAAGGGCTGGTGTTTCCAGCGGAGGAGCTGTGTCTGCACGCTGCTCGTGGCTGGCTCTCCTCCCGGYGAGCGGTCCCCAAGGGCGAGAGCAAGGAAGGCATCCCTGGGGCATCCCTGCCGCAGAGCGGGCCCGCACGAGCCCTGCACCCGGGAGAGTGGGGAGACGCCGTCCCAGAGCACCCGCTGAGAAGTGACGGCAGGGGAGGGACGCACAGAGCTGTAACAAACGACACGGGCCTGTCCGAATCATAAATATCGTCTGTGCGGTCAGGAGGGAAAAGGTGTTAGTTTCTCACAGGAACTCCAGCATGAGTAACTCTGACATGCGGTTCGGCTTCTGAAAAAGATGTTAGTCCATCAGAGGTGTGAGTCTCATGGTGGCAGCAGCGATGCAAGTGATGGGTTTAAAGCCTGCRTGGTCTGTACTACAGGGACCTCACCGCAGCAGAAAATCACTGCGTCAGATGCTTGGTGGGATGCTTAGCTTCCAGAAACACAGAAAAAATGAGCTGAAATCTAGGCAAATGCATTGCAGCCAATGGGATGACACACACGTTTTGAATTATGTAGGTGCTTATGGAATTTGTGAAACCRGGGACTGTAGTTTGCTTTCATTTCCAGCACTTTGCATAATTTGATTTTCTGTATATATTGTGAAGTCAGAAACAAGCAATAAGGTCAAGTCTACTATACAGACAAGAATCGCACATCTACCACATAATTTCCAGGAACTCACTCGGAAAGTTTCTGAATATATGACCTTGTTAGCCAGGGCTTATGTTCTCTAGGATCATGGTGAGCCACGAATGTGAAAGAGGCCGGGAGGGAACCAGTTCACAGGGGAATTCCCACGCAGCAGAGCTCTCCGATCTAAATGTCCGAGRCAGTGTCTTCAAAACTGTGAAAGACTGCGATAACAGCAGAGCAGCAAATACAGCTTCCCTGGTTCTCACTATATTCCACYCCCCTCATGAACAGTAAAATGAAAAAGGAAACATTACCTTAAAGGCTGGTATTTTCAAGCATATATTTACATCATACAATTGCCATATAATTGCCAGCATTAATTGCCCTAAGAATCAAATACTGTGGGAGGAAATCTTTGCGACCAATACGTAATCTTTGCAGTTAGGCTTGTTGGGGGGGTTAGGTAGGCTTAATCAAGTCTTGTCATAACTGACCACCTGATGGCTCTTGGTAGATTTTGCTCCCACCCCAGAGCAGYGGTGGGACAATGCCAGTGGGGTAATGCTCAAGACATACAGATTCAAATCCTTCAGTGCTTGTTGAAAACAAGTGTTTGTTGAAGTATAGCTTCAGTGTTTGTTGAAAACAAGAGTTGGAGAAGACTTTTTCTTGCAAATGGGATCACCACATTGCATTCATGCATTCTCTTGTCAGTAAAAAAACCTCCTCTGTCCTGCTCTATCTGTTTCTCCAAGGTGGTCGGTCCCTGTCTTGCTACAGGGAGTATCCACCGCTGGCTGGGGTGTCAGACCTGCTCACAGGAGGCTGTCCTGTCGTTGTGGGAAGCCCACACAGCCTAGCAGAGCCTCAGCAGCACCAACAAAAATTATTTTACCCTTTTATGGATGACGACACCAACTCTGATGTCTCCCACCACCCTGTGTGAGTGGCGTTATTCTCCTAGCAGCCCAAGGAAAGCTCCTCCTTGGCCCAAACAGGCCCAACATCCAGACTGCCAGGGCTTTGCCTTCTCTGGATGATGGGTCCTCTCCAGCTCCAAGCAACACCAGCTTTTGGCCCCTGGCTCCTGTGCTTGAAGGAGCCAGTCCAGAGGTGTTGCCCAGCCTCCTGCCTGGGAGCGGGGARGAAGAAGGGTGATGGAGGTGGAGGGATGCACATTGTGGCACTGGTTTGACACTGGCAGCAAAGTCACAATGGCCACTTTTTAAGGCAACAGCCTCAGCTTGTAGCCAAAGCCAGTCCTGTACTCCAACAGCAGGACCCAGCCATGACAGCTGGTGAAGCACCTTAATGATCACAGCAACTGGAGGGGAAAGAACAATTATTCATGCAAATAAATTTTGGTAGATTTTTTTTTCCATGTGACACCCAAAACAGGAGCATCTTCCTTCCATCCCTCACACCAGTGGTATTTCTCCAGTAGAGCTGCACTCAAGGCAATGCAGTTGGACCGTGGATTCATCTGCAATGGGTGTCTCAGCACAGCAGCGCAGGGGGGATCTTCTTGCTGTCAACAGTCACAGTGACTGCATTTTATCTAGATTCAGTCTATGGATCTTAATATAGATCTTTGTTATGTGAGATTGAGTACTGTTCCTGTGAAAGCACTGCCTTTTGGAACAACATTTCAATGAGTTTATTATAAAAGCACCCATCAAAYTGCGGGGGGGCAGGGTGGGGACAAGCTATTTTAGGAATTGAAAATGAACTCATGATACTTAGCATAGAGCAGTCTTATAGGCACCTTCAAAATTTTTTTTTTAAAAAAAAAAAAAGGAAATAAAAGTAAGGAATCAGGCTTCAATAAAAACAAATACAAATCTTTATGTGATGTGTGTCAGTTCCCTGCAACCCATAAAGATAATTCAGCATAAACTCGACCATATGAACTTATGAAACAGATACAAGAATAAGCTAAGCTGATATTATAGGCCATGGGCTAAATGCAGCTGAATAGTTTACCAAAGTAACATGACACAGAGGATATCGAGTCCGGCTTCATTTTTGCATTGGCAGGGCACTTCATTTGAAGCGAAAGAACAAAACCGGTTCATTATTTCTGCAAAGGTCTCCTGATAATAGTGCAGTTTAAATGCCATTAATGTTAGTACCGCTGGATGTTTTACACCGACTTGACTTTTGCTGTTCCTTCCTGAATTTGAGAAGAATTGTTTACCTGTAACTCTTGTGCTGTCTGCGTATGCAAAGGCTGTGCCGGGGAGGCAGCGGGCTGGAGAGCAGCAATGGGAGCCTTCCTCAGCTATTAATTTCTCTCCCCACTAGATGGCCCGTATCTCTACCCGTGAGCCGGGGAGAGGACGATTTCTTCCCCGCACATATCGCTGCTCTGCAGAGCGATCCCACGCCGGCAGGCTCWCAGCCCGCTGTGGGGAGACCCACTCCCTGCTGCCCTACCCCTGGCATCGCTGAGGGCTCTCTTTTGGAAATCCCATCCTCTGTATCTAGGTAGAGAGACACAGCTCCCGAGACCTACGATACGTGCCATTTCTCATACAGCTGTCCGCCAGGGAACCAGTGCCGATTCTGATGGTGTTTTTCCAGAAAACTGTATTTGGAAACTCGTATCCTGAATTTAAAGGTGACTCCCCTGTTTTTACAGCATGCGGATATTTCACCCGCACGTTGCTATTCCTCTTGCTGCTGCACAGAGACATTTACGCAGCGTTAAGCAGGTCTGACACTGCCCAACAGAAAGCARGGTGCATCCTCTTTTATATCTATGTACACACACTTTTAGGTACCTAACTCCCTCCCTGCATTGAAGAGGAAAAAACTACCCCCCAGAAAAATCATCTGTCGCTACATTAATCTGTGAAGATAAAAATAAGATATGTAAGTTCCTCTTTGTGCCCCAACCAGGACAGGAAAAAAGCAGCCCATTATAAACATATTTACTTACAGTTAGAGAGCAGGAAGGACTGGCATATTTCAGACAAAAAAAATAATCTGTTGAGGAGTGAGGACCTCTGATGTAAAAATGGGAGCACACCAGCATGGCAGCAAAATCAATGGGTTTTTTAGCTTGAGGAACTTGGATCCAGGTAAATTAGAAAACCTTACATTCCCACTTCAAAACCAGAGACTTCATGCTAAGAAAGGAATCAGACACACAGTGAGGAAAAATCTCTTCTGTTACAGCTTTTATGACACGACTGTCTCCTTGCATTACATCTGCACCGCTCTCAACTATACGTCAAAATCATACAGCCTAAGGAATCCATGTCCTTATGGTGRAGGCATAAAATATGCATACACATTATTAAAGTTGCATTAGTTTTGTTCAATCTGCAACACAAGACCTTGGAGGCATTGTTGCCTTGAAGAGCAAACACCAGTTTTGTTAGTTAAGGAGGATAAATGCTAATTCCTTCTCTGATATTCACCTAGCTTGAAACTTCAGCTATGTCACTTAGGCTGCAGTTTCCTTACTTATGAAGTACGGAGGAAATAGTGGTGTGTTTGCCTTGCAGGGGTATCTTGAACTGTTAATGGTTGAACTCTGCTTTGAATGCACAGGGTGCTGCTGCTGCTTAATGGCTCTGTATTTTTAAAATCCACTTCTTTTTCAAGAAGTCAGAGGTCTTTTTAGTGATTCATCTGGTTTTCCCTTGGTCGCCCTTGTGACAGGCTGTGAAGCTGTTCCTGGAGGAGAGGAGGAAGGGATAACCAACGGCGGAGCACGGGCGCAGGGCACACTGCCTTTCAGAGGGACACTGCAGCTGCCTGTGTAGAACAGCCCAGTGATGCATCGAGCCCCGCACGCATCACCCACAGTGGTCCCTGCAGTGTGCTCCGGAGGAAATGGTAGACATTCCCCCATAATACAACCCACCAGGTGGTCAATATTGTAGTACAGGGACAAGATATGCATTCCTGACCTCCTTGGTCACTCATGCCAAGAAAGAGGATTAATGACCCCTGTAAGGACCAGAATAGAAATGGTACTAGCAAATATCAATCTTTCTCCTTTCTGTACTGTCCAGACCTGTACCTTAGCACAGACCAAGCCTGCTTCTGAAAATTCCCAGGGGTCCTAGCCAAAAGCACCAAAATCCTGGTGCCAGGTTGCACTGTCAATGTAACATGCTCCTATCTCCCCTCAGTGCTCTGGAAAGCTCTGTTGGTCCCTCTTCTTGGAGTGGTTAATATGCCAACACGTTGCCTGCCTCACACATCCTGACAGACCCAGCATTACTGTACTTCATGACCCTCAAGGAAGAATTACARCCATCTCCAGCCACCACACATCCATAGCAATTTACCCTGGCCATTGCTATACGGTCTCTCTCTCGAGGTACTGAAGACATGAACATCTCTGGTCCATCCAAGACAGGCAACCAGAGGTTGATGTGTCCAGTCATGGCTATACTGTGGAAAGGCTTGAGATCCTTGGCCTTAGGAATAAAGAGTTCTGCTAATTTGATAGGCAACAAAATAGCGTGTAACATGTGAGCAGACTGCTGTTGACCAGAGCATGGGTAGCCTGAATGAAAGGTAACTGAGTTTTTGTATAACCTCGGTGGAGCTGGTGTAGGACTGCAGTCTCTCCCTCTCCAACATATGTGGCGGAGATCTCTTTTCTTCTTCAGTAATTAGAAGTGAGGCTTCAAAATAAAAAGCAATCAGTATAATAAAGCTGCAGTACTGATGTCAGAGGTGCATAACCCAGAGCACGGATAAAGAAAGCAAGAGCACATTGCATATGAATAATAGCAGGTCTCCATGAAGTCATATGACCAGTCAGTTGGTGGATTAACAATTTTAGCAGCTTTTCCCCTCCCCCTCACTCCCCACCCCTCCCCGGGAGAGATACCCTCTGTAATAGAGTCCTTAGTATCAAATAATGCAYTGAACTATAACTGTAATACTGATTTTCGTGATGTTTCCCACACAGCAAGCAATCCTTTGAGCCACCAGAGTTTGGTCACTGGAGAAATGCAGTCTAAGATAATACAGATGTATGCATCAGGGTGAATGACTGACACAAGAGATTTCCACATTCCCATGATGCTAGGCTGTTGAAACTTGGTATACTGATACATTAGGAACGGAGCTGCATACAAGCACTTGGAGGAGAAGCAAATTTCATTTTTGATCTTTCTGAGATCACCAGAAGGTCAGCTTTTTTGTTACGTCTCAAACACTGAAGTTCCCTTTAAGCTGAGATTTTGAAATTCATTCTGGTCCTCCAACTTCAAAATATAGTATTTCTGTCACAAAAAGGTCATCACTCTAATATTTTATCATTCTATTTCATATTCCATCTGTGGGACATGTAGGACATGAAACTTCTAATTTGGAGAAATTAAGGTCATTTGTGAACACCAGTTCAGTTTTTTGAGCTTTAGGCAAGACACGTCTCAGAGGAGAGCAAGCACATTGTAGACATTGATGCTGATTGTCACTGTGAGCTAACAGGTCAGCTGCGGTCAATTAATAAAGCCTTGAGGTCCATACGAAGAGGATCCTCATTTTGGATGAATCTGAGCACACATATGCAGGAGCTTCCATAGTAAATAACAGTTTGAGAATTATATTTCGTACTATGTTCCTCCTTAATAACACTAATTCAGTGACGTGCTAGGATCCRGAACCTGAAAATTATTTAGCTGTCTAATGAAGAGTAAAATCGTTAGAAGAAAAGTGTCTTAAAGCACCATGGAAGGTGTTTTAGGTGTCACATTTCCACAGAAATTTCARCTTGCTGAGTATGACATTATTGACACCTCTTTCTCTCTGAAAAGTACACCACAATCTTTCCCAAACCTTCTTCTAAGAAGAGTTTCCACGTTCAGAAGCAAGAATCCCATGGAGTTTGTGAGGAATTTTGCTATTGCTAATAACTTTCCAGGACAGGTGCTCAGAGCCTATGGCAGGCAGTTATGAGACTGCACTTAGGCGTAAGTACTTAAGTCTCTACTGTACTTAAATCTCATCCCAAGTAAACCTGTGATATGCCAATCAGAGGACAAGTCAGAGCTGATGAAATGTCTCTGCAATGCTGAGGAACAACGCAGTGATTGTGAAGGCAGTTTAGGTCAATGATTATGAAATTCTGCACCCAAAAGGACATACAGATAATCTAGATAAATCTTTAAAGCCCTCACAGGATTAAATTTAAAATGATCTAATATCAGGCTAATGCTTTCCTCTCAAAGAGAACACACTGCTTCTGAGCAGGAGCTGTAGGCAAGCCTCAAATCATCTCTTTCCAGCCAGTCACAACGGAGTGGGTCACTAATCAAAGCTTTTCTTCCCCTTCCTCAAGTGTCCACCTAACAAAAGGCTATTTCCAGGACAGAGAAACTGAAAGACCAGAGGAATGTAAATGTCCAACATCTCCCATGTTCTGGAAGTTCTCAGGCAGAATAAAAAAGTCACAGATGTGTCTAAACCCCTCTAAGAAACCAGTACTTGATTCAAAAGCCTGAGACACTTTGAAAAGTAACTCAGGTGAGCTATCCTCAGCACACCTTGACAGAAAGTTGTCGCTTCTCTCTTACCTACCACATTAATTCTGAGCAGGAGCTGGGTCGGCATAGGTTGTAAAAGCAACAGTTGTTGAAGAAAAAGCTGGGAGGCCGAATATCCTCTTCATCAGAAACTATGAAGTACTTGTCTAATCCTAGCTGACATTCTCTATAGGCTCCCTAAAATATTCCCCTCCAAAAGATCATATTATGCATTTGCTCTTGCAGCAGCTACTCCACAAAGGATAACATAATGCCTGGCTTTCCTCTAAATTCTCTCTATGTATCTGTCCTTTGACTGGGAGGTTCTCTGATCAGAGAGTGCTTGGCACATTTCTAACATGTGCTTGTGATTAATTAATTTTAATCAAAGAGAGACCTGGAGGTACAGGCAGATTGCTCGCCTCCTTGGAGAAAACATTGCCTTTCTCCTGTCCAATATCTGCAAAAGAAGCAAGAGCCCCAAACACCCTTTGTCATYAGTCTGTTGGAAAATTTACATTCACAGGGGCTAAACGATGGGAAAGGCAGCAACATGTCCCCACCCAAGAGCTCTGAGTAAACTCTCATCCCCTTCTCTGTTTCTAACCATGAGTAGACATCAGGCCATTCAGATGTGGAGATGACATCCATCTCTGAGCTATTGGAGACGAATCCTGGTGAGTTCCCTGCTGTCTGTGGGCAGCACAAATCTAGTGCTCCCCAGGAATAACCAAGAGCCTTATAACAGCAGTTTCTGCCTCCTGAGCAACCCTCTGCAATCAAAACACTCCCTTCCCTAAAAACCTCTCAACGTAAAAAGCAAAAGCCAAACTCCAGAAGAGCGGAACAAAAGGAAGGAGGCTGAGGGGATGAGTCTAGAGGAGACTCCTCCAGACACCCTTTTCCACACCTACAGCATACATCACAGGAGAAACTTACTCTGGAATTGAAACTCACCAAATACTGCTTCTCTTGGAAGGTTTTTGGCGCAAAAGTACAATCTGACCGAATCACAGAATCACAAAATTACAGAACAGCTCAGGTTGGAAGGGACCTTGAAAGATCATCTGGTCCAACCTTTCGAGGGAAAGGGAGCCTAGATAAGATTATCTAGCACCCTGTACTATCGCATCTTGAAAACCTCCAGCGATGGGGACTCTACCACATTCCTGAAGAGGCTGTTCCTCTTATATGCTTATGTTCCTCAGAAGCCATCTGGTTCTGAGGCAAATCAACACAAAAAAGAGCCATCCTCTAGCCTGTTGCAGCAAAGATTTTGACAAGACAGCAGGTATAAGTAGCTACTCATGGGAAAACAGTAACAACTGATCTGTGACCAAAACTAGCCTGCATGACTTGGCCATGAAGGACAGTGAAGCGTGTTAATATGACACACTCAGATGTGCCTTTTCTGCCCTTTGTGAGTGCTGAGTGTAACACAGGGTATTTTCAACCAAAAAAAATCCAGTTTCTTCCAGAAGAAGCAGTATTAACATGCAGAAAGAGTGATGACTAATGCTGGATAAATTAATTTTGTTGCAACATTTGTTTTATGAAAAGCCTCAAATGAACGTGTTTAGTTTATTTYCAGAAAGTGGTGCTCTTTACTGATGATGGACTTTTACTGATGGCATTCTTAGAAACCCCCAAATAATCAGTTTGGGGGCTGTCAATGTGGTTATTTGCAGGTGATGAAGAAAGGAAGTAAATAAAAATATGATTTGACATTTCATTAGTAATGCTAGAGATGGCTGTGCACAGAGCAGAGGCAATGAATATTGCACCTGCTGGAGTGCAAGCAATAAAGGCAAATGCATAGCTTGCTCTGACCTCTAGCCTTCATTACGCAGAACAATATGCCATTCCCTGTATCCGAAATCATACTATGCTTGTGATAGCAGCAACCAGTGGCTGGATTTACATCCACCCAGCCGGAGTTAAATTGCTATGATTCAGCTACCTCCTTCCTTTCTGTCTTGAACATAACCTGTCTTCTAGCTAGRCTGCTGCCTTTCCAGTTGGGAATAAGCCACTGTTTTAAGGAAAAAGAACTGTGTGGGTGGAATGAAATGCTTGGAGGATATATGCTCTGCCATTTAGATATTTTTTTCACTAATAAAGAAAGGGTGCAAAAAAGATGCCAGAATCCAAAGCACAAACCCAATTGTGCAACTGCATCTTTGAGCTTCTTTCTTGATCATTTAGATAACCAGATMAAAAAAGGCAGAACACACCATTGTTTTAATGGTAACAAAGATTATCATCAAAGTGATATTCCTCTATAAAGAATGTAGCAATTCCTGCAGTTTACAGTGGTATAAGATCAGACTTTGACTCTGTATGAACATATAATCAATCAGTGAGCTGCCCTGTGAACAAAAAGCCATTTCCTTGTACTTGATACTTGAAGAGATTATGAGAAAATGATATGTTTTGTATAAAACATAGTGCACAGGCTTGTACCACTGTAGCTTGAAGGAAAGGTTACATTCGCAACCCATTATTAAGAAGAACCTTGTTTTTCTCCTGGTCATCTAGTTCTTTACTTCAAAATAACAGCACCTAGAAAACACTCTGTTGGTTTGCCATCTGGTGTGGGTGATAAAAATGATTTCCCAGCTCCAGCCTTGCGCAAGATGCCCACACTTGGCTCCAGCGGGACCAGTGGTCAGTCTCAGTGAGAAATGCACTAGGAAAAACTGGCATTTGAAGTCCACTAACAGTCAACCTCCCTGGTATCTTCTGGCAGAGACAGTTAAACTCAGCCGAGTAACACAATCTCCCTGCTCCTCTCAAACTGTTGGTCCAGTCCACACAACACCACAGCTGGGTGCAGCACGATGGAAAGTCTGAAGGTGTTCATGATATGGYTGAGTCTTTGTAATAGATCTGAGCTTATCTTGACTAAGGAAATTAGCTTTATGTATGTGTCAATCTCTATATAGAGATACATAGTRAAATATATACATTTATCTATGTATAAATAAACATAAGGATAGCTATAGATATAAAATACATAGAAATATGATATATCCTTCTTTACAGATGGGCTACAAAATATTTTTTTGTGTCCAGCAATTCCTGTCTCCCTTTGGAGAGCTGGCCAGTCTCTGCTTGCTGGGTTAGCCCTCTCCCTCTTCCTCTTTTGGCCACCTCCCTCCAAAGAACAAACGACTTCGACTGCTTTATGCCTGAATTAATTAATGTCACATTCCAGTGCGGATGGAAATCAATTCTCTCGTTGACTTGGCTGCTCACATGCACACACACCTTTCCGGGACGCAATTCAATAGCACCCAGGAAACTTGGATTAAGGCACTACCTGATGGCAATGATGAGAAAACTAAACCATTCCTCATTGGAAACTAGTGAGGAGTAACTCTGCTGGTGAAAACAGCGCCTAGGTGCTGTACAAATGGCAGAGCCCCTCCTAGAGACTCGGGAGATGCACAAAGCATTAAGGCTCAAGCTTTTCTACCTGGCCGTGAATTCAGATCCAAAGTTATTCTATCGGTACCTTTCTTTCAGCTTAACCTTGCTCTCTAATTCGGAGGAGTATTGAAGGCAGYGAGGAACAGAGCTACCAGCAGTTATCAACAAGGTTGCATCTTAGGCTACCCGGTAGTATAGCATTTATGGCATTCATCAGATGGTTGGGAGACACAAGCAAATTCACTCAGATAGAAAGCAGAGTTGAACCAGTGTCCCTGTAGGCAGGTACGAGCTGTGACCACAGAGCTCTAAGATGTACCAGCAATTGTCCCACCTCTCCTCCAGCCTCTCCCCTGCCTGACAAATGGTCAGTAAGAGATGTTCAGTCAATATAGACAATGTTTTTGACAGTAAATAAAACCTACCTGTGAAAAAAAAAATATGCTCAGTTCCCGCATCACTTCGCTATTAATGAAAATATTGGCCTAACCCAACAGAAACCCTCAGCAGGTTCCAGTATAAAACAGAAACAGAAAAAAAAAAAAAAAGTAAATAAAGAAAATGAAACCTTTCCGATAGCATAATGATTTATTGTTTACTTTTTGGGGTGCAAAGGGCAGGTGGGGCATCTGACTCTTGTTGATATTCAGTGGAAGTCAGCATTTCTGTGCCTTTTGAAAATTTCCCTCACAATTTCTAACAAAGAGCCTAGACAGTGAGAAAGGAGGAAGCGTCATGATCATCTGGATAAGGGAACTGAACAGTCCATCTTACTCCGGCATCTCCACAGAAATTAGTCTGAGAAGGCCGGTTTCTGATCCCTTGTGAATCACACCTTCACTCCACAAGGCAGTAATAAAGACAATACCTAGTCTTACGTATCGCTTACAATCCGTAGCACTCGAAGTACAGGACTAATCCTTTGAATGGCCTACTCAAATAYGGAGTCAGGAGTTCACAATTTGTTCTCAAAAGAGGGAAAGGGAAGTAGCAGCGATGYTCTTGTTTTGTCCAGTTAAAATCAAAACTTTCTATTACACTGAATAAGCCAAGAACCATAGGTTCAGGACGCAATGTCAATCAAAATAAGGTCAAGATGTCAAGAACAGAGTCTGGGGACTGCAGCTAAGTACATGTTTAAAACCAAGAATGCACCCTTCGCTGCTACCTTCACCAAAGGCGAATGTCCAGCAGCTTTGAAGCACTTCTTTGAACCATGGCCTCTGGATCTGGGCCAAGAGAGAAACAAATTCCTGGCTCCAGCGAGCTTCGCAACCTGCCCTCAGGTATATAAATCTCAAGGCACCTCATCTAATTACAGTTTCAAGAGCAAAAAATGGGAGGAAGTAGTTTTAAAAAAACGTTGCCATCACTTCTGCCACATAGATATTTATGATCTCATCTCTGTCCGCAGGGTCAATACTTCCACCTAGAGGTGGTTTTCCATAAGAATGTCAAATTTATGTTGACGCTTTTGTAGACCCGTTCTGCAGAAATGAATGGGCTAGAGACTGGGGAAAGCTCATGTCTGCAGCCAATTATTCCTGTTTGGCAGGAATCCTTCCTTCTGTTTTTCAGTTGTGGCCTATCATTTCCCTGTGATTCACTCACACTTCAGTGTTAAACCAATGTACAGACCCAGTGCAAAGCTTAGACGTAGTCAGAAGGCTCCAGTGGGTTACCCAGTGAAGCCARTTGGTGGTTCAGAGGAGCTAAAACTCTGGCCTGTTTACTTTTAAAATCAAACCCTGTCTTTCCTGGCTTGCTGGAGGGCTAGAGACAATGTAAAGGGAGCTTTCATTGATGATCACTCCTAAAGTCTCTGGCTGGAGGGGATGAAATACTCCCTCCAGCTCAGTAGAAGACATCTGGAAAACTTCATCCTTAAGACACACCTTAAAAGTGTTGCATAGGGCCCTCCACACAGAGGTGAATTTTACAGAGCAGTAGCACATCGACTCCTTCAGCACACACRTGTTGTCTCTGAAAATCCAGCAGTCTGTTCTCCTTACTTCAGAAATGAACAGTTAGCATAACATTTTTGCATTCGGTGGAGCTGATTGTGTTTTCATGTGCATGTCTTGTACCCTGGTATAACTTTAAGCAAACTCAAATACAGTTACTCTAATTGCTGACAGCAGAAGACCTAGAATGGTTCACATTTATTTCATAATTGTGACTTAATACAGAGGCAAGTGGTGAGTGTATTTGTTTTAACATGATCAGATTTTTTTCAGCTTAAACCTTTCCTTTTGGTTTTGAAATGAAATTGGCATTATATTATTCTGAATTGTGAAAATCATCAACAATTACAGTGTTCTTGGAATACCAGGAAAGTTAAGTCTGTCAGAACCAAGGATGCTGCCTTACAGGCTGTGAATGAAATCCTGATCGCATTGAAATCAGTTCTACAATTTGATTTGACTTCAGGGAAGCCAAAAATTTATTACGAATCATAATTACTTGGAAACTGGATACGCTACCTTCGCAGGGGCTTTCTACAAAAAGCTTCGTGCCTGGGTTTGCAGAATTTAACTGAACGTAAGGTTTCTGAAAAATCTTGATGGGAAACGTCCTGCTTTGACGTCTTCATATTTAAATTGCAGTTCTTTTTTTATCTGAATGCATTTTATAAAACAAGTTGGGATCCTAAATTTCTGTTTGTGCACTTAAATAGCTCGTTGGTTTGGGGGGGGGTGTTTTGTTTTGTTTGGGTTTTTTTTCCTTCGGAAATGCTGACCAGCCGGCAGCTTTGTGCTGAGGGGGCGAGACCGCCGCAGCGTGCCCAGCTGTGCCCTGCGACCTACCCGCCCGTGCCCGGCACAGCACAGACCCCCCCCGCCCCCGGAGAAGCGCAGTTTAAGACCCCTCCCCGCGGGACGCTCCCCGAGCGCGACGCTGGGCGCTGCCGCCGCCAACCCGCGGGACCGGCCGGGCCACGCCCCGCCACGCCCTCCGCCACGCCCTCCGCCACGCCCTCCGCCACGCCCTCCGCCACGCCCTCCGCCACGCCCTCCGCCACGCCCCGCCCCGGCGGCCCTGCCCCGCGGAGCCGGCAGAGGGGGAGCGCGCCCCGCCGAGCCGCTCCCCCCGGGGGCATCCCGCCGCCGGCCACGGAGCATCGCCCCGAGGCCTCGCAGAAGCTCCCCCTCGGTCTTCCCGTGCCGGGCTTCAACGACGGGGGTGCAAGTCCTGCTTTTTCTTCTGGTTTCCGGAAGGAAGGGGCGCAAAGAACGCAGCCGCTTAGCATCCTGACGTCTGAGCTGGGAAGTGGGAGCAACGCGCTGCTTCTGCCTTACAGAAATCTCGTGAGGAAGCACTAGGGCTGTGGAAGTCCGGCTGAGTCTGAAACTCACTGACATGCAGCATCCAAAAATGCCGTGTTTGTTCCCCTCCTGATCCCTGTGCATCTCCTGACAAGTGAAAAAGATGGCACGCAGGACCATGGGTCGCTCAGGTTTTTTGATAGGCTCTGCCTAGGAAAAAAAAAAGTCTGTTCCTTTTTATAGTTTAAGAAAAGGAACTGCAGGTGATACGCGTGAAAGCCTTTTCTGTATCATTTGCTCAGTTATGCTATCTCAATAACTGCTGTGATTAAAGTAAAGCAGCTCTATATAAAGTATGGACCCTTAACTTGGCTTAATGGTATTTCAAGCTGGTTCCTTAGAGGAAAAGGGAAGAACTGTATCCATGAAACCTTGTCTTTACTGTCACACCTTGTCAGTTACCAGTACAACCACACTAAAATCTACATTCTAAAGCAGTACTTGGACCCCACGCATATATCACTACAAAAGCATTGTGAAGCTGTGTGTGGAGAATCCTTTYTCATATATAAAGATACTACTCAAGCCTATCCATTAAAACACCAGACAAGTAATGCCCAACTTTTGTGTCTCGGCAAGCAACGGGGCTTTTCCAGTGGCAGCAGAAGCCCTTCTGCTCTACCCTTGTTACCTCACTGCTGCAAGATGCTGCCAGCAGCAAAGCTGTTCACCGTACCCAAATTCAAGACCCTGCACTCCCAAGCCACTGCTAGAAGGAGGCTGAAGGCCTGACRTGTTCGGGCAGCCTGTAGCTGGTTGACAGTCCATTGACTGAGCATCTCAGCATCAGACAAAATCCAAAGCAGTCTCACTGCCTTGGCAAGTTAACTTGTCATCACTGACCTCAGCAACAGGAAATAAAGCCCTCCATGCTAATTCCGGGTGAAATCCAGGGAAAAATCTGGAAAAACTCTTAAGCATCTCTCATACTACCTTTTGAAYCTGCTGGTGATTTGTCACTCCCCACCCATTAGACCTTGCCCCAAACCAGTAATGGCACCGAACACCAACGGCTATGGCAGGGGACTGCCCTGTTCCTCGCACTAACACTGAGGGGTGCCACGGCCAAGCCTTACAGGTAACAAGAGTGAATCTAAGTACAACACAGAACCAAGCAAGATCGGTATCAAAGAAACCAAGAACTTACGATGCTCTCTGAGTCCACAAGGCCTGTACTATGACGACTGAAGAGCCAAAACTTTGCAGAGATGGAGTCACCACCCAGAGCTTAGATTTCTGTAGGGGAGAGGGGGATCTTTTTACTCAAAATCTCTGACCAGGTAATGCATCTCAGGAAGAAAAGCACGATCACATGGGAAAAAAAGTTGCTACTATGTGTTTTTTTTAATATTCTGTTATGCACAGTGTAAGTTAATAGTTAACCAGCTAGGCCCACATGGTATGTTTGATAGTAGGGAGGGTGTGAATGAGGAAGATTAAGGGTTGTAGAAACACAGTCGTGTAACTATTCAGCTGATTTGTATGAATGTCCTGGTGGTTTTACCCGTGCTTCTTCCTTTTTTTCTTTTTTTCTTTTTTTAAGAAAACATGTTGGATGCAATCCTGGTATCTCTGAGATGAATGGAAAATAACATTGACTCACTTTGTGTGGGCACTGTGGAAGAAAGTGGTGGGGTTTTTTTCAGGAGGAACTTAAATAACAGGCTGGATGGACCAGCGTAGTGAAAGACGACCGAGACTGCCGTGCAAAAGTGGTTGGCGGTGTTGTGATTTTTTTTAAAAAAGAAACTAGGGCAGAAAAAAGATTGTAGGTGGCTTGCTACTTCATTGGGGGGCTGGGGATGGCAGGGTGAGACCAGCCATTTTGGAAAGCTGAGCAAATAGGACAGAGTGTCCTTGAGTAGTCACGGTGCTGAGCTGGGAACATGGGGAGCTACATTTTATTCCCACTTTTAACAGCAATTCAAGGTTCATGCCAGGCAAACCATTTCACCTGTACTACCTTCTCCAGGCCCCTTCTCCTTGGCTGTCCCTCAGGATTGCCCTGCAGGGCAAAGCACTGTTTCTGACTCCGTGTTTCTCAAAGTGTGGTTTAGCTAGAAAGCCCTAAATTGTTTTAGACCCACTCCTCCTCTCCCTTGCGATCACACAGGTGAGCTTGTGTCTGCTGGATCACGCTACACGGCAGCAGGCCGGCGGCCACCCCATGCTGGGGCTTTCACCTCCCTATCCACGGCAGCGCGTGCACCCTGCGCGCAGGGATCCTGACCTCACTCCTGGTGGCGCTGACTTGGAGAAGTCCTCAACAGTTGTCTGGAGCAAGGCTTTGTACTCACACTTTTGGCAAAGTCATCTGATGTATTAGCTGTCCAGTTCTAGCACCCTCCTGTTGTAATACAAACAGTAAACAATGAATAGAAATGGCAGGCATTCGCTATGACTAAATGTTATCTAGACCATAAAACTCAAACAGAAACAACAAAGAAATGTTCCGCTGCATAATTGCAACTGGAAATATTTCAGGCATTTAGTAGTGTGAAGTAACATCAATAAAAAGAGAAAGTGCACTCAGGAGTCTAAAAATAAATAAATATTTATTTGAAAATTGATTATTGAATAAATCATGTTCACAGTCTCTTCAAAAGAGGCTGAATCTTTACTGGCTAAGCCAGAGACCCGTGACTTGGCTGAGCCATAGGCAAAGCTGCTGAGTAGGTGGTGTGCTCCAGGCAATTTATACTTATACATGCCCTTAGCCCCCGTTTTAGGGCACGGTGCTGCCTGCAAGCCATTGCCTGAGAACCACTTCTTTGCACCAACATTGTCCGACCTTTTGACTGCAACAGGCCATACTTGCCTCCTCCATCAAATGAGCAGAAATTTGTGTCTTGTGTTCCTGATCCCGTGCTTTCCCAACACCTGAGGGTTATGTCATACAGCCCCATCAAACAACTTGACATACGTCCACAGTCAACCACATGAATAAGGGGACACCTCTGTTTTGGTCACTTAACATACATGCATCTTGTTAATGCAGTCAGATAGTGTGAGGTCCCTAAGAAAGAGGATAGCAGGAAGCACGCCGAGAGACACCAAATCTCTGAGCTGGAAACATTATTTGCTCCCTCTCCACGTTTGACAGGCTTCAGGAAAAACAAGGAGCAAGCAGTGGACTGGATTAAATCTTGTGACAGGGCTGAACTCTGCCTACTGGAAATTATTACATTTTTTACAATATATACTGTGGCAATTTATTGGTACCCTGTACTGGATCCATGCATTTTGCATGGCCACAGTAATAGTAACAAACTTGTATTTTTTTTTATCAGCACATAAAAAACCCAACACTATCCACCCCTGAGTGACACCAACAGAGTCTTGCTGGCTTAACTGCATTAACATCAGAGATCTCTTTTACTGGTTAGGTCAGCAATCACATCTCTTCAATTCCTAGCATACAGTAGGGTGTGCTCAATTTATCCAGGTTCCAGCAAGTCATCTTCCCAGGAATAGTAGATTTTTATCATCACAACTAGAAGAAATGTATTTCCTTTAACATAAAAGATAGGCAGGCCTGTGTCTTAGAGATTACTGCTATGATGAACTCTACACTTTAATATGAACTAAAATATTATGTCCATTCTAAAAGTATACAAATAAGAAGTAGGAAAAGATCCTTAGCAATTTTAAAGCATTGTAGCTCTGTTGATTTCAGTGGAGCTATATTAATTTACATGAAATGTAGGTCCAGCCCTGCATTTCCAGTGCAACCTTCTCAGATGGAGAGTAGAAAAAAAATATAGAAAACACAAGAAGAGATAACACTGTAGATCTAGTCTCTCAACCTGAGTATTAGTCAAAGTTAGAGACATGAAACAGAGAGTAAAATCCTGATCTTATTTCTAACRGTGTATATTCTTTTCTTGGGATTATTTTTGATTTTCCCAGTTTGGGTCAGGCACAGGTGCATAGGATCTAGATCATATCTTTAAAGATCTTCTGATTCAACATCTAATAGTGCTTATCAGTTGCTGATTTAAAAAGGGCAGAAGTCATTGAGTAATTGATGCCTTATCTGCAAGAAACAATTCTCTTGATAAAAGTCTCTGAGCAACACAAAACCAATTATTATTTCCAGGAACTTTTAACTAAAGAAAAATRCATCCCTGAAAAATAGCAATCTAATTCCTAGTGGTAAAACCTCATAACTCAACTGTTTCATTCACTTTTAATAATTTACAGCCTTTCCCCTGGAGAAGGCTATGTGAGGTGACCAGAGCGGTCATCAAACAAGATGAGGTGAACTTTCTGATACTCTTAATTAATTGTCCTGTGCCCATTGGTCTGTGCCTAATAAGAGCTCGTGGTGGCTTCCTGAACTAGTGTGTTGAAAAATATCAAAAAAAACCCTGTTATCTGCAGCTGATAAACCTAGCTTGTTTTCTAAAACTATTCTTCTTCCTTCCCTGAAGAGTCAGACCCCATTTTCTGGCTTCCAGCTAGAGATTTGAGGCTGAGAAACAGAGAATGGAGAGCCACTGTAGACACCAAACACCAGCCACTGCAATCACAGGCAGCCATCCGGCTGTTGTCACTGCCTGATTATCCCACGTCCTCCGTAAGGCTGGCTTTTCCATCTTACCCATTGGAAATCTTTGATTCACAAATGCTCTAGAAGATGCCCAAAGTTTGACAGWGTTCTTCTATAGTTCAGTGGTGAATCAGAGAAAGGACTGGTAAGAAATAGTTTTTGATTAAAGGATACAGCACCATTTTTTGTAAGAAGCTTTGGGAAGATAACATGGAGGGTGGCTGCCCTTGCCCGTCTTCCCCGAYTCCTCAATAGCGACTGCTGTAAATCAGAAAAAGCAATGCCAATGAGGTGGTGCTACCATTTCTCCTCTTTYTCTCCTTGAGAGTAAGAAACACCAGGTGTGACTTGCCTCTTCCTAGAGAGGTGAATGGGATGATTTCATGTGTAAATGAGGAAACCTTGGCAGTCTAAGTGAAAGTTATAGCAGTTAATGTTTGAGAAAGTCAACCAAATGGACTAGTCTCACTGTCAATAAAAATAAATGATCTAAAACAGTAGCTAAATCATGAAGAAAAGAGTACTCTGAGCAAATGGGCCTCAATAAAAAAAGCTGTCCTGGAAATATGAAATTCCTCAAGTGGTTTTATAGAAAAGAACACATAATAAACACAGCCATCAGTCCAAACAGAAACACAAGTTAAGACTGAGTTAATTATTTTCTGAAAGAAAATCTATTGTGAGTACATTTACTTCTTGGGGAAAAATGAGTTAAGTCTCTTAAGATAAATTCAAGCTCCTCTGTACGTGTATGTTATACAACATCTGTGCAGATTGTCTGAAGGCATTTATAAACCAATTCGGTGGTTTGCATTAATATTTTCAAAATCCTGCTAAGGTCATTTTCTATGAGACAGTAAATTGCAGGACAGTTCCCTAATAAATAGCCCATTTCCTTTTGCAGTCTCTGGGCCAAATTCAGTGGTGAACTCTATGGTTGTGTAACACACACACACATCAACAGCTTCCCTCCGGTCTCCCTTATGGAGGTAGCTCTCTGGTGTCACCACCCTCAGAGAAGCAGAACCATGTCTAGAGAATAACTGACAAGAGAACCAATGACCAGGCAAAAACTGACCATGGGGGGATTTACAYGGGGCAAAACTGTACCTCCACTGACATCGGGACATTTTACATCCATCTAGATCTGGGGTGGTTTAACTGGCATTGGATCAGCTGAAAACACTCTGTGGATCCAGCGGAGCTGCAAAAATTTGATCAAAAGATCAAGTTCGGACTTGAGTTAATTCTTGCCAAAAACACTAATAACAAGGTATAAGTATGGCTTCAGGTATGAAGGAATGTATGGACATGGATTAAATCAAGGAGATGCCTGCTTTGTCATCTTTTACTAACACTGCTCTTCTGTCTCCTTAGTACGTCCATTACATTCATTTTGTACAGTCAGATGGTACAAGCTCTAATGCCTTGCAATTTACGTATTTTTTTCTGATTAATTTCTAACCCACCTGTTAATGGCTTCAGTTACCTGTCCTAACAATCTCTCTTGCCTATATTTGATTGCTTTTCTTGCGCCCAGATTTTCTCTCTGAAAATCCTTGTATCAGAACAGAGTGTCAGTCTGAACTGACATCCATTTTGTGTATCTTCAGAGGCCTACAAGGTATAGATACCTACATCTCAGCTAGTTTTCCTTTGCAGTGGAGGGAATCAGGCACTTATAGGGCATGATTCATATGACCTATTTTAGACTTACTTTAGATGGAATGAATCACAGAGTAGACGTGCCTATTTTTCCTTCCATGGACTCAAAGGAAACCTGGAATRACTTGTTCAGCTGTGGACATCTGCAGTTGAGGTGCCTACACCATAGATACCTATATAATGTTAGATGGATCCTACCTTTGACTGATAGTCTCGTTGTAACAGCAGCTTAGCTTTCCAGAAACGTAACACTTACTCTTTGGTGAAGGCATTAATTACGCTGAATTTGGCTTTCTCTGGTATTCATTCCCAAATATTCTTCACTGTTAAAAGGAAAGTTACTGTATCTTTTGATGKTTTTTTTTCTGTGAAACTGCTTCTTACATGTGCTTTTCCTTTTTTCCTTTTTCATTCTTCCTCTTAGCAAAGCTGCTGATAATAAATACGGAATTGAAAAGAAAGAGCAAATCTTCGTCTTCTGCCAAGGATCTGATGATGGGTTAGTCAGAGAGCTGCTGGCTTGAATTTGTGAATTTGGTGTAAGGAATTTATGCTGGAGTGTTGGTTTTCTGTTCTAAAATACACTTGTTCTTTAATAATTCCTAGCCTCTTGAGAACAAGAGGGCAGGGCTATCCATGTTATCTTATGGTTCACCATTTCCTGAATGCTGAACTTCTCATTAGGTTGAGGCACATCCTAATGTAGCAAAATTTTCTCTGTATCTGTAGCCTCATGACAGTTTGTTGGAGCAGAGTTCATATAGTCAGGGACATAAACAGTCTATAGTTCAATACTTGTGTTTTACAATATCTAAACTGCACTGATGATGGAGCCCAAAGAGTCTGCAAAAAAGACAGGAGGAGAGCTTAGCAACACAATGAGGTGAATAGCCAGTTGTTTCAAAGAGCAGATTGGAGACTCCTTCCCTTGCGACTCAGGCATGCTATTAGAAGGCAGAAGGAATACAAGAAGTAAATCAAATTGTTGGCATTGTAATGCCAAGGAAATGTCCAGAGGAATGAGAAATAAGGGAGATATATTCATCTGTTTAAACAGGATTTGGTCAGAAAAAGTCTACAGATTTCCAATGCAAAAGTACAAATAACCAGTGCAAAAGTTGCCTCTACCTCAACACATGACAGTGAGAGCCAGAAATCCACCAAAGGCACATACAGAGACCAAATACCTTCAAAAGCAAATTTCTCAGAGAAAATACCATGTATTAGATACACTGAATTTGTAACAAGTGCCGTAGCAGAGAGCTCCACAGGCTCTTAGGTCATCCAGAGAAAAAGGAGAGGGAAATACCTGGACAGTGCGCACAGAATGAATCTGGAGCATCTCTCAAGGCAGCAGGATCTCCAAGTTAGCTGCAGAAGCCCTCCATCAAACAGCACATAAAGGGAACTGTGGCATTTAACCACTATGAGGGCACACAGGGGGCAACCCAGGGCAGACAGGGATGATGGATCCATGCTTGTGTCATGGTGGTGGAGGAAGGACACTGATTCAGCCCAAGAAAATCATAATCAGAGWGCAGGATGACAAACATGGTAATTCCAAACTCCTGCAACATCTCCCTTTTGCCATCTCCTATGGACGTCTAAGCAGTCCGTGCACAGCACGACAGAGCTGCAAGGGCAGCTTGTAAAAAACTGTTATGGACTGCAAGGTCCTACGTTTGGTGTTTTTCTATATTCTTATCTTTTCTCCTTATCAAATTTTCTGTGCATTGTCCTCAGTCTTGTTTGAAGTTCTGTTGTGAAGTCACTTCTCCATGGGTTTTTCCCCCCTCACTACTCCTACTTGCAGGAGTACTGCCAATAATAAKCATTGTTAACACTGCCAATATTAATCATAGGTTAAAACCACTTAGCAAATTTTAAATAATTAGCACARGCTAAAACCTATGTCCAAGCACAGGTGTAGTCTCATTCACTACCATAGATCTACACCTGACCTATGGTAAAGGAGAGAAACAGGAGCAGAGCTGTGAGGGAACAGCATTTCTTGTCCATGAAAGCATTCGGGATTTCAAGGACTATTCATGACAAATCAGAATGAACWCAAAGGAACTTGACATTTTCTGCAAAACCAGAATTTCCCAGGGAGGGAATGTTACTGGATGAAAGGGAGGGTGTCATTCAAAATTCCATAAAAATTGCTCCATATTTGGTATTTTTTTAAACAAAAGGTGGTTTCAAAATGTATTTTCACAACAAAACTTAATTAAAAGACAAGATATTCTCTCAATGAACGTCTGTTTTTTCAAAAAAAGTATGTCTCTGATAAAAGTATTTTACCATAAAAATATTCAAACAGGTCTAGCCAGGAGAATTTTTTATAACTGTGAAACAAACTTGAATGAATTTAAATTTTGCCAAGAGTCACTACATAGTTTACATCTTACTTAAGGCATCTAAATAGTATTTAGCTAGAGATAAGGGAAGTAGAAGGAAGTTCTTTTTTTTCCCTGTGTTCATTAGATTAATTTATTATATATCTTCTCTTACTCAGTATAGCAAATGTAGGCTTGTGGGGGGTATACACTCAGAGATATGTAAAACTTAGGAGCGTGTTCAAACTAAAGGACAATGCTGGCACGGAAACAGATGGTCCAAAACTAGCTATGAATAAGTTGAAGACAGACCGTTTCTACCTCCTGCATCAGAGAGGCTCTGGAGCAACCTTCCAGGAGGAAAGTGAGAGAAGGAAATCTATCCCGTAAAGTGACACATTTATAAAAGAGATGGTATGACCTCTTTGCCTGTTATAGACGAGAGCTGGACGCAAGGATTTTTACACAAAGCAAGGTGATGAATACATCAGTTAAACTCGAATGATGGCTTTTGTTTGTAACAGCCTTTGGAGTACTTTCCTGTTATCTATCACGGCTTCCAGCGAATCCTTGTAAAAAAAATTAGCTCAGACATACTAAATGTGGGAGGAGAGGAAAAGATGGCGCGGGGGGGGAACACATGCACGCACTCTGACTGAATGCTGCACTCTCAGCTCCAAACCACCTAAAGCAAAAAAAAAATATTTCAACCTGTTAAAGTGGCAGTATGACCCATGGGATAGAGTGCTGGCCTAGCTCCAAGGAGAGCAGGGTGCAGCTCTGGTCTTGGCGTGCCGGATGACCTTCACCGAATCCCTTTATCTCCTGAGGTTGCCCATCAGCAGTGATTGTCAGCGTTGAGGATTACAACCCCTTTCCTCAAGGGCTCTGAGATCTACACATTTAAATTACTGTATGAGATAGATATTGTTACTTTGCCACAGATTTAGTGGCAGGAGATTTCATTGTAAACTTTATCCAGTACGATACTGTATAGTCTTRTATCTACATGGACAACAGGACCATGGGGTATGTTTTTAAAGAGTGATTAAGAAGTAAATGGTTAAAATGCCTTTTTAAATATCAGCCTTAGCAACTGAAAAAAAAAAAAAAGGAAATTGTAACCTAAATTAGAGCAAAATTGTTCAGGAATTCTGAAGTTTAAGTGCAAATAGATGTTCACAGAAAAATGGCAAAATAATTTGTCTTAGATTTTTAGGTCGCTACCAATTTGCTACAAATAGTTTTGAGGATGTGCTGGCCAGAACTGGGGGTAAGACCCCCCAGTGCCCTCTGAATAACGGAAGCTTTATTTTCAGTTGACTCTGCTCTGATTTAGCACCYAAGAGAAAACTCATGGTAGCTCACCTTACTTCATTTTTCTTTAATGGGCTACCAAGAGCACATAGCTAAACACAAAGCCAAACGTTAAGATTTCTAGACTGACATTAAGTGTCACGCTATATAGTCAAGGTACTACAATTTCTAACTCTAGGCATTTCCTTTGTACATTTTCTCTCTTAATCTCATCCAAATACTCTCACCCCAGACGGAAGCAAGGTGTAGCTACCTGCCAGAGTTAGAAGATACTCACACAGAGAACAACGGGGCTACTCACACTTCCCATGGAAAGTGGACCCATTAAAACTGCCTAATTTTGTAAAGGCTGTGTTGSTGGTTGGGGTTCTTGCTCTTTATGTGGCTTACCTTGCCATTTAGCTTACCTTTTTTCCCATACGTTTAGGGCTGAGATTGTACTCACTGCAATGGGCCTTGTTTTGTAGGAATGCAAGGGCTATGTTACTTACTAAAAATAAAGCTGACCTGGCACTACTGGTGAGCATATTAATCACCAAAATTTGTTTTGGCACTCACCTTGCTTTTGGGACAAGGAAAACATGGTGTGAGTTTGACTTTGTTTCACTGCATTACTGAATGACTGCATTTCTTTTCAGTGGTTTTATTTCAACCAAATTCTTTTCTCCAAACTGCTTTTGTTTTAAGGCTTCTTTCTTTTTGTTGAAGAAACAATAAAATGATTAAAAGAAACTCTCAAACCCAGAATAAAATGTTTAGAGTGAGGTCATATGAAATACATTTTTAATACAGTTCTCTTTGAGTTGTTTTTTCATTTTTTGAATGACAAATGAATCCAGCAGTGGTCAGTCGTAAGACTCTCCTCCCTCTCTCGGCATGGTACCGCAGACGGGTGCAATCAGACCTATGGCATTTTATACCCGCTTCTGTTTGAACAAATACAATTAAAGGGCAAAGTAAGATACAAGGCAATGGCGTATCAGGCCTTTTGTCTTTAAGGGTGATGATATCTGTGCACTGCCTATACAATTTAGGCAGGAGTCCAGCAGCCAGAGTTGACACAGCTGGCCTCTAGAGGTAGTCTTGTTTTTCCGTAGTGTGAACTACGATAAGGTCTGTATGGCTAAACCTGTGCAGAGGCTGAAACAGATTATCCAGAGTATTCGGGAATTATAACCAACATCAGTGTAATTCCTGCTATTTGCTGCACTGAGTAGATTTAGATACAGCTGAGAACATGGGCTGGCATTATTCCCTGCCTGGGAATTTCCTATTTGTTTGCCTCTTTTATGCCCTCAGAGAGAGCCTAGAGCATATTAGGAGGTTTAATAGATACCAGCAATAACAGGTTACATTTATAATAGTTTACAGGTTCTAAACAAGCTTCCGCCAGTAAGTTCCATCAATTGGTCCTAATGTCCTAAAGCAAAATTCACTGCCTAAAACACAATGGTTAATTTTTCCTTGTGCTCTTAGTGGACTTGTTTCGACTTCTGGCCCTTGCTTTTAAAAAAGAGACAGTGTGTATGGTGGAAAATGCGCCAGAGGTCTTTGGTTGACATGAAGGAGCTACATCATCTTGAGCTGCAGACATGCAGCTTCATTCGTAAAATGCATGAGTAATTATGTGGCATAATTACATGGTCTATCCAGGTAATTGCATGTGAAATTGAGCATGGTGTCATCTGCTAATGAGGTTTACAGCTACACTTAAATTTTTGTGTGTATGATTGCATTGATTGATTAAGATATTTTAAATCTGCTCTTARTAGTAAGGGTTATCCAATTGTCTGGTCTAAACTACTCCCAGCARGGTGAAAGCCTACCATCGCAGAAGTTTAGCACAAGGCCTTTTCATCACTGATATTTYTCAAGCAGAAATTAAATGTGAGCTCTTTCTCCTCCCACTGTTGGTCCAGTTACTCTGTAAAAAGCTGCCTAGCAATGATCCATTTCTCTTGTGCCAGTGGAAATCAGGAATAAACAGGAGAAATCAGGAAAATCGCTGAGGTTTTGCTACCGCTGTCATGTGTCAATAGGCTGTGTACAGAACGGTAGATAAAGCATGTCATGTACAAGCTGGGTGTTAGTGCTGACATATCAGAGTGGTATACAGATGGTTATCCTATTGCCTCAGGGAGGGAGCAGGAGGAAAGCCTGGTAGATCTGCCCGGGTATGGTTTTGCTCCTCAGGGTGAGAGAGGGTATGTCCAGCACCTCTCAGAAAGCTGCTGCCCGTGTTATTTCGGTATATTGTGGAGCCCCCAAGGGTCAGTTTGAGGCTAGGTACTCTGCATAAATACTGCAGAAGCCACTGTCCCCAAAGAACCTGCAGCGTACCCTGCTTCCCGGTGGTAGGACCAACTTGCAACAACCACCAGGTCCCAGGGGCCTTCCCCGCTACAGCAGCCCCCAGGCACGGGCTGCACCACCACCCATGCCTAACAGCAGTCCTCCGCCACGGTGTCTTCCCTCCTGGCTTCTGTACACTCTGTTATCAAGTACTGGAAAGCAGGGGAGGGTCCACAGCAACGGCAATGGCTGGCCAAGTGACCCTTCTGCCCAAGTATTACCCCTGCGATCCCATCATCATCACCGTCTGTGGATATGGTAAGGCTGAATAGTCCAGGAGAGTAGGCGGAGGGATCTGTGCTTGACCAAGGAAATTAAAGACGTATTAAATGCTCATTTACAAAGGAAGGTGAGATCATACCGGAACACAGCACCTGTCCTTTCTTGCAAGTTTATAATATTGACACCTGCTAACATTAAAAAAATACCCCATTAGGAAAATTATTTCACCCGCACTGTCTCGCAGTGTCTTTTCTTTCACTGGGAAGTATATATTAGCACCAAAATCTGCTGCTGCTGTTTTCCCACTGGCTACAGTAATATTGGAATCAAGCCTAAATGTGAACATAATTGAGAACTCTCTTGAATAAAATTATCTCATCTCATTCAGACATACCGGTTCTAGGAAGTCAGGCTAATGCAATCATTACAGTAGGAGTCTAGAAGTCCAGGGCTGCTTACTTCTACCCCTGATTTGCCTACTGACTTGTTTTATGACTTTAGAAACAACTTAACTTTTCTGTGATTCATCTCCTTCAGCTGGAAGATGGATATGATAATGTTTGATTATTTCAATTAAGTCTTGAGTGGTTTAAAAGGGATTAATTAACCTCCATCAGACAACTTTGAAAGGTACTAATGCATAGTGTTAATAATACTATAATAACCCTAAGAATGAGGAGGGGGGAGGACATTTTAGAAGAAGTTGCAGAGTTTTAAGCTTAAAGGCAGTGTAAATAGGAAGGACAGGCAGTATTTTTATGAGTGGGAATAGAGAAGCTACTAAGCCATCTAGTCCATTCTTGAGCAAGACAAGTTAGATTTTGCGTATTTATTTATCAGTGAACCATGTGTCTTCTAATTCCTCCTTGGCTGCTAATTCATTCCAGTTAGTTGGGGAATGTTTACATCTGTTCTCATAAAATCCCATTCATACCTCTCACTATTTCAAATTAATTAGCCTGGCTCAAACTTTGGTGTACCTTCTAGAGTCAATCCTTTCAAGAGTATCTTACACTGTTAATACACCCGATACACAGTACCTGGGATCATACCACCTTGCCCAAAAAGAGTATTAGGTTTGCAGCCTACTCCCAGCCAGCATGGTTTTTCTTCTAGAACAAATTTGCATTTTTGGGGCTGAAAACCTGAGCTGATATTCTAAGTGACCTGGAGTAGATCTCTACAATKTCTCTGAAGACAACTGAAATACATCAATCCACAATAGCTGAGGCTCTAGCCCTGCCATAATTATTAAGAGCTGTGTCAGTGTCGAAAAAAGTACAGTCTGAACCTGTACTTATTTGTGTATTTTTCASCAAAGACTTTAGTGCTAAACTCAGTCCTCATGTACTACTGTGAATAAGTACCTGAGGGCAGAGTTAATTCTTGCTGTCATAAATGTCATCGGTCTTTCTCTGTAGCTGCCGGTGGAAAGCAGAAATCTGAGGAACTTCAGGCTATAAGATCCATCTCTTTCCATGAGTAGGTTGGGAGTAAATGGTTCKCCAAAGGTAGAGTTTGTGAGTACTGGTGTGTGTTGCCAAGTTACCATTTAAGTTCGTTAGYGTTTTCTGAGGACATTAAGGCAATTATGTCATTGCATTTACAGTTTATATCTGTAATTAATAGAGCCTAGAATTAGTCCTGTTTGGAACAGTCACAAATACACAGACGAACTAAAAATGATCATCATTCTTTATGTGGTTGACCACTTTCACCCCATGTCATCAATAAGTTAAATAATACTAGAACCAAAGTATTCCTTAGAGGCAGCTCACTTATTAGTCCTCTTTCATGGAAGGATTGTTTGCCTCTGTCATAGTGTTGAACACCTTCTATAGAGTAGCTCCTTCCTCCCCAAATATTAGTTGATTTTAATTAGACTCTGTAGGTCCCCCAATACACCACTTGGTCTCATCTGTGTGCAGCTTCCACAGTTTTCCTTGGTGGATTTATTACGAATGCRGTATTAGTGGTATTTTAGTCTTTGTGGTGAGTGGCTGTTTCTAAGTATTGCTCCTAGGGAACTTGTGGTAACGTTTCCAAAATCACCTAGGAGCCCAAGTTCCGCTTTCAATGGTGAGCGAGGTGCCCACGCCTCCAGCCGAAGCAGCACCCGAGCAGCCAGACGGCCATTTCAGCGTCRGCCACGCAGCGGCTGCCGCCCAGCGTTATGGGGGTGCAGAAATCTCCCTTCTGTTGGTCACGCTGGGCTGCTGAAGAGAAACTTGTGCTCATAGAGCCTTCTGGATATCTCCTACCTTATCTGCATTCATTCAGTATCCCTATGGCAACTACAGCAACTGCTCACTTGGAGTAGTCATCTTAGGATAGTATTATACCATTTCTTCTTCTAAGGGCTTTAGCAATGGAAAAGAAAAGAAAACAGTAAAACAATATCAATGACCCAATAGCTCTGTGGAGACAATGCACAACTACTTAACAGGACCAGGAGATGTCCAAAGACTGCTGTCTGAGTGGAACAACTCGACTCAGCAAAAAGCTACAGCCTTCCTCTTGGGCAGCTCAGCACTTTTCTTTGTCACTAATTAGAATGGGGAGAGGGGGAAATAGCCCTTAAATCAGAAAGAAACCTCAAAAGTTACATTTAGGGAAGGAGTAGCTTTTATGTAGGTCAGTGCTTCTGAGGTCTCTAATTTCTAGCATTGCTCTCTTGAAAGGGTTTTGCATCTGTGAACTGAAATTCTTTATCTGGGGCTCTAAATGGCAAGGAAAATGATACAGTGAAGGGCTCAGCCAGTATTGGGATACGTTTCTTTTCTCCATCCGATTATCGCTTAGAATCCATATCAATGTGGTGGCTTTGGTTTCATCCAGCTACTGCAGAAGCATTATACTAACTGTACATCAATTAAGCTTTGATTGGTATCAGGGTGTTTTTCTTGTCTTCATCCGCAGCCATGAAAATGTCTGTTAAAATTCTCAGGTCTTCATGGTTTGCAGAGGTTTATGGTGTTTCACTTTGAAGATCCCTAGCTCAACTGCCAGTGTCAGCAAAGGTGAAGTCAATCAGACCATTTCAAGGCCTCTACATCACTTTAAATCCAATTTAATCACGTCGAGAGATTTTAGTGACGTACAATACTTCTGTTGGGCCTTCTTCTGTTCTTCAAGAGCAGATATTAAAAAAACCCCTACATCTTTGACGTCCCTTTCAACCTGGGTTATTCTATGATTCTGATTTTTTTTAGATACAATTTTCCAAATTGGTCTTACTTGGATTGGCACGTTTGGATCACACTCACCTCCAGTCTGCTCAGCTTTCAAGCTGAATACTGCAACATGTGAACCTGCAACAGGTCACAAAATTGTAAGCTTAGCTTAAAGGTTGGGAGATTTTTAAATAGTAATATATTTATGCTTGAGAAATTGTGGCTTTATGCAACACACTGATCTTTGTAAGACTTACTATGAAATTTGTTGCTAGGTTTGTAAAATACTGACTGCTGTAGGACTAAGAAGTGAATTAAAGCTTCTGTGTTTAACTCCTATCAAAGGTTTATGTGAAAACATAACATCACGTACGAGTGAGGCAGTGGTCCTGACAACACAGTCAGAGATAAGCTGGTAAAATTCCTCTTTCTTTCGTTAAAAAAGAAGTCTTTTCCATCTAGGTCAGAGCAAAAAGAGAAAATCTCATTGCAACTTATTTCTGTATTTAAAAAAAGAAACAAATACCTTTGAGCACTTTCACTTTGAGCCTATTGTGTTTTCTCCCATATTAAAACATTAGTAGAGGAACCTCTGTGTGTGTGTGTGTGTCTGTGTGTGTTTTTGTATACATCTAGTCACACAAATATTTTAAAACATTACTGAAATCAAACATTTGAGGATGAAATAGTCCCCTTTGAAGCCAATGGCTAACCACTGACCTCAACATGTCCATCCTTACCTGTAATTATGTCTTGAGATTGAAACYCCTAACTTCAGTGGACTAACTGGAAAAGCTTAATTTGCTGTCAGTGGAACCAGTCTCTCCCCTCCTAGTTTATTATGGATGGTTCTTCCCATGAAATTAAGAGCAAGAGGAATTGTAAAAGGCAGGTATAGACATCAGATTTTCCACTGATATATGGGGAATCTGACTGGCAACAACATTCAGATATACTGAGATGAAAATCTGAAGATACAAACTTGGACTGAGATTATTGGAAATATAAAGTTTGCTTAGTTCAGAACTGAGAAATGTTGACAATTTCAACTATTTCACATATTAACTTTCATTACCTCCTTAATTATAGGTAAGCATCAAAAGTTACAAAATAGAAATACTTGCAAGTATTTCTTGCAAGTTTATTCTTCAAAATTTATTACTTCTAATTAATTTCCTTTTTCATATATTTTTAAACTTTGGGTTTCCATATGAGTCACAAAAATAAATCAGAAAAGAGAAAAGAAACGTATATAGATATGTACATACTTTTAAAATCAACATATGTTCAATTAAATTGTATTTTGCAATCAGGTCAGCCTCCTGCTTCAGAAGCTTTCCTGAAAAATATATTTGTGTAGATGAATCATTTTAAGATTCAACAGTCAGTGGAAGTTGACAGAGGCTTTTCATATGAAATATTACACCACCTTATGAACATCAAAATTATATGGCAGGAACTGTTCTGCTGAGCACTACAGTCACTTTCTCAGGATCAGATCAATACATTTGCTGTCAAAGAACAAAATCTGCTAAAACAACCAGAAAATTTTTGCAAGAAAATGTTATTTTTAATACAGCTCACCATGTAATTCTAGAGCAATACAGATAGGCTTTTTAACACAGTTTCTTATTGAAGTAAACTGAGGAGGTACTACACAGATTTCTCAGTACATTTTCACAAACTCAGACCCATCTTGCAAAAGCTTATGGACATGCTTAACTTCTCACAGAGGTGTTGTCGTGGTTTAACCCCAGCCAGCAACTGAACACCACGCAGCCGCTCGCTCACCCACCCCCCTCCGGTAGGATGGGGGAGAGGATTGGGAGGGCACAAATAGAAAAACTCGCGGGTTGACATAAAAACAGTTTAATAAGGGAAATAAAACAAAGTAGAACAGTGATAATAACAATGATAGCAACAACAGTAGCAGAATATACAAAGCAGGCAATGCACAATGCAACTGCTCACCACCTACTGACCACGTGTCCCGAACCGTGAGAGCCTCCCCGCCTCCTCCCCCACCCCCCCACCCCCCCCCAGTTTTATACTGGGCATGATGTCACATGGTATAGAATACCCCATTGGCCACCTGGGTCAACCGCCCCGGCTATGGTCTCACCGCCCCAGCTTCAGCTGCACCTGGCAGAGCATGGGAGGCCGAAAAGTCCCCGGTGCAAGCACCACCCAGCAACAACCAAAGCATCAATGGGCCATCAACATTCTTCTCATTATCCAACCCAAAACACAGCACCCCCCCCCAGCTACTGGGAAGAAAGTTAACTCTGTCCCAGCCGGAACCAGGACGGGTGTATTTATTTCAATAGGGTAGGTCTCTGCCTGCAAAGTAAGCACATACATTAAATCTTTTCAAAATCAGGGTCTTTGGTTCTGATCATACAGGCAACTGTATAAGCTCATCCCTGTAACTTGGCTAAATCCCATTTACAACATGTGCAAGGGTTGTCTTCACAAACAGCTCTCAAGGTATAGCCGAACTCTGGAAACATTCTGCATGTGCGTATCTTTTCAGGGGAGGTATAATTAAAGGCTACCTTATTTGATCGCAGTAGATCTAGCCACAGTTGCAGAATTGTTTTTAAAGACTTTTTATGTGTCAGCTGCAGCTCTTTATGCACACCTCATGTGGAAGCTTCTGAGTTGCTTTCAAGGAGTGTCAAGACCTCTTTCTGCATGATACGAGACACAAAGATAAAAGAAGGCGTTGATATTTCTTTGCTTTTTAAGAAATTGGAGTTATCATTTGAAGGACCAGTCATCATTTGGTCTCTTTGGTATGATAGACCTTTATTCCAATTCTCCAGCAGCCAATATCCCACTGGAGGTAAAGAGTTAATCAGTAAAAACAATTGGTTTCCTGTGTTGGATTAAAAATAATGGCATCATATTGGTGGTTGCAATGATTGTAATGGGGTGAAGAAATAAAATAGTTGTTGAATTGGGTCTTTTGTTCAGGTTGAAGAATGTGTTTGAACTGTACAAACTTGATTATTTGAGGCAGAGATCCCTGGATGCTTAATTTAAATCCGGTGGATAGGAAATTAACATTTTTTAGATTCTCTGTTCTTCTAAATCTTCATACAGGAAAGCTAAGTGGAATTGTGACACCACCTAATTTCAGGCACTCAAGTACCTCTGCCAAAAGGCAGTCTCCTCAGATTCTGTTTATACACAGCGAGGGGAGCTGAGCAACCACCAAAGGAAATTCAGAGTGAGTCTAGGTCCAAGGGGAGCCTGTATGTCTCTTCACAACTTACAGGAGAAGCCTAAGTAGATCTAGCCTAAATTGAATCCCCTCCTAATTTTACTTGTTCTAGGCCTCATAATCTGTTGCTTACATATTCAGAGGACCCCATCACTTAACACAGAGACAGCTACAATAGAACTTAATCTCCCTATTCACAAACCCTCTGGTTATGAGCCTGTGCACAGGCCCAGTTAGTCATTCATAACCTCTCCTGGAAAAATGTGCCCAAAGTTTTGCTTTTGTCTCCGAATTAAAGCACATAACTGGATAACAATGGCTTTGTTCTTCACCTCTTGCAAGAGGCTTAAGATGCCTCAATGTCTCTTCTAACAGATACTCATGGAAAGAAATGGAGTGAGGGCTGCAGGACACCTTGTGAAGCAACCACAGAAGAGGGCAGTAGCTGCAGCGCCTGGTGCCTCAAGGGAGAGTCTCACACAAAGCTAAGGCCTGACCTTCCAATGCCCAGCTTCACCTCAGTGGTGCTTACATGAACAACGAGGTTCTGAGAAGGTACCCTCCTATTTCCTGATGAGCTGTCATCAACCGTATGACTTTCCATCAGGTAAACCCAATATATGTATCTGCTGTTGTCAGTATCTGAATACCAGCTTGCTCCTCTGGCTAGGAGTAAATTTCTCTGACAGGAGGGACCACCTGTCTGGACCCAAGACTGTTTTTTTGAACTTCTGCTAGTGCCAGAAATTTCTTCAATTTCTTAGCTACCATGCAGCCTCCCGGGAGGTTGGGAAAGGTGCACTCCCTTTTCTTCTCAGAGGTCGTAGTGGTACCTCTCTTCAGTAATGTCAAGTTCATCTACAAAACCCATTTTAGCGTGGGTGACGCAGGCCATGGTGTGAGAGACTCAGTCCTCCGCTGGCTCACACTTCTCCTCCTTAGATTATTGCAAGAAAGAGAGAAGAAAAGAAACTAAGCCCCGGGCTTCTCCCACCTCCAGGGACATCAGGAAAGCCATAGTTCACCTCAAGCATCCTTGGACAAGTTGCACCCACCAGTCTGCAGTATCGTTTAGTTTCAGCCCACCTACAGCTCAGGACTGGCCCTGGTAGAGACAACTATCGCTACATTGAGGATTTAACCGGTCCTGTGTTTGGTCCTGGAGTGCCAGCAACAGTGAATGTTTGTGCTAAATTTTAATTTAAATTGTCTTCAACCATTTCTTTCTGCAGAACTGTGAGGCATCGAGTTTTCATTGTCTCCAGCCAAGAGAGAATGTAAAATAGCCCCAACAGGTGCAGCAAAGAAGCACTTCAGAATCCACTCATAACTCAACAGACACAAAGTAAATGTATTCAATAAATATTTTATTTTGACACATAGTACATATTAGTACTTTAAGCAAATACTATAGCCAAAGGGATGCTTACAAAGAGATTGACACAAAAGAAATAGCAAAGCATAAAATTATCATTTTCCTGAACAGAGAGATTTTTGTACTTAGAAGAATTTTTATATTATTCATTGAGTACCATTCATGTGCTCTGTACTGCTGAGAATGTATAGCCAGCCCCGGGATAAATATTTTCAGAGTCATCCAAGTGATTTGGAGACTAAGACCCACTGACTGTCAGTAGTTATTAGGTGCTTTTGATGGTGTTACCTGTCTTGTGCAGTCCACAGGGCTCACTATCCAAACCCTTGAGGTCATTAAGAGACTTTCCATTTACTTCAAAGGCTCTGTGTCAGGCCTGCAAGGTGCTGTAAGCTCTCTACGAGGAGACGGGGACCTTTCTGGAACAACAGATTGCTTTGGACTAAGAGAGACCATTTACTGAGGATAGTACAAAGTATTTTTAAGTAAGTGACACTCACTGCTAAAATGCAGACAGCTGAAGGAGTGGCACTAGGATAGTACCACACGTGCATTTTGTCCTTTCCAGTGAATTAAGAAGAAAACCTATGAAAACAACACCCCGGTTTGATTCAAACCGCTGCAGTCTTCACTCACACCTTAGCCAGGGAAAACTCAAGTAATCTTTGGCAAACCTGCAGCATCCCATCAAGATTAGCAAGGAAAAAAAAAATGACTCACCTTGCTCTCTTCTGTCTTCTCAAATTTAAAAGAATCAGGGCCGCCTTTTGTTATGAAACCCAACCTTGTGTGGATTCCAAGCTGATGAACACGAGTGCCTGAAAATATCAGAAAACTGTGGTTTAGCAAGAGAAATAGGGAGTGAGTGGAGGAGCCATCCTGTTGATTTTGGAAGGAGTGGCAAAAGTTCCACTGACTTCAGCTGGGCACGAGCCAGGCCCACTGGGCATAAAACTCCACTTGGCATCTCTTCCATCTTCCACACACAATACTGACAGGGGTCCTACAGACAAAATTTAATTGATTGTGGCACTCAGACATCACCCAGAAATTGTTTCTTTGTGGTAGAGTTTGCCCGTGTGTAAAGAGTCAGCACAAATAGGACTATGAGGGACTTGGATGGTACATAAACCTTGTTTTGTTCCTCTGCATAATTGAATTCCACCCTTGGAGAATAAGCAAGGAAGTCTGCTTCTTAATGGTTAGTTTTCTGTTACAACACATGATGGATGACTGTTTTAAAAATATTCGTAAGGGCATGTATGCATTATAGTAAAGAAAGGTGTTAGTTTGATGGTGCTGGGGAACGAAACCTTGGATTTAGTCAGAGATAAGAAATAACCCTTTAATACTTTCTGGCTAAAACAAAGATACAGCAGCATCCTATGGCTTCATCAGTCCCCAGCACCACAACTGTTTCCCAACAGCCTTTCACAGAGCTTAATACAGAGGACAAAGATCAACAGGATACTATTATCAAGCACCATGTGCTGGAAAAGGGTAAATGCTGAAACAGTCTGTGCTAGCATCCTTATTGTATTATCTCTGCACCCATGGATAGTGAGAAAATGAGGGCTTCTAAAAGTTAATTCACCTGAAGAATTTGACTTTCATCTTATTATTATGCTAAAATACTACTTCACCATACATAAAGGAGTCCCAAAGTGGATTAGGACAATTGCCATACTGAAACCTTTGAATTTTGTAGGATATTATTTCCCTCTTCATTTCACACATACACGGATGCCTGTTCAGAGTGAAAACTGACTAGCTAGTGAGCCACAAAATTTATCCAAGTACACAAATGTTTCGTAAAAAAAAGCAATGAGTTCCAGTGGCAACGTATGTGCTTGGGTACTGCCACGGGAAAGCAGGCTAACCCTACAGACCTCAGAGTGGACGGCAACCTGACAAAATCACACCCTGGACTTACTTCAGTGTCACTGTAAAAGTTCTGAACAAAGCTGGAGAACAAAAGAGGTCAAAACAATATTTTAAATAATAGTTGGTTTTCTAACAAACACAGCACCAAGGTTTCACCGTCCGGGTCTTTTCTTGGGAAGATGCTGAATGGTCTTAACAGGGAAGGTAGCAACAGCACAATTTTCTTGGTGTTACAGATTAGCCAAAATCAAATAATACCCTTGGAGAAAGTGCATTATTATTCATGGTAATAGGAAAATGCCTAAACGTATTTGGGCCCTTTCATTAAACCACTGCAATGGATTACATAGAAACTACTTTTGAGGAAAGATTCTATATCTATTACTAAACCATAAAGGAGTATAGATGTGGACAAACTYGTTTTTCCTTGATTAAAAGTGCTACTGAGGTTGTGTTCAGCATAAGGAGAGATTCTGAAATAAGAAAAGCAATAAAATAAACTAGCAGGAAAAACAATGGGGACAACACCAATCCAAGTGCGAGCAGAGTGAAAAACCAACACAGAGAAAAGAAAGAAAGAGAAGCGAAGGTGATGGAGAAAATACATTAAACAGAGTGTGCCCCGTATTCCTACTCAAATGTGTCTTAGAGGACAAGGGGCGTTCCAGCCTCTCCTATGGTGATGGAACGACTCAGCAGAAAACACAACACAGAAACAGTCAAAAAAAGTTTTTCCCTCGGCGGGCAATGCTTATAATCAGAAATCAAACCAAGTYAATATAGAGGCAACACTGACAAAAGAAGAACTACAAAAAATCCCTAGCGTAGAACCACCTACTTCAATAACGGAGTTTCAATGTATGGTGGCATCCTTGCACTCTCATTTTCCTAGAAGATACCTTCTTATAGGACTACAGACAGATCAGACCTAACGTGAACGTTGAAGGAGAGGTGCTTATTCTCTAGCCGTTCTGCTAGTAAGACCCATGCAAGTTCATAGCCTCCAAGACACATGCTGTGTCTAACCGTTGAATGATTTAGAGGCACTGACGTTCAAAGCAGCTCCGTCAGGCACCTGTGAAACTAGGCTCTTCCATCTAGCACCATTTTGAGGCCATTGCTGCTAGTTCAYTTGGATTGCCAATACTTCACTCTGAGAATTCATTATTGTAAAACATCTCAAATTACTGAACTAGCAGATAGCTAAAGTGGTTCTTGTCCTAGCTCCCAGTAATTTTTTTTCCAATCACAATTGATATCCAATAGTTTCGGTCCGCATTTCATGTTTGTGTACACCATATCTTAATGGTGTCTTTAATTTGTTCTCCCTGCCCCATTTCAGAAACAGGATAAAACACTCTAGAAATGGGCTCGCCAATTAAATGTTCAAATCCATAGGGACAGATGTTGTATTACCCATGCTGTTTCCTATGCTGAAAGGCACTAATTTAGGGAAAAATGTTGTATTTTGGGCACRTTCATCCCTGCGTGCATGAGATGAACCTCACAAACATGCTGGGTGAATGTACATTTTGTGTAAGTGAACTTATCCCTGGCAATAACCTGTATTTAGACTTGCAYGGTTAAAAAATTTCCATGTATTTAGCTGTTTCTGCTTGTAAACTTATGTGTAAAATGACGCTCAGTCCAGTATTCACTCTGTAAGTATACTAACAGGCAGGTGGAACTGTGAAGACCTTATTCGTGTTGGTGGGCATTTACTTAGGTCATTGTACCTGCTGAGAAAGTGCTTGCCAACACGTATTACAGCTCCACGATCTAGCCTCACATAATCAGGTTCTGCCTGTATGCGGTTAGAGGCCTCCACAACGAAACATTTCCATTCCCTGAAAAGGAAAGCTGCATGTGGAATCAAGCAAGCAGATATTTTTACCCATACAATTTTCCTCTTGCCAGGAAGCTGGTTGGGTTTTATTTGTGTTTTGTTTGTTTGCTTGTTTGTTTCTTTTAATGAGAATGTCCATGGGAAAATGTCATTTCCACTTAAACTTTTTTTTTTATTTTGATAGTAAATGCAAACAATTCAATGAAGATAAACGTTCTGCTTGGTATATGTTGCACAAGAAATATGAAAAATTTCTAATGGAATGTATTCATTTGAAATTGGAAGGTGAAGGGGTTCCTGTCAACTATAATGTGAAAGACTAGAAGGATTTTCCCTTAAGGAAAAAACACTTCCCACATCAGTTAACACTCTATATGTAAGGAAAGGAAACAGAAGAGGGTGCACGGTCACAAGTTCTCCTCCACTCATCCACACACGCCTGTTACACCTGCATGTGTGGATGCAAAAGGCCGAGCTCTGAATTATACCCATCCCCTCAGAACAGCAGAGCTTTGAGAAGGACTCCACGCTGATTGACACAAATGTGATCCTTTCCATTAACTTTGACAGGGTTTAGTACAGGACCGTTCCTAGAGTGGGTTCACACAGCATCGCTAACTTTGTGTATCAGTTTGTGCGGGCAGCCAGGGAGAGACTTCACTTTTTTGGACAAGTCAGCATCTTATTTCATGATTATTCATGAAATAATGCATGCACAGAGTACCTTAAAAGTACGTTTAAAAAAATTGTTTTCAACTGCTTCCAGCTGACTGAGGAGTTGCACCTGTGGAGGACCGAACCACAAGTGTGAACATACAGGACTGAATGCCAGTTTGAGCACAGATTCACGTATATGACAATGGTGAGAACAGGCCAGAAAACTGAAAGCCACGTGAGCATTAAAAAACCAGAACCCATTCTGTCATGATGACCAGCTTTGGATGATCCCTGAGCCAGTTCACATGGTGCCCATAGGCACAGGGATGGGTTTGGGTGTATGCCTATAACTTCAGGCTGGGGAAAACTCAGTTTAATCTCCTGTTTGGCCACCGTCTTCCAATGTAGCTTAGAAAGAGCCACTGTTCCTCTTCCTGCCTCAGTTTTTTACCTGTAAAACAGATGTAATAATATCTACTTTCTCACCACTTGAAGATGAGGTGAACATACAACGCCTACAGTTCAGAGACAGTACAGTAATCTACATGTAAGCACCATGGGTGAAAGAATGGATATGGACTAGACTCTGGTCCCTAACCTTAGTTGCTACTGAACCAGAAGGAGCTTAGGTAAAGCTGCACGCTCCTCTTCTCTCTATCTTTTCAGTGACTCAAGCCTGCAAGGGCTTGTTGAGACCTTTAGGTTCCCTCACAGCCCACTAAAGCTAATGCTGAATCCCTTTGCAAGGTTGCCCCGAGCCCTCTGTGTCAGCAATTTTCTGTAGAAAGCCCAGTACATATACATGCACGCTGTTGTTACTGTTAGCACACATACGTGCAGAGATATTACAATTACCTGTCACTTCAGCTGCTGGAGATACTCAACCTGTCCCCTGTTCCACCATGGCATCCCCAAAATCCTTAGGGCCACATTCTGCTGTCTCCATAGGCTTGGAGGGTCAAGGCCTGGGTTAATTTGTCTGCTTTCTCATCTGCTTTTACAACCTGCATTTAATGCAATGGGCCTCTCGTGCAGCAGCAGGCAGAGGAGTTGTGTGAGCAAGGTGGTTTTCCCTGCTCTAGAGCTGATGTGCTGATGTGTGCACCTCCACACGTCACACTGCTCGGTGGCCAGTGCCATTACCCCACCTTGTAAAGGGTTTTCCGTCAGCACTGATGTGATGGCTTTGTCCCTAAGGAAACATTAGCTCTGCCCCCATTAGCAAACATCATACACAACATTTCATCCTCACATAAAAATGGCTTTGTACCCCAAAAGTATGAATACCAGGAGTATTTTCTTGTTACTGAAGTATATGGAGACTGGCTTTGATGCAGACATGCCAGCGAGGGGCAATTTTTGTTTGACTTTCAGTACTTCGCACACCCACTCAGAAGCACAATGAAAAAATAAATAAATAAAAATAATCATAAACTTAAAAGCTATACAAGCAAATGTGATTATAGCAACCAATTCCCTCAATTCTTTCCAGTAACAAAAATTTGGGATGCAGCACTGGTTGACTGAGAAATCTCAGTCCGGGTCTTCAGTCTCGCTGTTGCCACCTGTATTGCAAAATAAGAGATCCTGACAAGCACTTCTAAGTTGATGATAGCAGGAGAGTATCCCACTGTAGTCAACAAGAGCTCTGTCACTGCTTTTCATCCTGTCAGGATTTCACTCACCGATTGTAAAGTTTTGGAGTAAGAAATGCGTCTCGACACAAAGCTCCAGCTTCACAAGGAAGTATATAAACCTCCCTTTGACTGAAACCTAAGTTTGGATGTAAGGCGCTCTAGTACTTTTTAAAATAAGGTTTTTATACGGGCAGGAAAAGTGGAGTGGGAGCAACAAGTCAGCCTGGAAATTTAAGAATGAAGGGGAAATAATTATTAACTTAATCTGAGCACTGCTGAGCATGCACGACTTGAGTTCTTCTGAGTAGGACTTCAGCACAGATTTAAGGTTTCTTTATGAACACCCAGTTCATCACAGACCATAAATCTCACCGTAGATCTCTGCATGCCTTCCACAACTTCCATTTGAAAAAAATGCAGACAGGGCTATGCAAACCACCGATTTTTCAAATTGCTTGAAGTTCCAAAAAAAAAAAAAGAGACAACAGATCACTTGTGTTAACCTGGATTGATTATTTTTCAAAAACTTATGTTGAAGCAAATTGACATTGAAGGCCAGGAAAGTGCACTAAAAATGCTGTGTTTCAGGTTTGACAATTTTTAAAGATTTTTTTTTAATTGAAACATGAAAATGTTTAATTTAGAAAGCATTTGAAAATTTAAACTTTTGCATGCAAATACAGGTACTTATACCTCCCCCTCCCTCCACATACATAAAAATAATTCCCCAAACCAGCAACTGACAAAACCCACCCTTTGAAAAAAATGGCCCAGATATCAAATTGATTTTTTGCTGATAAAGTTAAAACTTAAAATATGGATCAGCTCCACCACTTACCTTTTATAAAATTATAAGGAGAGAGAGAGCATTACAACCAGAGAGGGCCGTAACCTTTAGTGATGCAGAGATCTCAGCACAAATAAATGCTTCAGCTAGAGCTGCAGACGGTCAGAATGAGGGAAATACATACCCGCCACGGGTGTTTGAGGGCTAAACCAAGCAGGGTTGGCAGACAGACTCCAGTGTGGAATGTGCCTACTTTACAGAGTAAAACATCTTCCTTGCTACAGCACTGGTACTGGGGAAAGCTATGAGAACCTGCCGACTTCAGGGACAAGCCACATTAAGAGGGCATGCAGGAAGGCACACTGTATATTTTTAAAAGGGCTAGTTCTTACAGGCTGGCCTGCCAACGATTCTYATGTTGGTGCAGGGAGGAGCAGGCGCAAGTGCCCTTCTTAAGTTTCACCTTCTTCTCCATTTTAACCCAGTGGGACAGAAACAATGCAATGTTCTGATTTAATTTCCTCTTGTGAGGCCTCTCACCTGGATGCACTGAAGCAGTGCATAGCCTTGCTCCTGCAAGAATATTTATAGTGGGTTGCACTAGTCCAAGACATGAATTGTTTTCTTCTTCCTTTCTTTCTTTTTTCTCCTGGAAGGCCTCAARATCCGTCCAGTTTTGTTCCCCACCCTACATCATTCTTCAAAGCTGATAATTTTAATTCCAAAAACGATGCCTCAAAAAGRGAAGGCTAGATGTGGTCCCCTGTCTCTGGGTTCCACTGCATTGGCTGCTACTTCCCACTGCGCCAGGAGCTGAGCCAGGACTCCTCCACTGTGTCCCCACATGAYTACCACCTGAAGGAATAAAATTCTGATCTCTGCCTCTTTGAAGCCTCTCCCTTGCAGAGATGAACAAGATCACTAATATTAAATCTGCAGTGCTCTGTATTTCCCTAGATAAAACAAGTTAAGAGTCAAATACCATGTCTTTGAGTAGTCCAGTGACTAATGCATGCCCTTGTTATTTAGGGTCAAAGTGGTCACTTGCTTTGTTTACTTTACAAATGGTAGCAGCGCTGTGCGGCCAAAGAAGTGTGCTGCGGTCTCAAAATGGACATAACGACAGGCATGGCAGTGGGGCAATGAGACATGCCTCTGAGAAGCTCACCAAGCTGTGAGAATTCATGCTCAGACCTAACGGGTGCTGCTCTTTCACTCGAGTCACTGCAAGGACTTGCCACTTGTCAAGCACAGACTCAATGACATCCTCTTCAGTTAAGCAGTGGACTTACCAGGCTACAAACTTTTTGCTCCTGGATTGCCCTTGTTCTAGACTGAAGTAAATATGTATTTGTGAGGTAGCTCTGAAGTCTCTGGTGGTATATTGGAGGTTGGAGGAGGACACTAGAACAGAGTTGTAGTTTCTTTAAAGCACCATGAACATTTACAGAAAAGGGAGAACAAGCAAATAAACAAATAAATGTTTGAATAATACCAGAAACAGAGATAGGAAAAAGAGGCCCTTGGGTGGAGGAGGGAGAGAGCTACTTGATAGCACTGAAATGCAATAAGGGGCAGACAATCTAAAATTGAAAAATGAGTTCCAATTACGTTTTATGCTTAAAGCAGTTAAATATTATTGCAGTTTACATGAGAGTTAAAGCAGTAACTGCAAAAATCGAAAGTATGGGGTTGTGGGAAAGCTGCTCTCCTTTGGCCCAGCTTTTAATGGGGACTTTGTCAGTCAGTCAGAAGGAATCCCAAGTTACTGGACGTGAACGGCAGGCCCACTGCTCTCTTGTGTGTCGCTGGCTATGGAAACTGATTTGCTTGCATGAGGCTAACTCAATGGGCTACCTAGCCTCAGGTGAGCGGGTCAGACCTGATTTACATATTTTTTGTAATGCAGTATACTTGTATAAGGACAAGGAAAATATACTGACCTYAGAGCTTAGCAGGCAATTGCTTCATTATTGCAGACATTGCACATTTCACATACACTAGTATGTTAAGTAGTTAATATACCTTAGTTTAACATGTACCTAAATGTCTTGCAGAATCAGAAGCAGTTTTTACAGAGGTGATGATAGACTCAAATGGATCTGGATGCTCTGGCTAACCTATTACTAATTCTTCTGAAACAGGAAAAAACAGTAAACAGCTCCTCAAGGTGTAGTAATATTTCTCTGAAAAAGGGAGGCGCTATGAAAAAAGAGCAACAGAGAAAGAAATGTACGGAGCAATGCACTGCAAGTCAGAAGCCCAGATTTGATTCCTGACTTCGCTGCTTCCATACTATGAGACTACTGGCAAGTCATTTCACTTGCCTGTTCCCCTTCCTACTCTCTTGTCTAACTTGTCAAATGAAACCGCTAGCAGCTTAGGCCAGAGGTTGCTTGTAGGATCTAACGCTYTTAGTGGCTGGTTCTGTCAGAGGGTTGTAGTTGTTAATGCTCCGCTAGTAAAAAGAGGCATAAAAAATAAGAAAAAGAGTTAACAGGAGACAGTGGGAATCAGATGCACAGGTATAGAAAGAGAACATTCAGAAGCAGCATCTCAAAATTATGAAGAAGTAAGTATCCTGATTATTTTAATGTTGTGAAATAATAGGAGTAAGGAATAGAAGCAAAGAAATAGTCAGAGTTTAACTGTGCCCTCCTACAGAGAAACCAACAGAACAAGCTGGCCCTTTCTTTGACTTCTACAAACTTCTGTTGTGTTCTCAAGAAACTGAAAGTGTTCCTAAAAGGGGCTGAGGTGGGAACAATAACTTCCTAAAAGTGTGGTTCTTGAAGAATGGCTGTCCTGCACTGATCCTGTAGCTCTGTTCCTACTCTAAAGTGGATATTCTGCAGCTCCAGATAAAATGCATCCTCCCTTCAGTGCTTGCACATAAATTGCTATTAATGTTACCATGTTATACAAGTGCATTGGGGAGGAAAATAGGCCCACTAAGGCATTGTCCTGCTCCACTGTTTTTTAACCTGGAGGATGCCACGCTATTCCATGGACTATGGGTGGGCACAAGCCACAGGAAAAAAGCAACAGAGGTGGGACAGGCTCCATAAGGCTGCATCTGCCTCACCCTTTCTTCCCCATGCTTCTCCCCAGGCTGTGTGCAAAGCTTAACGCAGATAAAGCATATGCTCCCAGAGTTGCCTTATGGCCTTACTTCCCTGCTCACATGACAACCGTCACTTGTAGTCAGCCATGGTAGCAGCTCAAAGGGACCCAGGGCCTGCAGGCTCAGGCTGCAGCTGGCTAGTCCAAGCTTCCTTTTTATTATCTGAATACATTTAAAACAGCCAGGGAAGCACGCGTCTATCTCAGCCCAGAAGAGCTACCGGTGGTCAGCTCGGTTCCACAGGCAGCAGGTAGCTTCCGCCGCGGGCAGGAGAAGGAGAGAAAACGGTAATCAAGGACCAACCTCAGCCCCCTCCCCAATGTTAGTGAGCTCCACAGCARGCCCCAAACGAAGGGAGCAGAACAAATCCTGATTACTATTATTTATATCAACGCTATTATTTTTCCTGTTATTATTAAATAACAACAAAGTTTTCTTAAGAAATTTTTTTYTCTGGTTTTGACAGATCATAGACACACGGCTACGTGTGTCTTTTATGTTGTGCCACGGATTAATTAASAGCAGACACACGGTTGGGAGGGAGATACTCCACCATCAGTTGAGTGCAAAACCTGAAAACCCAGATGAGCTCAAACAAATGTCACAAATGTACGACTTCGAAGCCCCAAATCCTGCTGCGTCTGCATCTGAGCAGACTGCTTTATCTGTGCTGAACTGCATCGACTCCAGCGGAGTGCTGGCGTGTACGCTGGAGTACCTGTGAGCAGTCCACAAGATAGGGTCGGGGCATCATTCTTTTAAGAGCTAATACCAATTACACAGAAGTGACAGAAAAGTACCATCTGACGATACGAGTTTCTGCAGAAAAATCTGGAAATGCAACTTGTGCATAGTTTTAGAACAACTAATAATCAGCAAGCAATTTTACAAATTTCAGCACTTGCTGTTCCTTGAAAAATTCCTCACAGACTCTGGCTAGCACCTTACAACTCCCGATAACAGTGACTGACTAAAGCCAGAAATATCTCCAAGTGGGCATGCAAAGGGATTAATTTGCTTAAAATGATATATAGAGAAATGGAGACCCAGAAATATTTACTACCCTTTCCCTCCACCCCTCATGACCTCAGTGTTTGCAGAAGGTCCTGGATTGATAGCCCAAGAAAATACAGTCCTCTCTTTCACTATGGACACAATAAATCAAAGGCAGTGGAAACTCAAGCATTTTATTTTCTGACCATACCAGCGTACCTTAGCTTACTCATCTCTCTTAAAGGGTGACAAAATACTTCTGCTTCTACAGGCCCAATAGGCGGCTGCCTTGCARCTCATGAAGCCATTTGTAACTGCACAAAGCGGACACAAAACAYGATTGTTCTAATTAGTAGCACTGTATATCCATTCCATATAGCTGTAAACAACTACATTATATGCAAGGTGTCCCTATCTTGACCTCTTTTCTGAAATGGCCAGTAAAGGCATCAAGTGTAATAGTCCTGTTAACAACAAAACGAAGCACCCTTTAAAATTAACTTCACGTATACTGTCAAGCATCTACATCACTTACATTGCTCAGTAATTACCTAYTTTGGCAGGATTTTAGCAATGAAGAGGTACGAGAGGGTCCATGAYGTACTATCATTCATATGGGTAAAAGAATCCAAGAAACAAGGCACTAATACTGAGAAGTAAGAAACTATACCATGTAAGTTTTAACTGTCTGGCTTAGGCCTCTTACTGGCAACTGCKTATGCATACTGAAAATGTGCTGCTTACCTACAACTGCAAAGCTTCACAATCTACAAATCATAGGAGGAAGCTCTGCCTAAAAATTAGGCCAACCTTTTCAAATGTGACTAATGAAATTTGTGTGCCTTCACTTGCCAGTGTCCTGACCTGTGACACCTGACGTGCACCTGACTTCCAGCGGATGGATAGTCAGCTCTGCTTTCTTAGCACTGAAAATGAAAAAATGAGGTAAAATGCATTGATTAGAGAGTATGTTTAGCCTGTTATTCTTATATTATTCAGGCACTAACCCACCCCTGCTTACAACAAGCAAGATGGTGGGGCATTTAGAATACTTTTCTCACATCTTAACAARAGATGTGTGGGGTAATTTAAAATGACTTCTCAGAAACATGGATACAATTTAGTTTTCTAAAATCAACTTGTACTTTACCCCACCATTTTATTYAGACATAAGAAATATTATTTCACAGTTAACATAATTCTGCCATAAAGAAAAATGGAAAAAAAAATGTGAAAGAAGAGTAGGCAAGCAATGGGAAGATGCTGAAATCAGCCATACCACAATGGAAAAAAGCTGAGGACAGAGAACATACGGAATAAACTCTGCAACATTCTTGGAGTGTTGGATATGTAAAGCCRTTGTGGAGCAAACATTGCTCTTTTATTGGAAAAAATGAGTACACCTCAGTTTCCATYGTTATTACTASYATTATTATTTCTGACCTTTTTTTTTTTTAATACGCCAATTGCCGACTGGAAGTCARAGTCCCACCTGGTSACAGTGCCACACAAAAATTAGTGCTTCCTAACTGTAAGAATAAATGCCATGTGTTTTCTCCTTAAAATAYGTAAAGATCTCATGTTGCATGTATTCAAACCCTGGCGAACATTAATAYGTCAGGTCAGTGTACACAGTACGCTTTCACATTGTGTTTGATTCCTGCAGGAGAACGGAGCTTTTCCGAAAAAAGTTAGACTACATTTCTGCAGGGCTTTTCCAACACCCGTCAGCACAATCACCACGCAGTCACCCAAAAGCTGCTGGCCTCACACTGTCGCTTTGTCCGCATCAGCCTGCGAGTCACACAAATTCTCAGAYGAATTTCACATCCATGTGGCTGGTAACGTATGTGAGGTGCAGRGCAGAGAACCGGGCGGGACTGGGAGCACGGTGGGGACGCCAGCGTTATATTTTATTAGTTCTGCCAAACAAGTGCCCGCTGCTTCTACGGAAAGCTGATGTGCAGACTGCCGTGCTGTCGATGCTGGGCCGGCGAGGGCCTGTCCGCCACGTTTGGGCGAGGATTACCGAGGCGGCAGGCACCACCSGGTGCCTCGCCGCATCCCCGTGCAGCGCCGCTGCCCGAAACCCTCTCGCCAGGTCAGGGGGCGACCGCCGGCCTCGGCCTGTCTGCCCGGCTCCCCCCCGTGCCGCGGGGCTGGCTTCCCGTGTTTACTCCCCGAGCAAACAGGGGCTGTGCGGATGCACTGCTGCCTCCCTCAACTTCTCCGCTCGCCGTGTTTCGGCCTCTGAATGAAACCCGCCCAACTCGACAGAGTTAAGTGATCGGGGGGCAGCGCGGGGGGCGGCCGGGGCTGGGGCCGAGGGGGGCCGGGCCGGGCCGTGCCCGCCGCCCGCACCCCGCCGCGGCCGTTACCCCGCGGCGCTGCCCAGGGCAGGCGTAGTTTACTCTCGCAGCCCTCCCCGGGCGGCCAATGGACAGCGGCTGCCGGCGCTGGGGCCGGCGCAGCTCCGCGCTCCCCGTGGCGCCGGGGACCGGCGGCCGGCGGTCCCCGCTACCTGCCCCGCTCCGCCACCGCCGGCTCCTCAAACACTGTGAGGAGCAGCGCGACGATCTTTGTGTGAGTGTGTGTGGGGAGTGTGTGCGCCAGCGGCTCCCTCGCGGGCCGCGGGTGTAACGGCGCCGCTGAATGGCTGGCGAGCCCGTCCCTCAGCCCGCCGGCCAATGGCGGGCCGCCTTATATCCCGGGGAGTGTTGTGGCGCTGCCCGGGTTGCATGGCTCTGTGTGGAGCCGCGTTCCGCGGGCGCCGAGGCGGAGGGGCTCCGCTGCGCGCCGCGCCTCGCTCCGGCCCAGCGGCGCGCTGCCCGCCCGCCCGCCGGCCCCGCCGAGGTGAGTGCGCGCCGCCCGCCGCCCCTCACCGGGCGGCAGGGAGACGGACGGAGACGGGCAGCGGCAGGCAGGGAGAGGGGTGCCCTCGCCCCACACTTTCCCCTCCGCGCCCCAGCGGCGGGGCAGCCCCCCGGGTCCCCCCCCGCGGCGGCGGCGGCCGGCAGGGAGGCGCGGAGCTTCCCCTGCCCTGCGCGGCGGCTGCCGCGGCTCCCAGTCACTTTTCCTCCCTCTCGTCAGCCCTGCCTTCGTTTGAAAGTTTGGGCAGGGGAGGACGGGTGTGTTGGTGCCGCCAGCCCTCTGCCCGGCCGGGAGGGCAGGGGTGACCGGGGGTGTTTTACCGGCGGGGGGGCCGAGGTGAACTGCGTTGCAGCGCAGTGCATTTWAAAAAAAAAATAAAAACCCAGAAGAAGAAGAAGAAGGCAGGGGTAGGCCAGCCAGTGCCAGGCTGCGTTTGAAACCAGGCACCTCTCGCCGCCACAGAGAGAGAGGCAAGAGCAGCGGCGGCCGCGGCGGAGGGAGGAAGGGGAAGGAGGGCGAGGAGGAGGAGGAGGAGGGATAGCCATCGGCCGCCGCTCGGTGTGTGCCTCCGGGGAGACTTGACAGAGAAATCGCGGCAGGCAGAAACGAAACTTCATCCCGAGGGGCGGCGAGGCGAGGCGCGGGGGAGAGTGCGCGGCTCGGTATCGGCTGCCGCCGGCCTGGGGGGGCTGCGCGCCGCCGCCGGGAGAGGGGGGGGATATAAAACCGGAGAGGGCGAGGGAGCCGATCCGGCGGCCGCACGGGGCGGGGGGGAAAAACCCCGGCGCCGACCCCGACAACAACAGCGGCCGGGCTCGGCCGGAGAGTTGGGCTGTGCGTTTTCCGGTAGTCATCGGCGATGCACCCGGGGCGGCGGCGGCAGCGGCCCCGGTGGGCAGCGGGGGGGCGGGGGCGGGCGGCCCTGCCGGGGTTTCGCGTGGATGTGGGATTATGTTGTGTCAATAAGTTTAAGGTGGAGAAGGAGAAAGGGAGGCGGGCGGGGGCCGGGGGGGAGGCGGTGGCAGGCCTCGGCCGCGCGAAGTCCTATTTCTGAAGGTAAGTTGTGACATTGGGTGGTCGCGATGACAGAAAACTTGGCGGGGGGCGCCCCGGGGAGGGGGCGGCCGCCTCGGGGGGGGCTCTCTCCGCCGCCGGGAGCCGGATGGGTGCTCGGCTGTTATTTGCTGCTGCGAGATCGGGTCGCTGGTAAATTACAGAAAGCAGCCCTCCTCCTCCTCCCCCCCCCGGCAGCCGCTTCGCTCTTCCTCCTCTCGGGTTTATTTGCAATGTATGAAACTTGCATGGCTGTGAGGAGAGCCGATCCAGTGTAGGTTTGCGAGGAGGAGGAGGAGGAGGACGGGGAAGGAAGGSTTGGAGGCAGGGGAAGGGAGGCAATCGCGTTAATCCCGGGCGCCGCACGGCAGCAGGTTTGCGTTAGAAATATCGGTGGCAGCCCGCCGCCGCTGAATGAGGAAGGTAAAACGAAGCGATGCGAGAGCCGCCGAGGCGACATGTACGGCGGCGGGGCGAGAGGCACCGGCAGGCGGCTGCCCGCCCCCTCCCTCCCTGCTTGCCTGCCTCCCTCCCTGCCTGCCTGCCTCCTCCCTCCCTCCCCGCCGGGGCGGGGAAGGACCGTGCCCGGGTCTCCCCCGCTCGCCGCCAGCCGAGCCGGGGGGCCGCGGGGCTTTAACCGTGTGCGGGGCGGATTCGCCACTTTTTCCGGGGGAGGCCCGCGGTTAAAAGTTTTTTTCCGGAGGTGAGTGCGTGCGGGGAGGCCGGGGCGCCGCCAGGCCGGCGGTGGTCACTCGGGCCTGGGGCGCCGAAACCATTGCCCGTCCTGCTGGTGACACGTCCAAGTCCCGCAGCCCGGCGGGGCGGCGGAGGGGCCCGGCCCGGCCGCCGGGGCAGGGACGGGGTGCCGGTCTCCATGTGGCTCTCCCGGCGGCGACGGCGGCACCTCCTCCCCGGTGGCAGCGGCGGCGGCAGCAGCGGGATCATCGCCCGGGCCCGCGGGGAGGAGGAGGGGAGCAGCAGGGAGGTGTTTGCTGCCAGCCTGCCTCGCCAGATCCCGCCGGGGAGGGCAGCTGGGAGGGCCGGGGAGCCCCCTGCGCCCCCTCCCCGCGCCGCCGCCCCTTCCCTGCCCGCCCGCCCGCCCCCAAAGGTGTTGTGCAGACTTTTCCCCCGGGAGGGTGAGATTTATGCGCTGCATTATTGCTCCTCTCCTCCCCCCTCAAAGCAAGATGGACTCTCTCTTCTCTCTCTCTCTCTCACTCACTCACACTCTCTCTCTCTCTCTCTTTCTCTCCCCCTCTCCCTGTGTCTTGTCAGCCTTCAAGATCGACATTTTGTAACTAAGATGCAAACTTGATGGTGACCGGGGGCGGGGGGGAGACGGCAAAACCCTGGGTCACGGCGGTCTTTCTCCATATTTAATACCTTTTCTTTCCACCCCACCCCGGAGCCCGGATTCCGGTGGCCCTACACTTTGCACGGGCGGGGGTGGGCGGCGGGCGGGCGGCGGCTGCAAACGCCGCTCCCCCCGCGGCGGCCGGGGGTCTCGCCGCTCTCCCCGCTCTCCCCGCGGGCTGCGGTGGCGGAGGGGCCGGCTGGGCGGTCGCAGGACTCCGGGCGGCTCGGCTGGGCTCTGCCGGGGGTGAACGGGCATTACCTGAAACTGTGTTACAGCGTTGCAGCCTTCCGTCCGTCCCTCTGTCTGTCTGTCTGTCTGTCTCCCCGGGTGGATCTCGTACCTGCAGTCTGGCGGCTCGTTCTTGTTGTTAATTTTGCGTTGTTTGGCTTATCCACGCGCGGGGATTGATCGCTCACTTGTGTAAGTTCCCGGGGGTTATTGTTATGTATGCTTCCTTGCAGATGGTGGTCAACTTTCTGCCTTTTATTTTGATAATGTGTGTGTGTTTCTCTGTGTGTGCATGTAAATAATTACGTGATGCTTCCCTATGTGTACGTATATATGTCTGCATGCGCGCATAAACATGCATCCGTGTGTACGAGAGACACRGAGGAAAAATAACCCACCCTGCTGATGCACACTCAGATGATTTGCTCCATTTGCCCAGTCCTAATGCCCTTTAAAGACACGGTGCATCTTTTGTTTGCTCCTTACGGTTTCCTGTGGCTGTCATCTTGTTTTAATGACAACTTATCTCGGGTGGGGGTGAGGAGGAAGCAAGTTTCAAGTTTTGGGATTTCTCCTCTTGTTGGTGTTGTGGTGAGTTGCAATATTGTAATATAATGGTATGCTGATGATGTGCCTTTATTTGATACTTTATAGGTCACTATCACATGACAAAGGCTTTGAGACAGCTTCATCTTCATCTGTCTGTAATTTCCATTTGCCTTCCTGGGTAAGTATGTAAACTGTACACACGGAAAAAGAACTTGGTTGTTGTTGATAAGATAGAGGTCCTCGTGCTCCCACTTTTTACGTGGAAGGTGCTTGTTCAGGTTTTAGCGCCTCAGAAAACATGTCTTCTCCAGGTCCTCGTAGCAACTGCTAGATTACAAAGTTTGTATGTCGGGGTGAGTCTGAATAACCTGAGAATTAAAAGGCTGTGCATATTCAGATCCCTCTTCACTTATTTTCTTTTTTCTTAAACCTTGTTCTGTAAACATAATCAGCTGATTGACTTAGGGCAAAAGTTTTAAACCAAAGTAACATTAGAATATGCAAAGTGCAACACACAGGTTGAAAACTTAAATGAGAATATACAGTCCTTTTAAAATTCAGTGGTAGGAAAAGTACGAAAATATAAACAGAATGGGTAATTAGAAATCTCTGGAGGTCAAGAATCARTGAGAAGTTTAGCAGAACTGTAATACTACTGCAACAGGAGTTGGTTCAGTTTTAACATGTAAACGGAGAGCTAATTAGAATTCCATCCATGCTCTTTCCGTGTTACTGTTTTTTCTTTTGGCATTGATTAATGCACTTACCTATCAATTTGAAAGATGAATCTTAGTGACTAATTTGCTAGTATTCCTAAGCTTTCAGGTACACAACCTTTTTTTTATCTGTGTGCTTGGAAAAGTTTTGACACCTTTTGAAGGGTTTGACATCTTTTACGCTCAAGTAGAAGTGGTARAGAAGAGATTCTAAATTTGTGGGGTCATATTCATAGATGATGTAAAATGAGTGACACTTGGAGCGCTTCTCAATCAATYGCCTATGGTGGCACTGAACTGCATTTGGCCCAAAATGGGGAAGTGGAAGGTAATTTTTTTGTTTATGGTACTATTGTGTACATAATTAAAAACAAGACAAGACGTGTATTTGGGGTAAGCTTAGTACTCATAAATGCGAATGATTAATAACACACTCTTGACCTTTTCCAAGCAGTGTACAGCAGACGTAGGATAAGTGATGGTCCCAAACTCGCTGGCTCAAAGAGGCCTGTTGGGAGCAGCTGTTCTGGTGTGATATTACGACCACAAAACTAGACTTAAGGCTGGGATAACCACTGTGGGGAGATGGTTTGAAGGCAGGATTCTGCCTGTTCTTTAGTTCCTGTAGAATTACACCCAAATTTCAGTTTTTCGGATTTTGTGGGCGGTGAGGTTGGTATATGTAGGTCTGAGAGTATAAACAGCAAATTAAATTACTGAAATTCTTTATGACAAACTAGTTGCATAGAAGAATATTGCTTTCAGTTTTACGGCATTACTGACAAGGATCATGTTCGGTGTAGAGTAATTGGTGCAACAATTTTTACAAAGTAAAAACACATTGGGAAATTCAAAAACTGGCAGATAGGCTTCAAACTGTTGTTCAGAGCTGAATACAAATGCAGTGATTTCTGAACTTAGTTTTCTGTGTTTTCAGGTAAGAGTSAAGATTAGAGTGCTGTAAGTGCCAAGGACTTTTTCTTTAATTGGAGTAATAGGAAGGGGTACTGAACAAGAATAGCTCAGGGACCTTGCTTCAGGTAGTATCTTCAGTCATTATCTGGTTTTAGTTTTGTGTGATGACGTCTTTTGGGTGCATTGAATTTTGGTCCTAGAAATGAAGCGATGATCATAATCTGCCCACAATTTTAAGAGGAGTGGGCCTCGATTTGGTGCATAGTGCTAAATGTCAGTCTTACCTGATGTTGAACTGGTGTGAACAAATTACAATGAAAAGAAGCGTAAGGTATCTTTTTGATGAAAAAGGCATAATGAAAGCTTTAGAAGAAGCAGAGAAATAAATTTCCTTATAGCTTAAAAAAAGGTAATAAAAATAATGTGCCTAGTTAAGGGGAGAACAGAGATTTCATTAGATTTGTCCATGACTAGAAACTTCCATTTACTTCAGGGAGCTTTTATTTTGGTAAGAGGGAAGATTTCTTTTATTATACAGTTCACAGTAAAGTAACCATTCATGAATGGAGTTTAGTAATTCAGCCTTGACCTACAGGAGAGACACCTGCGTTCTGATCTTGGTTAACAAGTGCCGGGTGCAGTGCTGGTGTGTCACAAGCTAAAAGGGGGTGAGCTGCCTAGCAAGGGGCCTTGTGAATGCTTCAGAAATCGGCCCATGGTCTCAAAAGTTCATTGCATACTAATGTCTCTCTTGGCACAGCAAGCTGATAAACCATTTCAGGCAGACACATAATTTAGCAGAAATGTAACTGGTTTCTATGTTGAGGTAAACTCAAAATATTTAGGAAGCTTGCCCTTGATGCTTTTGAGTTTTTCGGGGCTGCTTGCCGTAAACCCATCGCCTGCAAAACTTCAATTGGTTTCAGCAGGAGGTTTATTTAGGAAAGGAGTGTAGGAGTGATGGTGAGAGGAATTTGTCCATGTTTATTTTCCTGTTCAAGGAAGAAAACCTTTCTCTTTCATAGCTGTTTTGTGAATAATTAAAGATATTAAATGTCAGTTTTCCACATAAAATATCAGAGGTAATCGTGCAGTTATTTTATAGCTAACATTTTTCCTTTTCATCCAGAATGGTCTTAATACACTTTGTTCGTAAATTAGTGGTTCCATAGCTTGCGATCCTGTAAGCATGTGAATATCTTGAAGCACATGACAAGTCTTGTTAAATTCACTGATACGATTGCTCACATTCGGAGCTTAAAGTTATTCCAGGTTGCTGCCGCTTGTGGTGTGCSGGCTGAGGATGCGCGACGTCTCTGAAGCTCAGTCAACGTGGCGTTAGGCAGGGCAGTCTTCTGGCATAGAGCTGGTAGCAGAGTGGTATGAAGAAAGGAAATTTTGACCAAGTGAGCTGGGGAGAGTTGCTCTTCCACTGCGCGTAGCGGTCAGGAAGGTGCAGGTGAGGTAGGTGAGACCTGCGCTGTGCAAGGCCCTGCTGTCATGTGAAAGCTGTAAACGCACCTGCAGTGAGATCTGGGCACCTGGGAGGTGAAACACTGCTTCTCTTTCGATGGTATGTGGCCTCCCTGTTTATTTGAGCCACCAAGGCGGCTCCTTGGTGGAGGAAGGTACTATAAATTGCAGTTGGAACTGAAATGAAACTCTTGATTTTAATTTCTGAGTGTGCCACAGGCTGTCTCTGTTAGCTCTGGCAAGTGATGTAGTCAAAACCAGAGGCCACTTTCCAGATTTTGGACCCAAGTCGAACTTGCTGTGCCCTGCCACGGGGGTGGCCCGCTGCAGCTGCTGGTGGAGTCAGCGGCACTGCCGTGGCCCGCAGGCAGCTTCCAGGGTCAGAGTTTACTCTTGGAAGCACAGCCATATGTCCCTTTGCCACCTGCAAATGGAGACCAAGGGTGCTTCCCTGTATCATTAAATCATATGGTGCCCGTATATTGGGACAGTTTCCTAAGTTAATTAAGTTGGTTTTAAAGCAGTATGGATACTGTTTTACCTTACTGCAACCTTAATAATTTATGCTTTCTTTATTACTTAGGAGTCTATAAAGCTGGATTGAAATAATAGTCATATGTGTTTCAAAATATTCTTGAGAAGAAACGGGAAAAAGTCACTTTCTGATTTCTGTAGTATTAACTTTACTTCTTTTCCTTCTACCATGTTTCCCTGCCTTTCCTGGGGTATCATTGTCAGAAGCTTTTTCATTCCGTTTTATGTCAAAAGATTATTAGGACTTACTTTCTTTTTATTATTTTATTTTTATTTTTTTAAGCTCAATAATGATGCGGTGTTTCTATCTGAGAGCATGTGGTGAGCCTGGTACTAGTGGATGTGTGAATTTCACAAAAGACTCCTGCAGCAGTCACCCTTCTTGACAGTTTCAGAAGGGGTAAGACCTGAACCAGCATAAGGATTAGTCTAACTTTAAGAATGGCTTGATGGGCTGCTATTAGATTGCATTGCTTGGAAAAGGGAAAAAAAAAAAATCACGTTACTCTCTCAATAATAATGATATTATTAATGATTGGCAGTTGTAGGCATTGCCTTATTCATGTGCTTATGTCCTGTCTGGCAAAGTACATAAGCCATACTGTAATCACACACCTCAAAACAAGGAACAGTTGTTTTTATCTCTGTTTTAGGCATCTGAGATACAAAGCAGTGAAGGACCATAGGCTTGCCTTCAGTCACTTAGCAGGTTAGCATTAGCAGGGAATGGAATAAAATCCACATCTGACTCCTTAGTTCTGTGTCCTTTCCCTTGGTGTATGCTACCACTCTGAAGCTTTCCTGGTAAATGCCTGTCTTGACACGTGAGTAGTCTCACTGAATTCTGTGCCAGGTGGGCATCTTTTGCTAATACTCAACTTTCATTCGTAATGCTACCTTAAAAAAAAAACCAGCAACAAAACCACCTTCAGAATAGTGTGAAGTTACGGACTTTCAATTCAGTTATATTTATTGATGGGAGAGTGTAAAGTAGGAGGAGAGCTTACTTAAGAGCTTTTGCCACTAAACGTGGTATTTAAGCTGCTGTGTGTATTACACTATTTACTATATTACACTATTTATTTAATACTAACTTCCTTTTATTAACTTTATAAAGTAAGATATTGGTTTTCATAGAGAAGTTTTTAAAATATGCATTGGTCTGAAATAGTTCTTTACAACTAAATTATTTTTCATATTCATAATCTAATGTGAAGTCACAACTAACTTTCTTCTGAAACATGGAATTGACAGAAGCAGTTACTTTGTCACTCTGGCACTACTGTGATAAATAGGGTAACTTACTAATTTGAACTTTTATTTCTAAACCTGCTAAATGTATTTCATCCAGTAAAATTTTAAGATGTGCTGATTATTAGCGTTTTGTTACTGAGATATGGGTTGGCTTTGATTTTAAAATAGGAGTTGAATTTGAGGAGGAAAGCCTAAGTGTAGACCTAATTGTTTTATTCACACAATGATAGCAACATTTTATTATTTTTAATGTTTATAAATATGATTACATAGAAGATGAATCAATAAAGAGGAAAAGCGTGGTTTTGACACTTTCTAGTGTTCATGCCTTTTCCTTTATGGCACACAAATGCATAATGTTAATAGCAAGTCCTTATGAGCATGGACAATTCAGCATGTGAAAATAAACTAGCTTCAGGCATATCTGGGTACAGAGAAAGCTAGTACAACAAAATTTCAGTTTTTTGTGAGGGGAAGGAAAGTTAACAGGATTTTATGAGACTACACTAAGAAAATCAGTCGCTTAGGAAGCATGGAATTTTATTGTCAAAAATCTTCCATGTGGGTGTTTTGATATAAGAGATTTTTATAAAATGTAGCCATCGCTGAAAATAAGAAACAGCATTTTATTGACCCTTCATGTCACAGAGCGCCTCATTCAKCAAAGATAAAAATAATTCAGTGGACTTGCACTGGGAACTATGGAACTTAATTCAAGTGGAAGCTCTCTTGACAGAAGCTTAACAAGTCCTGTCTACACTTTCCCTTGCTGAGGGGAAGTGGGAAGGTGTGTCTTCCCTCTGCCTATTTGGTGGTTTTTGTTTGTTTTTTTATTATTTTTTCTTTCTGAAAGGTAATACGTATGTAGCAAATTGTTGAGGAATCTGCTTTGAGACATTGTGAAACCCCCCTAACTGCATGCCTGGCTGGGGGGTTACTCTCCGTTTACGCAGGTGTAGCAGCAGCAGGAGGATTTCTGCCATCCACGCTCTCAGGAGGGGCTTCGTCCTGCTCTTCTGAAACCCGGAGTTCCCCATGGCAGGGCCAGGTGCACACGCTAAAGGCCTGCTCCTTGGTACTGTTGATGAGAGCTGAACTGGCCTGTGGCAGGACACAAGTGAGGAAAGCTTAAACCTGGTCCTGGGCCTCTGGTGGGCTGGGTCATGGGTTGGTGACTACAGCGTACTGCTGAGTGTGCCGAGCGGTACTTCACTGCTGTTGGGTTGATGGCTTTCAACCTATAACTTTCAGTTCTTTCCCCAGTATGTTTTTTTCTGCCAGCTATGTAAGGACTTTTAAACATATGCCTTGTCAGAAGTTGTCTTTTTCTTTTTGCTTTTATTGTTTTTCATTTGTACCCATGTCCTACACAATCAGGAGTTACCCAGCAATGGCAGTGGGTAAGGCATGCCACGCGATAATAGTTAGGTTTATATCTCTTGCGGTAGAATAGTAAGTCTTCGCTCTTCAGCTTGTGTGTTCTTTTACGAAGCAAATAATCCAAGATTTTTGTTTGTGTATGCGAGAGAATGCGTTATTTTGTGGTGGTCAAAACAATATTTAAAAGAAAGACATCACGAGAGATTTGGAGATGAAGCTGGATAAAGAAAACATCAGGAGAGAATGGATGGAGTGAGGGAGAACTTGATTTCTTACCTTATTTCAGCCTCTTCAGTGTGAAGTAACTCCACAAAAGTCAGTGGAGCTGAAACGTTGTGATGTTCTGCATTAAAATCTGTCTGTGAAAGTTGGGAGGAAGTTGCTCTTTTTTRCCAGGTTGATGAAAAAGGCATTTTTGTGGTTGGCCATGTTTTAATTTTCTTTCCATAAGTGGTCTTTGAGCCACATCATGCCTACAGTGATGTACAGTTAGCACCATCATGCTGATTTTTTTTTTTTTTCCTTATGGGGTGAAGTACAGGAACATCAATGTATCTTGTCCTAACTACTGAAGACCCCAATCCTGCAGCTACCACTGTGCAACTGGGTTCCTGAACAAAAAGCCAGAACCAGAGTTGCACCAGCAATGTGCACCCCTTTGCAGATCTGCTGCCTGAAGTTGCTGGTGGCYTGTAATGCCTCAGGAAAGCTGCAGATTTCACATTATTCTTAATTATTGTTGTGCAGATAGTCCTGCCTGCCAGGGTCATGCACCTGTTGTGCACTGACCACTGAGTACAAGCTTATAGGCAGTCCCTGACCTGACGATGAGCAATGCGGGAAGGGCGAGGAATAAGAGACATAGCTGAGTTCCCATACATGAGAAGGGGGTGGAAGAGCATAAAGTATGAGAATGCCATTTGGTGGATGAAATGCCTTTTGGCACGTATGCCATTTTGTTTGAGTATGTTTGCTTCCCAAGTTGGTTATATGGCTAGGCAAAGAAAGCATTCTGATGTACTGCAAATCAATGGTTGGACGTGATAGATTTGGAAAGAAGTAGCATTATCACCTCCACTTCATTGGTAAGTCTGGCTTCAGATGTTCTTTCTCTTTGCAAAAGGTTTCTTTATACCCAGATTTCATGTTGAATAGTGCAAATTTCCTGCCTGGCTCAGTTCTAATCAGTGAGTGCTCTGTGCCACAAACTTGTGAGTTCCAGGGTTTACCTCTTGTTTGAATATGTCTGTAATATTTTTTCTTACTTAAGTAAAGTGTCTTTATTTGTATTTCTTCCTTCTAATTTGTGTGAGATACTCTTTCATACATTGTGTTAAACATCAGTCATCAAGTGCTCATAAAATATTTTGAAACAAGTGCGCAAAATTGCAGCATGATCCTGCACTGATTACACAGCTATGGCATACAAATTAATAAGAAAATAAAAATAGCATCATTAATTTCCAGCTGCTTTTGGAGAAACAGAGGTGTTTATAGGGGGAAATTTGGTATCTACAAAATGAAGAATGACAAAACTGGTAGCAAATACATTAATGCAAGTAACTATTCACAATTTACTTCCTCTGTTTTATTGGTTAAAAATGTGTTCCAGTGCCAAAAGAGTAAGCAGAAGCTCCAGTGCCATTCTTTTCAAACTGTTGGACTAAATAAAGAGTACAAGTGTCAGAACTAGAGCGAGGGGAGGAAGTTTTTAGCTTTATTTCTTAGTATAGAAAACCTTAAGTGAGGGAAGTAAGTTATGGATAGCTAAGTGTAACAGTTGGTTGGATGTGTCCATTTCCCATTAATATGAGAGAGAATTGCCCGTGTATGTGAGGGGGAGAATTATCTGTTAAGTGTTTCCCTTGGTAGTAAATCAGTATTTTCCTTGCATCCCTTGTATGTGCTTGCTTGTATGTATCCGTCTCACCTCAGTGTTGTGTACCAAAGCAGCAGAAGGTGAATAAAGTCTGTGGTTAAAAGTGACCCAGGCAAAATCTTGCGCTGTGAGGGCCCTTACTGCAGTTTGGACCGTGAGTTTCTTTTGGAGGAAGCTGTCAAAGGTATCTGGATGCTCAGTTGCAGGCTTTGAGATCTCCACTGAGTTTGCTGTTACTCAGGGCTGGCCTGTTGTTCAGGTGGGAGCTCCAAACAAAGCTTTGGGCCTGCGTGCCTCCAAAGTCTTCCTGGTTTTTAATCAGCAAAGGAAGATCCTGCCCTCCTGAGAGACATGTCTAGAGGAAATGGATTATTTATTTATATAGTGAAGTGGACTCTCGAGGATGTCCCTGTCGAGCTTTCTGTTTCGCTGCGGYGTGTGGTGATGGGGCCAAAGCAAGTGAGAGGATGCTGGAGTGCGGGGAGGGAAGCACCTGAGAACACTGGCCAGATACTGTGTTGTGTTTAAGAATTGTCCTGGTTTCTGTGCCACGGGCGATCTCGTTTCTGTGTGCAGTCTTGCTTTCCTGGATGGACCCACAGGGCTGCATTTGAAGTTTACTGTTATTCTTCACTTACGGAGACAGAAAGAGAGAGATCGAAACAGGAGGTGAGGCAGTCATCACAGACATCCCCACGCAGTCRGTCGCAGGAGGGAAGGGCACAGTGCAGGTCTTCCAGTGAGGACAGTATGTGTTCTTATTCAAGGATCCTAGAGAAAAAAAAAAATCTTTGAGTGGGGGATGGTGTTTTGTGGAGCGCTAACAGGCTTTGCGGAGATTGAGCAGGGCTGAAGGAGGGAGTGGGGGCAGGCACAGTGAAAGCAGGGAGGTTTTTGCACCTCGTATTCCTGGCCCTTGAGAGCCCCTCTGTATGTACACTTACGTGTCTGATGCCTTGACATTCCAGTTATACGTATTAAACTGATTTAAATCATGATTTTGGTCAATAAACACTTGGTTTAAACTGGTGCTTGTAATCCCATTTTGCTTTGGTATTTTTGTATTTGTTTTTGCAGAAGCAATCTCTATTGGTAGACGACCGTTRAAATATGTTGCTAAGTACATTATATTTACACTAAATTTGGCACGATTTTTTTGTTAGTTCAGAGGATGCACTGTATGCCTGCACACTTTCTAAGGGATTACATGGCTTACGTGCATTTATTTAGATTGCAACTGTTACGAAAGTTTTGATTTAGGACATGACAAATTATGCTTTTTTTTTTTAATTGTGACCTTTAAAAATGTCCTATTTAACAAAGCTACACTCATGCATGAACACACATGTGCACACAAGTTAATGCAAATAGAGTTTGCACTTAAAGTTTAAGTAAAGTATTGTCCCTAATAAGGTAACAAATGCCACTGTAACCGAATGCAAGCTTTTAGAACTAGTAGAACTCAAACTTCTCTGCTTTGCTCTCTCAGATGAGGAAGAAAACAAGTGATCTTGGTTTTTCAATTCCCAGTTAGTTTCTCAACTTTACACCAAACTCCAGTAAGTGACTAATGGAGCGAAGACTTTTTCTCTGCAAATGCAGTGGAAGTTACTACTTTCAGGTAACTTAGTTCTAAACCTAATGCTTGTTCTTGGTCCTTCGACGAAGACTTACCTGTTCAGTATTTGAACTTTGTTTATAATTTTGACATCAAACATCAGTAATTTATTGTAATTTAATATAAATTGAGTTATATAATATTACAGTAGAATTTAACATTGGTTTGTCATAATTTAAAGGTAGATTACAATTAGATCTTTTTWAATTAAAATATATTTAGCATCAGTAACAGCTGATTGAAATTTGAGTCTGATTTCTTTGTTCAGAAGGGATTAATTTGTAACTGTATCTGTTTCTGTTAAGCTGAATATATTTTTCTCAGGCGACTTCAGTATCCGTTATCCAAGGTTTCTGACTGTAATAACGGATGCCTTGGGCAGTATCTTCCACCATTAAGGAATGCAGAGTAGCTCACTAGGTGTCACTGTCGCCATGTTAACCTGTTTTTGTGGGAGCTAGACCCCTTGGTAGCTTCTAGCGGGTACAGATCAACAGATACCCGTCTGTTTACACAGTTATGTACTTAATGTAAAACAAAATGGAAGTGATTCTTTTAAAATTGCTATTGCATGCTTTCGTCTAGAGTACGTGGCATGTGACTGTGACTTTAATGGTTGAGAGAGGTCTTTAACTTCCAGGAATGAATCTAGCACCACTGGTGTCCAGAAACACCAGTGAAACCATGTTGGTTACTCGATGCTGAATGTATTACTAATGTATTAGTTGAAGACAGAGTAAGGAAAAAAAAAAAATATTGGTAAATATGTCATAGCAACTCCGTGGGCTAACATGGGTAAAGAATTCTAACCCCCACCCTACCAAAATATTAATAGCATCTGGGCAGAGTCAGAGAGCTTGATAACATGTATTGACTCTGCAGCTCCACACAGTTTTTCTGCAGCAGGGGATACGTGTAGCAGTATCTGTGACCATTAAGGAATGCAGAGCTAGACCTCAGGTAGTAGAAGGGTTGTGCTCAGAAATGTAGAGAGTGCCTGAGGCCTGATGGCATAGTTATACAAACTACTCATATATTGCAATTTTGCCCCTGCCCTCCCCCCGCCCCGAAGGAGGAGTTACATAGTTCAAGAAGTGTTTTTATGCCCTTCTCTCCCCAGYGCAAAGACAGGTTTTGTGATCCTGTCTTTGTCCTGTTTTTCCATATTCTTTTGTATCAATGTATAGGGTATTCAAAGTCTCAACAGTTATTGTGGTCTTATATAACTAAATATAAAAAGATAAGATTAGAAAGCTTAATAGAAAATAGAAGAAAATCGAAGCAAGGGTTAAAACGCTATTGTAGGTCACAAATGTTTAAACCAGTCAATTTTTAAAAAGAAAAAAAAAAGAAAACCTTCCTTAAAAAGTTGAAATGGGAAAATTACTGAGTATTACCTACTCTTTTCCTTAACAAGAGAACAAGCCAGAGTAAGATGTAACACCCATMCTGAAAGGGTCGTCATTTTCATTTTCACATACATTTGGTACAAGATCAGCAAGAAAAGAAAGTAGTTGCGTATTTAGGCAACTYTTCTGATGGAAGCTGTTTATTGCTGAAGCATCCATGTTTTATGAAGCTGCCCTAAAACAATTAGCTCTTGTTTAGCATAAGTGTTTAAACAGAATGCTTTACTAATGCGGCTGGTTTTATAGTTATTGCATTTCCATAGGACTGAACTATTCTTGTTCTGACTTGTGTCGTCCCGTCCCCCCCCCCTTAGACATGTGAAATGTTGAGGCTTTCTTCCTTTTCAGACAATAAGTATTTGAGCCAAGGATTTTCGCAAGAGAATTGGTATCTTTGAGGGTGTTCTGTCTGAGATGTCTCAGAGAAGCCTGTTACTCAGCATGTGCTTAGCAGTGTTTTCCTGCTAGGTTACACTGAAATGGGCTACTGGTCAGGCTAAAAAACCTGGATATAAAATTCACTTTGGTCTGAATTCAGAGTTGGTGTGAGCTTGTGCAATTCCACCGAGGCTGCTGAACAGAATTTGGCTGYGTTAGTCACAGGGATTGTGGCAAAACCAGCTAGGAGCAGTGCATGTTTAAAATATTGCTGTAGCTACATCAGTAACACTTGATCGGAAGAATGAGACACCCTCACTCCTTTTTGTTTTTTATTTGTGGGGCAGGGGGGTTGGTCCCACCACTGCAATTAAAGCTCACTTTTTTCCCTTTGCTTTGGAGAGTTAGTCAGATGGATCAATTGAGTGAAATAATCCCACCAACAGTCCATATTTAGATGATAGGCCAGTCTGTTTCTTGAAACGATTTTATACTCGGGAACTTTCAGAAAATCTATCTTCACAACCAGAAGCTTTTCTGCTAGTGCTGAACCAAACTAGTGTCGCTGCCAGCCAGTCTGCTTTCATGGGAGCTCCAGCCAAGTGCAGGCAATTGCAAAGGCAGGTGCGCTGTCTTAGCCCGAGCACTCCAAGTTTGTGTAAGGTAAGCTGCAGGGGAATATCCTTTGCAAAGTATCATATGTATTATTCACTGTCTGCAAGATAGACTCTGTCACTTTCCCAGGTACTTCTSCCCCCACACCTCCAAAAATGACAGGGGCAACTAACCATATGAGTTGTTCCCCCACCTTCCATCCAAAAAGGAGCTATGCTGATACCTGGGACCTGTGCCCCATTAGGTCTAATCACTGGCACACACGAGTTCAGTGAGACCTTTGCTGTTGACTTCAGTGGAAATAAATTCTGACTTGTAAGAAAACCTTCATGAATCTCAGTGAGGATTCTTTAAGGATCATCTGTACTTACCAGTATAATGATACTGGTGATTGGTGTGAATTTTACTGTTGTACAAATGTGGGTGAAAGTATAAGCATGGATGCAGTAACCTTAGAATAAAGGTACAGTATGCCACTACAACTTTTTCAGCCATGGAGACCAAAAACAGCAGTAAAATCCCTTTCACAAGGGTGTGTTTGCATTTCTTTAAGTTTGCTTTTTTTGCCCTTTGAGGTATGCTGGCATAACTGGTGTAGAAGTGRAGCACACACACACAAAAAATCCCTTGCTAGGTATAGACTAGTACCCTGGTGCCGTAGTACTTGTTCTGATTGTGTTCTGATATAGCTGAAACAAGACTATTTTCTAAGGTAGACAGATTCATAGAATAATGCATAAATTATACTCTGATAGTGCTAGGAGCGAAGAAGAGTGATCTTGGAGTGAGTTTCTAGTAAAATGTGTCCCAGACGCTGAATGAACTTCTTGAAATACGACCTGGGGCATATGCAATGCTGTATCTAGTACAATTTACTATTTAAGCTCAAACATATTCAGAGGGATGGGTGAAAATACATTCCAACTCTGCATTTGTATTTTAGCAAGCAAATGAAAGGTTAGCACTTCCTTCTAGGATTCCGGCAAAGGGTGAAAATTGTGCCGGATGGAACAAGAGAAAAGAACGCTGGCTGGTGCTGCAGTTTTTACCATTAACTTGCTTCATGATCTCGGGCAGATTGCTTCCTCTTTCTTTCTCTCTCTGTTTGTCCATTTACAAACTTGGGATGGTGATGGCTTCTTCCTTTGTAAAGTGTTGTGCAATCTCTGGAAGGAAAACTTGGTACTGAGTAGCAGGGAATAAAATTGAGAATAGTTGTCCAGTGTTTGTTGTTTTTTTGTTGTGTTTTGTTTTTTGTTTTTTTTTTTTTTATTACCATGTGTTGGCTCTATCATAGGGTAAAATAGTAAAATAGCAGTTGCATTAATTGTGGTGGTGTCATAATACTTGGGGAAAATTTTATGCTGAGGCTTAGTTTCGTTTAATGTTTGTGAAGATCTAGAAAAGATGCCTGCTTCTTTCTTTAGAGAGGCGGACTTCAGGTTGACTTTTAGCATTTCATCCTACCAGAGAGTCAAAACAATTCACTTTCTAACAGGTATATAAACAAAGTCTTTAAGAGTGTGTACTATGGTGGTGTTGTCATTCATATGTGTTACATATTTTGTTAAACAGCACATTATTAGGGTGTAATAACACTTTGCTCTCCTATTGTGTACTTTTACAGGCATCAACTAACTACATTTTACAAACATTTCAGAACCAGTGTTACCACCCCTGTTCTGCAGATTGCAGAGTAGACCCAGGGATGTTCAGGTAAGACCAGATGGCTGGTGGCAGAAACAAGTACAGAACTCCTGAACTTCCTGCAAGTTTCTACATCACTGTTAAATTTATTACACCACCTACCTCTTTGTTGTTAAAACATCTGCCCTGTGTATGTGCGTATATTACTTTTCCATATTGGTAGGTGAAAAAAATGATAGTGAACTGTCATCTATCAATTTCAGGCTTACTGGTTAAGTATTTGTGAACTTACYAAATCTGTTAGCATCCAAGTTCAATTCAGACTTCTTCTACTACATTTAAGAGCTTGTGCTACGTGATAGAAACATAACCTTGCAGGTCAGAGCTTTTGGACCTGGTGTTTTGTTCTTCCAACCCAGGGTCTCTTCTTAAGTCAGTGCTGTGTGAATATTGCCCTCCATTCTTCCTACTTCTCTGAAAGTGCAAGGATGCGTAAGCATGTCCTGTTTGTGGTCTGAGATGTGTGAAGGTGATAGAAACATGCCTGGTTCCAGGCATGAGCTAAAATGTCCTACTGCTCAGAAGGGTTTCTTAGGCCAGGCTTGGTCTGTACTTAGGTATTTCAGAGTGTTCAGTTCAGCTCTCTAGCCTGAGCTTCTTGCTCTAAGGATTGGCACAAGTGGTCTGGAAGGAAGTAGGTATTGCGGCAGCGTGGGGTTTTGTGAGTGTCCTGGTTCCGGCTGGGACAGAGTTAACTTTCTTCCCAGTAGCTGGAGGGGGCACTTCCTAGTTCGGGTCCCAAGTTTAAACCTGTAGTTTCATAGTAGGTCAGTAACAAGGAAGCCTAATGACTGTCTTTTAAAGCAGATTAGAGTGAGAATCCATCGATCTCATGCTTTCTTTTCTTAGGCAAGTACTGCTCAGAGTTGTGGACTTCTGTGCCGACCTAGGGTTTTAAGCATGTGCCACTTTCTCAGTTGGCACACAGTCTTGAGCATACCAGAACTCGATTTCACAGAAAATTCTTAATATCTTGTTCACCTTCTGATTTCAAATCCAGCCATCTGTGTGCTATACCGTGAAATAAAATGATAGAAAACTAAGAACATAATCGGTAAAAATCAGTAGATCCCAAGGGAGTTATCCCCCATCATTGCTCTACAGTTCCAGCCAGCACTGTCAGTTTTTTTTAACCTCAGACCTTTTTTTAAATGCTGCCAAACTTGCATCTTTTGGATGGAGTTTTTCCTGTGTTGGGTTTATCTTTAAGACAAAGGCCATGTAGTGTTTTCATCTGAGGGAGATGGGAGAGAATTATTAGAATAAAAATATTTCTCTTCAAGGAGAAAAAAAACAACTGAAAAACAACTTTAAAAAAAACAAAACAAAAAGTGGGGAAACAGCCTATAGATCTTAAGGAGCTTGGCTTGAAGAATGCTGGTCCTGTTTGCTGTCCAAAGAATTGATTATTATTTCACAAATACAAAAGTTTTTTTTGTTTGGTTGGTTTTTAAGAATTATGGTTCAGCTGCGGAGAGGACAACGATCTTTATATACTTAATTATTTTAGGGCCCAGTCCTGCAATGCTTCTGTCACAGCAGTCTCCTTGAGCTATTGCAGTTGCAGGATTGAAGCCCTACATGCAGCTAATCTTACAGGGACCTGATCTTGCTCTGAGACATTTTGGCACAGATCCCTGGGCACGTGCAGAGTTCTGGGTAAGCTGTTGTGGCTTGGCATCAATGAAATAATTGGTGAAGATGGATCTGATTGTGGATTCCGGTTTATGAAGCAGTGAGGTTACTCTTGGAAATCTGATGAGACTTGTTACATACAGAATTTTGTAAATTCTGTAACCTGAGTGATTTTTTAGAGGTGTTTTTCAAGAAATAGAGAAAATTACATTCAGAACTTTCCTCTTTTCTCCTTAAAATGTAATACTAAACAGTTGACAGCGGAAGGAGATCAATAAGGGTATAGATAAAATAAAAACAGAAGGGGTAAGTGGCCCCATAGTGGTGTGTGGTTTGTTGGGTTTTTTTTTTAATATTTCTTCCTCCAGTTAATACATGAATAAAGTAATTAATTTATGCAATTGCTTGGAAAGTTCCCTCAACAAAAGTTTGCAAAAGTCAAATAATGTTTTTGGAGAAAAATAAATATCCTGAGAAAAAGTAAAACAAATCTTACCCTGAAAGCTAAGGAGTAGTGTTTCAGATGGGAACCAGGCTGAAGCCATGCTGTGATGCTTCCTTGGCCTGGAGCAGAAGCTTCTGGCTCCTTAGAGAACTCACAACTTCAAGCAAAGTTAATGCTGGTCAGTTTTCGCTGCTGCTGTTCGGAATGTTGTGGACAACAGTGAGAACTGAAAATCATCACGTGCTTTTCAGTCTGCTGCTGCTTAGGAGTGCTGTTATCACGTCCAACTCAGTTACACTCACCAAGAAGAGGACTTCTGGTCAGGCTATGAGAAGTGTGTCTATGCTGCCACTGGTTTCAAACCATTCTGAAGAATAAGGTAGTAGCTCAACTCCCTGGTACTGCAGTTAAGACTGCTATGAGCATATAGGCAAGCAGAAAGTTAGCTCAGGGATCTTCCCGCTGCGTTGGTAATACTGCGTAATATAGGACTAGTAGAGAACTAAAATGGGAATAAGAGGATATGGCAGGATATGATTCACTTGCATCTAAGTGGAGTTTCTTGTAGGGTCCTAGTATTTTCTTCTCATGCTTTATGGTGTTATTGAGACCTGCAGTGGGTGTTGGATCTGATCCATTCTGGTGCTAGAGCATGCTATTTCTTTTTCTCTGTAGCCAAGGACTGGAGGTGGCTCTTAGATACATGTCTGCAGTTACAGTGAGACTGACTTAACGTCATGGTGCTCCAGAGCAGGGAAAAGGCTGAACCAAATAGCTCGTGACGAGGAGATGTCTGTATTCCTAATACCCGGAGTGAGGTAAGAGTATAGTGGTACCTGGGCTGTCCTTGCAAGGTGTTGGCTGTATCTGGGRCGGGTAGGGTATGGCCCTGCGGTTCTGATTCCCTGATCATCCAGATCGAGGACTCTCTTCTAGAGCTCCCTGCCTGTTTGCCTGTCTGATTTCCTGTAGTGGAGATTGGGATGGGTAAGGACAACTGTGAGGAACGTTTTGGTGTCTTCCAGACAGTCAGGATGCAGACACAGCTCAGTCTGGGAGGGATTCTCAGTACTGGAGCTAAGGTGTGGTCAGAAGTGGTGTCACGGACACCTCTGAACTTTGGCTTCTAAGTTAATTTTAGGGCTACTAGGACTTGAAGAGTATATAGGAGGAGATAAGCAGGGGGAAGAATATGATGGCTCCCAGAGACAACCCCATTGTGAAGTTACCAGGGAAGCTTGTGAGAGTGTAAGACTTCTTATTCAAGAACACAAAATTTCTGTCCCTCAGGTATACTGTGCCAGCTTGATTCATTGCCTGACTTTTTGTCAGGTTTCACTCTTTAGCAAAAATGCATTCTGCTTATGGATTAAAGAGGACATTCCTGCTGTATTTTCTTTGGCAGTGGGTCTGTAATTATTGTTCTTGAGTTTATTTATGAGCTAGTAAGGCCTTTACTGRGGATGATTTGCTTGTGACTTCAGGAAGAGCTATTCCTGGTTTGAGTCTGTTGACAGTTTTTCCTTTACCAGAAGGAAGTTCCAAGGAGTTAAGTTTGCTACAGTTGGCATCAAGTACACAGCACGGTAGATCTCCACCAGGTTCAGTGAAGCAGTTGTGGGATGATGGAAGGGAAGAAGTGCTCCCTTACTGTTCTTGCATTTGTGTGCATCTGTAACAAATTACTTAGCTCTSAGAATAGAAAGGAACAGGTTCATTGAGGCTGTTGATCAGGTTCATGGAGTCTCATCATCCGCAGTCCTCTGTTTCATTTTTGAGATCTGGAGCAGCAGAGGTTTTGCTTAAATAAAAAGAACCTCATCTCTTCTCTGTTATTTGCAGATGCTGTTGTCTTTTGCACCTCCACAAAGTAGGTGTGACGAGTTACCTGTCTGAGGGGTCAGTAGACAACATCTAAGACATGAGGACGGAGATCCATGGATCTTCACCTGCTTGTTACTGTGTTGAAAAATTTCTTCCATTCCAATTGTCTCATTCTTCTTTGGAGAACTTCACTCATTCATTAAGTCGGCCATGTATGATAGGGGTGGAGGGGGATGAGGAGAGGAAAAACATTAAATAGCCAAATTGCAGTTAAAAAGAAATCACATGGAATCAGATCTTTTGGGAGAACTGGACATATGTTATCACCATATTAAAAGTTAAGCACRTGCGTAATTCCTTATAAGACTGAGATTAATACTGGGTTTCAAAATTGCACCTGACTGCAAGGATTTTCAGCCTAAATTCATATTATTTCTATGTGGAATCTCTTTCAAATATGTGAAATTTACTGCTGGTGACARGTATTTGATCACAGTGTTATTTTAAACTTAGATGCATCAGCTTCCAAAACTTAGGATTCTTGACAGATATTTAAATATTTAAAACACCCTCCATAAGATTACTAAATCCAGCAGTTCAACTATATAAACAATGCTAGRAGTAATGAACCAGAAAATACTCAAAATGGCATACCCTCTCCATAAATATTTCTCTCTTATTTTAACATTCACCATGGTGAAACACAAGGAAAGTAACTCCTGAATGTTTATTTGTTTTAACTGACTAGCTTGCTGCTGAAACAAACTTTCAGGGAAATCCTTGGAGTCCCACAAGGTGGCAGGAGCAAACTGTTCTATACTAGAGCCATGGTCTGAAGGAAAGTAAAGGTAATAAACTGATTTTGCTACTTCCATGCATTTGAATCATGAGCAAGTTAGACCGAAAACCCACCTTGTGTAGGTGTTTCTTGGACTTCTGAATAATTTGGGCAAATGAACGAGATTCTATCCTCAAGAATCTTACTTCAAAAGAGAAGGTTCAAGCATTCTTACTTTGTCAACAAAAAGGACCTTTATTTTCACTTGGTGGTGGTAATTTGCTTGTAAAGTGCATCATCACTGTGAATGGAGGGTAGGGATGAAGCCATGCAGGAACTTGCTGACATATGAGGTTCACAGTTTAACAAATTGGTAGTGAGCGTCTCTGACTTGCAAACTCACCTTGACATCATGGGAATGCTGATCACGAGGTGGGACACAGCAGCTGGGGCTGAGGGACTGCGGGAGTAAAGGAATTCTCTGCTGTTTCAATGAGTTCATAGAGATGTTTTTCTTTGGAAACTCCGAAGAATCAAAATGGCATTAAAAGTGTCCAAGTTGGGTATTACTGGAAGTAATCAAAATAGCTCATCCTAACTAGTAAGACTGTTGGCTAGTATATAGTGCATAAGGCTGAAACTTATTCCTTTCTATTCCTACTGCTCCCGTCTTTCTTTAGGCTGCTGGAGTTCTTGTTTCACTTTTTCTTGCTTTTGTTTCCACTTGCCTGCTGATGGTCAGCGCTCTCCTGAAACATTCTGTGATCAGGATGTAAAGCACTGCAAAAGAACAAGGGGGTTAATCAAGTATGTCTCATCGAAGGCATGATTCAAGACCTGTGGTTACATGCTCATGTTTGCTTAACCTTGTACTTTGAATTCTAAGTCATTTTTGTAAAATCTCTCTGGCCTGCCTTAGAAGAAATCTGCGGACTTCAGGGTTTTAGTTGGCAGAAGTAACACTGAACAAAACAGTAGTAAGATTAAGTGATTKGCTCTGATTCAGTGGACCACAAAGTGTTGGTTTTGAGACTTGTGTATCTCTTGATTTGTGTTAAGAGATTTTATTTTAATCAGTAAATGTCCATTTTTWTTTTTTTTGAAGGAAAGGACAGATCTGTATATTAGCCAGGTATCTTTGGGAATTTGGCCAACCCTGTTTATGTGGACAGACAATGCAATTCAGTAGGGCTAAGGTGCAATTAAGGATAGGTGGCTTTCTTAACCGGTAGGCGGATATTAGGAGTAAAAATAATTCAACTCTTAYGCAAAACTTCAGTTTCTCCCATCCCACTTAGTGTCAATTGCTTKTTATTATGCCGTAGGAAAAGAATCTAAGCATTTGTGATGGGGATATCTGGAATAGCCATRTAAGGTGAATTGAGTGAAAATTCTTCCATGCCCGTATATGAAATAGTGTTGTTTCTTTTTCTAGCGATGGTGGAAGCACCTTAAGTTAAGAACATTTAAAATTGTTTCAGTAGTGACTTACAGACCTGTTGCACTAGCATGCATTGTCGAGTAAAATACCTGCACCTAGTTTTACTGACAGGAGTGACAGGACAAGATGTAGACATGAATGTTTTCAACAGCTGCCATAAAGGAATGGCATATGCCATTGTCTTGCCAAAATACGGGAGCTTCAGAAGCATTTATTTTTATACCCCTGTTTGCAGGAATGCATGAAATTTAGGGAAATCTTTGCTGTTAGGGCAGAGCTGAATAACTCTAGTAGATGCAGTCAGATGATACTTAAAACTTCAAAGTGAAAATTTTGTGATTTCCAATGGTTACACCTTTCACTTGCCTCTAATTTGAAAAGAATTTTAGTTCTGACATAAACATCCTAAAATAATGATTAGGAAAGTAAATAATTAAGCAAAGATTCGGCATTTGATGACCACACTACTGAAATCTGTTATATGCAGTTGAAAAGGTGCATGATTTACACAGTTATGTACCAATAGGATTGGACTATTAGTTATAATTTAAATGACTATCAGCTGCGAATTATTAAGCAGTTGGTGCTTATTGAAGCAAACTTAGCTATATCTGTCATTACTTCTGCGTGAAATTTTCAGTCACGCAAGCGAGATGCCTCGTTCCCATTGCAACTCAGTGAGAAGCAACAGGTCACTTACGTTGACTTGAAATACTCACACCCCCCCATCTATATGTACATATGATGAAAGAAATCAGTTTTAAGCTTGAAGGTGGGAGATCATGTATTACCAAGGTGTCTGTGTTCATCAGTGTTCTTCAAATGTAGTCCCTGTAYGCTACAAACACTTGGACCTTGATGTGGCTCACAGTTTACTACCACTGCACATTCACAATAATATATCAAGATATAGTCTGATTCCTAAGTTTCATTATTCACAAAAAGTCAGTGACCGTGATAATACCAGGGCAGAAAGAGTAACGCAAGCAACTTGCTTTAATTCGACCACAGAGTCAATACAGAAAAAGACTCCAGAGTGTATAGYGGCATATGTCTTACTGGGCAGAGTGGTAGCTTTCTAGAGAGCAGTGGACACTGTGTTGTGTTTCTCAGCAATGATAAATAAAGGATCATGAGAGATTTCTGCTTTGTGGTGTACTTAAAATTATTACAGTGAACTGGGAGGCCTAGTAAAGATTGCTGAATAGTTTGGCAATTGATGGCAATTTCTGTATGACTGCAAATAAATCACAATATTACTAGGGRAAAGAGAGGTGGGAGGTGGAGGGGACTACACAGGATGTGTGCCTCTCCAGTATAAGTATCTTCTTCCAGAAAAGYCAGGGTCTTCCTTCCATATCTGCCAAACCCTGTCTTTAACGTTTCAACTATTCTGCTGATTTTAGTTAATTCAGGGACAATTGGAGTCGTCCCATCCACCAGATCCCCTACCGAGGTGCTGAGTACTTTCTTTTCTCCATGACCTCCTTGAAAATGCAGGGCATCACTGGCCTCTGGTAAATGCCCAACACAGCTAAGGAGTTCAGCCAGACTAACAGGGAAATACACTGCCTGTTTACTAACAAAACTAAGAGTTTTCTGCATCCTTCCTGAGTCTGGTTTGCAGTTGGCAGTTGGATTTGATGGATTTTGTGATACAGAGTTGGTTGTGCAGTGCATGGGGTCTTTTTAAAAAAAAAACCAACCAAACCTCAAAAGATTCTTTATTACCAACTTTTTAGAAGCACCCTGTTAAAATGTAGCATTTTAAAATCCAACCTATCAATAAAACCTGTCATAATCTCAAACCTGAAGAGTATGTCTACATTGTAGACCACTGTGTTTTGTAGTTACCCAAGTGTGCTTTCAATAAGGTAGAACAAGTATCAGAAGTGATTTGGCAGTGATAGCATGGAGCTCTGTGCATGCTAATTTAACTTGCATTGAGTAAGGGTAAATTAGCTCATGCAGAGCTGGGCTGGGCTGCTGTAGTTAGAGTTCCTTGTACTTGGTTAGTTGGTTTAAATCAGGATTCTGTGTCTGGGAGCATAGGGCTGCTGAAAGCTTCTAGAGTCTTTGGGGCCAGTCACTGACAGTTGGTGCTGTATGCAATGAGGGCATGTTCTGGACATTCCTTCAAGATGCAAAATCTGTTYAGGCTGCAGTAACTACTCTTCCTACACTAGCAACTTGCAAATCCTGTTTATGGATTTCTTTTATAGCAGTGGATGTTGAAAACAGTACTTTCTCATGGGAAATTATTATTCAATTAACTTGGTATTTATTTTGCTATTAGGTTTTGTTGTTGTTGAAAGTGAAAACTAGTTGGGGATAAGGTCTGCTTATTAGAAGGCTTGTTCTTGGGTTTTATAGGAGTGGGAGAGGCAGGGGAGGATAAGCATATTGCCTTTGGTGCTCAGGGTAGAATTTTTGCCCTGCTCTTCCACCTTTCCATAAAGAAGGTGGAATTGAAAACTGGAGTCCTTGGGAGTGTATGTGAAGTRCAGAAGTAAGTCAACACTGAGGCAAGTTACCTGTGTTTATCTAAAGTATCTAGTGTGTACCAGTAGATTTAGTACCCATTGCTTAAATAGATCAAGCTGGTCTTTTAGTGACTTCAAGGAAGTCAGGTATGTCCAAAGTAAAAGAAACTGTAAATGTGATGACTGAATAGTTAGTGCTYCAATTATTGGGCCAAGCCTTGTGCTCTTATACCAGCATAATCCTTCAAGGCCACGTTTAAAATTCTACCCCATCCTTCCTCCACTCTCTTACAGAAMAAGTAAAATTAAAAAAAAGAATAATAATCAATACAGCATTTAGTGTGCTGAAGATTTAAATCAGTGTCCGTTGACRGGGAATTATTATGTCTGTGTGGTTTGTATACTGCATTGGTCTACAAGTGATGCAGTAAGTTCACAGCTCACATCTACACCCAAGTCAGAAGATCAAATTATAGTAMTGCAGTTGCTTTGACAAAAATGTGAACATTGGAGAAGATGTTGAACTTCTCCAGGTTGCTTATTACAGCAGTGTTTTTCTCCTAGAGRAGTGCACTTGCCCTTACTCAGGTCTTTTCAGCACCAAAGCTAGCAGTTGCTTTTGCTCTCCTTCCTTCCCCAGGGCCGTACCAGGCAGGGTCCCAGAGAGCAGCAGTGCTTGTCAGCTAGGTGAGAGACACAGGGACGCAACCGATGACTTCTCTAGAGTTTAACAGCAGCAGCTGGAAGTTTTACTGTCTCCCATGGGCCATCGTACCTTTCTGGGGCAGTTTGAAATGCATTGGTAGCAAAAGTAGCAGTGGGTCAGCTCTGCAGCCGCCACATTTTGCAGCACGAGGTTTTCATGTAAATAACTCYTATTGTTAACCTGCGTTTAACTGAAGGAGTGCAGGACAGATGCAGCAGTAGGAGAATTTGTGTTACTGGCAAGCCAGCATTGTACCCTAACAACTAGAGTGTTTGTCGCTCTTCTGCATAGACCGAGGACATAGTTTGGATCTATAAAGCATTGCATCCTTTGGTAACGAGTGGCTTAGCTTAAACCTGTCAATTAAAAACAAAAAGTCAAAAGCCTGCTTGAATATTACAGAAGGGCCAATGTATTAATGCTGTTACTGTATTATATTTATATAGGCAGGTAGCTAACATGTGGGTTGRCATCTGTGTCCTTACACTCATGCTAGAGTGGCAGGAAGAGGCTCTTCTGTGGTGCCCTACGGATATGTTTTAGACTTGAATGCAAGAAACCTGTATGATTTTCCTTGATGAAGAGGTTTGCTGTATTTATATGTGCATCAATCAGTACTTTACGTAGTGCATTGACTTTTAGTGGCTGAACCTAGAATGTAAAAATGTTTGTTTTGTGGTTTTTTTTTTTTTTTTGGGGTGGGGGGGTTGCATGTTTGAAGTAAAATGTGAATTTTGAATGTTGGTAATCTCTTTCGTGTTCTTTTATAGTAAAGTGAAGTGTTGCATAATAGAAACTTTTTTTAGCTTTAGAGTCCCACACACACACTGGGGAGAAAACCACAGACCAGAGAAGAAAAAGCATTTTTTTTTTTTTTTTTTTTTTTTTTTTTTTTGGTTGAATGAGAAAAATGACTCATTTAGTTTTAGATAGTATGCTGACAAAACATCGAGAAACTCTTAGAGAATACCATGGGATAGCCACTAGTTCACACGTCCGGCTTTGGTGTCAAGTCTTTGGATAAGAGTGGACATTGTCATGAGAGATGTTACAGCAAATGTTTTGCTCTGGTGTATGAAACCCTAAGCAACACTTATTACTGGAGATGAAATGATATGTGTTTTTTTTTTTTAAGTGAGTTTGCAATTAGCCAAGGCTAATTAGTAGTTTTGCAGAAGCACCTTTCAATTTGCTTGCAATCATTCAGAGGAAGTAGTTGTCGGTAAAACAAAAGAATAGCTAAAGATTAGGTGACATCTCATTATTACACAGGGGTGGTTGGAAAATTTTACTTTATTTGCTGGATTTRCATGTTGGGAACTGCATTAACACGGTGCTTTCTTGCTGGCGTAACCCCCCCTCTCGTGTTTCCAGGGAGGAGTCCTCTGTCCTTGCTCACGGCTGCGATGGCCTTGGCTGGGGCCAGCCGTCCTCCTAGCAGCTCTGCTTCCCAGGGGTGGCTGTGCCWGGCCCGGCTGTAGCCAAAGCCGTGGTGTGTGCTGGTGTGTACCCCTGYGGCCGGCCGGGCACCCCGGGGCAGGGTGGGGTGCCTGGGCCCCCTCCGCCGGAGGGCAAGGGCGGGAGAGGAGGCTGGGGAGGTGGGAGAGCAGCCGTAAGTTAAAACAGTGTAAGGACAGTTAAAGGTCAGGCTGGGGTTGCCCTTAAGTAAAACCGAACAAAAATGATTTCCCTGCCGTTTTTGCTGCCCTGCTCGCTTTTCCAGAAAGCACGTTTATTGGAGGAAAAGATAACCTGGATATGCCAAGGAGGGGATGGCAGCCCACCTGCAGGGACCTGACCTCTCCTCCGTGCTCGTTCCCTCTCTCGCTGGGTGCTGCCACAGAGACTGATCTCATCTCCTGCCGTGGCTGGCACAGCCTCCAGCTGTCCACAGATGTGGACAAAACACACTTCTTAAAGTCACTTGCCTGTTTTATAAATCTTGCCCACTTCGTTCCCCAACTTCTGCCTGCGCCTACGGAGGTCTGTSAGATTTTTGGCCTTTAAATCTAAAAGGAGCGGATCATAGATTAMAGTCCAAAACAAAGCTAAACTTCAGGATTTTGGCAAATGTGATACCAGTGGGACCACGCTTCAAAAATCTGAGCTCTRGTTCTGGTGCTAAAGTCTTACATTGCACTTGATTACCATCTTAATAATTAATATTCAAATAAGTGCCGAACTTGGGCTTTCTAATGTGCAGGCTAATACTGCACTGCGTAACCTGAAGAAAATCACAAGCGTATCCTGAATGCAGAACTCAAGCTGCCATAGTGGTTTTCCAGCATTTCGTTAAAATAAATTAAATTTGAAAGGTTTATTTTATTATTGAATGCAATGAAGTACTCTGTGAATGAGATGTGAAGCTGGAGGAAGTTTTTTCTGAAGAGAAGATGACAATATTTGGCCCAAACACTAAAAGATTCTGTAAAAACAATTACACGTACTCTAAAGGAAATCATTCAAATAAATAGTTGTGTGTAGTGGCTGTTTCTAATTGGGCTTGATGTTTTATCACAGTTAGTTTTCCATTTAGGAGGGAGGATAGGAACCATAAAACGATGCAAATTAGCAGAGTGAAATAGCTTTCTTTGCAACTGCTCTTTGAACCTTTGCATCTCTTTTAAGAATATGCTTACRGAATATTGCACCAGTACATCTGGGAAGAAAACTGGGTTGTTTTAAAAAACAGAAGTATATGTCTTTCTAATAAATTGTTTCTGATAGGAGAACTAGAAAATAGAGAAGATTATACTAACGCAGTTTTCTTTTTAAAAGTCTGTTTTGCATTTTAATCTCATGGAGAACAGCTGTCTTTATTCTTAAAGCAAAAACTAGACAAAACCCTCCTAATTTTAAGAAATTTTGATATTGGAAGTGTGGTGGGGTTTTTGTGCTACAGGTAATGCGTTATCTTACATTGTGAGAAGTAAACTTCTGCATCTCTGAACTTACCAGTATTTTGTTTTGGAAATACAGCTAAAAAGGGGGCAACAGTGTTAGGATTTTATTCTGCCACATTGTATGTCATACCTGATCAGGTGCCTTCCACCTGTAGCAGAGAAGAACTGGGGTTTAACTTCTCRGGATAACAGTGTGGGGGAGGGATAAGAAGGGACAGCATGCTGCTCGTGGTAGGGTTTTTGCCTTGGGTATTTTGCACATTATTTATGTATGGCATTTGTACCTGAAGTTGTTCTGACACTTGTGATGTGTGGGTGTGTGTCGTCGGTGACGGGGCAGTGATTTTCTGGTGATGGAAATCTGCTGTTGCATGTATGCTGTTGGTGTACTACATAGCTCAGAAAGCTTTTGTGTGTACATGTGCATATATGAAAATATTCGATACAACTTTTAAGAAGTGCTGAGATCTAGGAATCATTAAAATGGTGAGTCTGCTATTTCTGAATACACAGATTGTTGATGGTGCTTTCTGGAATGTTTATTAATTTATCCGTTTAGTGTTATATTAACTGTGTGGTATTGCAGAGTTATGTAAGCGTTGGATTGGGAGATTGTATCCATTTTGAGCTGAGTAGTGACTTTGTTTAGATTTAGTGATTAATATTGTATTTCTTCGTGGGACTGGAATAAAGTACGGAGCTTCAGTGGAGATTATAATTTATTGATACTGCTTCAAGCTCTGTATGTATATGTGAGCACAATTCTTTCGTGAATTTTACAGGAGGCAAGATTACAATAGTAGACTGATATTGCAAATTTGATTGATTGGGCAATTATGTGGATGTCTTCACTGACAGTCACTTCCASGTTAAGTTTTGGAGTGTTTTAAATATGCTCTCAAAATGTTTGTTTGTTTCCATGATTATTTGCTGTTATATTTCCTTGCTGGTTAGCAGGAGAAAGCTTTCAGCCATGCAAGATACATCAGTGTTACTTTTTCCCTTTGTATCTTCTTTCACCAGGTCTTACCCATCTTGGTCACTTTCTAAGTAATTTCAATGCTCAAAGTACCAGAGTAACAAGCCAGGAGAAGTCATCCTGTCATGTCAGTTCAGGAGAAGATAGATGTACTGATGGAGTGAGTAAATTTGTGATCAAACTATCTCCGGGTTGGCTTGTTTTAAATAAATATAGAGATAATTTGGTGCCTAATCTCCACCCCCTCCTAGGGTATGAGAGGTCAGAAATTGTCACATAGAAATGAATTTTGACAACTGCAGTTTAAGCAATACAAAAAATTTCAGGTTAATGTTAAAAGAGTACAGAATAAATACTTGATTGGAAGTGCCTGCACTTCTAAGCATGTGTGAATGAGTTTAAAGCTCAGGAGTGCGTACGCTTGTAGGTGCTTGCTACTTCCTACTTCATACCTTCTTTCTGAGGTAGGTTTTTATCTTGTCTRATAGCTTAAAGGATGATTATATGTTAGATGATCCCTTTTCATGACCATTTTCAAGCTTTCAAAAAATTTGTATTCTCCCTGTGAGAAAAAAGCTGACACAATTTAAAGTAGTGGGTTTTCAACTTTTTTTTTTAGATTTTTTTAAATTACTTTAAAAACACTAAAAAGTGTCCCGTAGATGATACGGATGTCTGAAAAATGAATGTAAGCCTACCAACAGTGGACTAATCTTCTTAGTTACTTTTGCAGACCCGTAGGAATTAACGACTGCAGCGTAAAAACTGCTGATCTAACGCTGTATCTATACCGAAGTCAGAGACCTCTGGACAGGGTAATATCACTAGCCAGCAAAGATAATGACAGAAGTCTGACTGTTTGGTAGTGTTAAGCACAAACTGTTTCACTTTGAAAAGAATGGTTGCCTAATAATGACTTTCACACTCCTGCCCCYGAAATCCTACAATAGGAAACTTTGATTTTTAAAAAGTACTTGTTATTTTGATGACCTCAGTCAAGGAAACTTGGGAGGGGCAAAGTACCAGAGAATAATTATTTGAAGTACAAGCAGATGCTACTCTAGTTTCTCAAGGAAGTTTCTTGCGTAGAAAGGCAGGATTAAAGAAATGGAGCGTTTTGTACTAAAAACAATGCAATACTTTAGCCAGCGTCTCTCCAACTTTTTCTTTGTATGACCTGTCATCTTAAGGATGAAGTGGTTTCAATAGTAAAAGACTGAAGTGGGCTGATAGAGGAGGGTCTTTCAGAACACAAAAAATTGTTTGCAAAATAAATAATAGCAAGTTACTTAAACATGTATGAGAGTGTTTTAGTTTATTACTGAGTCAAGATAGACTGAAGTTGAAGATGTGCCTTTGTTGTTAAAGATGTGCATTGCTGAAGTTAAAGATGTGCCTTAAGTGATTCGTTAGTCAACCTCATAAATGGGTTAATGATTTTTATTTACTAACTAAGACTACGTTTGTTTTTTTTTTTAAAGTGCTTCTGGTGTTCTCTAGGTTGCTGGCATAAATTGTCTTTGGCTGTCCTGTCAAGAGTGCTGGAGATTACTCTTCTGTATCTAATGAAATACYCTCACTGACTTGAACTGAAGAAGGAGAGAGGAGGAAGGAGGCTAGTACGCTGTAGCAACAGCATACCTGGCCGGTATTTGTGAGAACTGAGAAGTGCCCTTTCAAAACTGAGTATCAATTTGAATAGCAGGGGAAAACCAGTACTCAGTGCTGTAGAATCTCTCTTCTATAAAGCAGGTAGGAAACAGCTTCTCTGAAATACACAGAATAATTCTGGGATTGGTTGTGTGCTTGTGAGCTCATTTCTCTCTGGTGTGGTGGACTCCCAGAGCTGTGAGTGATGCTGTACAGGTGTTAGTTTTGATTTGAAGAGAAGCCCAGGCTTTATGTGACAGCAATTATATCAGAAAAGGTTTGGGAATATCTTTGCTGTTTCTTTTAAGTTGAGCTCTTACTTGTGTTTTAACCTTGCCTGCTGTTGGTCCACACACCACCGCCAGCACAATATCCCATGCAGGTTTTGTGGATTCTTGGTTTTAATGCTGACTAAATCTGTTCAGCTGAGTGTATTAATTACATTCCCCATTCTRTTATAGTTCTGGCTTTAAACCCTATGTTTTCTTAGTAAGGAAGCAGCTGTATGTAGCTTCAGTGGTAATAGTTTCCCCAAAAAGAAGGAATAAGATCTCCTGAGAGTGAAGCTGGAGTGTCTTAGTATGTGAACGAAAAGACATAAAGCTGCAAAACTGCATGGACACTAGTGCAGAAATGGCATTGAGATTAAGGTGAATAGGATCTGGCGTGTTGCTGCTCGTACACTGGCTGGCCTAGCCTGCGTGCTGAGATTTAGGCTGCCTTTAGGCTCCTTGTGGCTCTGCTGATGTTGCTGCAGCACCTCAAGRTAGTGCTGCGATGAGGCTTTGCATCCACTCGGTCGGAGCTGACTACTCCATCAGAGTAGCTGTAGATAGGGATGTATGTCTGCATCAGTGACCTTCAGCTTACAGCCTGAGGAGTTAATGTAACTGCAGTCACCAAAGGTAGGCTGTAAACTGGGAAGACGAAGGCACGGGTCCTGTCTGTCCGCTYTTGGAAGTGAAGGCCATCAGGCTCTGCCAAGAGGTAGAGAAAGAGGTGTGATTATTTCTCCAGGTCAGTCTGGATTTGACTGCAGRCTGAGTATAGGACATACTTTGAAACAGTGTCAAAAAGTGAACAAGGCACAGTGAATTTCAAAGGAGTCATTAAACGCTTTGTTAAAAGTTGCTGGGTTTTATAATCTTCTGGAATGGGATCTTCCAAACGTGAGTTAAAAGGCATGCTACAGGTTCCTGTATTGGGCAGACAAAAGAAAATACATGAAAGAAGCGGTAAAGATAAAATTGGTTGGGCATTTTGCGTCTCTTTTCCCTTCTCCTGTCAGTACTAGTGTAGAGGACATCAGAGAGGATTTTCAAAAGTGTAAGAACTTGACTTAAACTGATTCACTGTTTTGTTTTGGTCCGGTGTYCCCTCTGTACCCACCAGTGCAAAATACCTGCAGATCTTGCTGTGCAAAGCTAATGAGGCAAAACATTCAGACCTAAAGGAGAGCAAGACAAGTGTCTTAACCACGGAGAGTATTCCTACTTATCTCCACGGTCTCATTTAGTAAAACCATAAATGCATAGAGATTGTCTGCTTTTGACTTAGAGGTATAGATGAGATCCTTGCTGTGTGAGTGTTAGGAAGGTCCACTGACATGCTGATTTCTGTTATGGGTTTTAATTCTTCTTTTGAAGTAATGGCTGATGGCTCCCATGATAGTCAGTCCACCTTGCCTTGTATCTTTTTGGCTTTACCTTGTCACTTTGTTTTCCAAGCTCACATTTATTTAGAATGTTATATATTGCTCTGTTTTATGTGGGTTTTTGTAATGCCATCCTAATGATACGAACAAACCTCACTCCTGAGGAACATGGGGACAGCATGGCAAGTGGCAGATGCAGCCCAACCCTTGGAGAGATCAGGAGGGGAGGCGGGGGAGCCCCGCGCTGCGGGAGCAGAATTGGCCCTCCTGGGGGGCAGCCAGCTCCTGAGGGGAGCCCGCTCCCGTGGCCCGCCGTCCCCGGGGAAGGGGGGCCTTGGTGGGGCTAGCGTATGCCTTTGAGAGAGAAGGTTCGTACAGGGTGGGAGATGCTGTTACCGAGTTAAAGCCCAGCTTGGTATCGGTTTGAATTTTAGCCTGGAGAGCCTCGCGGTTCTTGAAGCTGTCTTCCTAAAGAATCCCCCCGCCTTTTTTTTATAACTTTGCCAAAAGAAGTTAGTTACGCACAAAACATGGCAGTTAAATCTTTTAGAAGATACCGCCGTCTGTTGTTTTTAACGCACAATAAGAGTTTACTCCGGTTGCGRGAGCAGGAGCGTTGAATCCGTCGTGCAGGACGTGCCTTTTCAAATCGGCTCACGCGTGAAAGCGGGCTCAGCAGCGCGGCGCCCGTGGGCAGCCCTCGCCGGGGCCAGGGCGAGCGGAGAAGCATCCGAGGGCACTTTGGGGCTGGGGGCTGGTGGTGCCAGCGGGGAGGGCGGCGTGGGTGGGCGGCCGCTTGCGCAGGGCCGGCTACCTGTGCGGTGAGTGCCGCTGCGGGGGGGGGGGGGGGGGGGGGGGCATCCGTGTGTGTGTGGGAAGGGGGGTGTTGTTGGCGTCCGTTAGCCGTAACGCTGGTATTTCAGTAATGCGGTGGTATTTGGCCATACTGCCAAAACCAAGCTATAAGCAGTGAGTCTTTGCTCCACTTTTCCTCGCTCCGTGCCTCCGCTCCGCCCCGTCCCCGTGCTCCCTGCGCTGCTGAGATCAGCTTCCTGCTTTTCATTTTCCTCAAAACGCTGTTACTCCTCCCCTGAAAGAGTTATTTTCATCGGTCTGGAGTTGATTTTTACGGGTGGCTGCAGGCTCTTTTTCTGACAGGCTAACACACCAAGCTGGAAAAGCGGTATCATGGTGATTTTGTTCTGTTGCAGCGAACCAGAGCTATAGGCAGAATGGTAGACTGCTGCACCGAAAACATTTCTGTGCCAGCTCTGTGACCGTGGAAGGCGAAGGAGGTGAGTGCCGGTTTTACGTCGCGTAGGTCCAGGGAGTTGTTGGAGGTGGAACTAAGAGTCGCAATCTACCCCGGCTCAATAACAAGAAGTGAGCAATTGTGTTGTTATGCTCTCTGATTAGATGCTTTTGCTCCTGCTAATGCTGTAATGGAGTATACTCAGGAAATGATGGATTTTGCTGTAGCAAAGAACTGTAGTCAGTGAAAGTTTATAGTATGTAAATTTGTTTTTTTCTTTCATTGAAATGTGTAGATAGATAGGGCACAAATATAGCCATAAAGGACAGATGATAAAGGTAAGGTTCACTCCAAACAAGTTACAATAGAAAAAATACTGAGATAGGTAGTTTCAGAACTTTTAGATGGATTGAATAAAGCCAGAAAGAGACTTTATAGTGATTTAGTAATAACTGTGGATCTAGAATAATGTGATGTATATGAGGGAATGACATGATTTTATGTGTGGAAATAAAATTATACACAGGAAAAACAAGAAGGAAAAAACCAAAGTTCTTTTTACAGTTCCTGAGCATCCCTCAGGATGGAAGCCAGGTTGGTTGAGAGAAAGCAGATTGTTTGGAAGAATATCGCAGTTGCAACAAACGGGCAACTTGGATAGAAACGTGTCTTCTTACATTGTTGCGATTTTTTTTTAAGTTTAATTTTTCTAAAATTGTTTTTCTTTATGGAGTGAAGAATGTAAATACCACAGGCTCACTAACCAACTTTCAGCTTTTTAAACAGGTGAACATCGTTCTCTGTACACCTTTTAATGGAGCTCTGAAAATCATTAATCCGTAACTGGTGGCAGGTTGCTACTTACTTTGCGTTGTGGTATCCTTCTTTTGCTGCCTTCTCATTACTGCCTGTTAACAGTCAGATTAATGGGACGACTTTGTTCATTCTGACTGTGGTGCCCTGAGTGATTTTGCAGAGGACTCTTCATAAGAAGCCACTCAAAAAGCGTAGCTGTGGTGGGCCAGCTGGGCGTTGGATGCTGCTGTCGCAGCTACAGGGCACTGCCACAGGTCTGAGCTGCTCCCCAGGTGACAAGGGACAATAGGAAGAAATCAAGGATCTTGTTCAGGATCCTGGGAGATGTGATGTGTCCCAAGCTCTGAGGCCTGACCAGGATTTCTTGTGTTCTTGATCCAGACCAGAGTGCACACTTTAAGTAGCTGTTTTTTGTGATGCCGAGTTGAATTTATTGGTTCTACTATAAAATGAAACAAATATAGTCTTTGATTAGTTGTGGGAGTGGAGGATACTTCTCTTACAGTGAAGTTCCTCAGTAGCTGAAAGCAGTTCCAGGGAAACTTCGGTTTCAAAGTTTGATGCATTTTGATGGAAAATGAGAGAGGTATGGTAAATTAGAAACTGGGGTTTGATTTGTGGTAATGTTTTTGGGCATGACTGACTTTCTTTTTTTCCTTGGTGGAAGCTAGCACTGCTTCTTTCAGTTGCGGGGCAAGTAGAGGCGTATTTTCTTAAGAGTGTGTTGTATTACTGGACCACACTTACCAATTGTAATTGAACAGCTTTGTAGATAAATGTGTAAGGTCAAAAGAAAAACAACAAACCACTTTTATTGTCCAGTCTGTGGCCTCTCTGTGGTAGTGGTGGAAGAACATTGTATAGAAAGTAATAATAAAGCTTCCAGTCATGTATGGCCCTGCATCTTTTGTATTTGGTTTCAGGTGCTGCATGATTTTGCCTCCATGCGATCTGTAAATTCATTGCTGCTAAATCTACTTCTTGCTATAGACTTGTGCTCAAGAAATTAACCCTGTTATGTCATTACTCTGAGGGATAAAACCGTGGTTAAAGACATTTTATGTGCTGTTCATATCGGTATGTTAGAAAGATGATGCATGTCCATTTGCCTCAGTGTGGTGATTCTAAAGATAATTCTAAACGCTAATGTTTCCACAAGAAATGTGTGAGAAATGTGCTTATCCTATGGATGCAAATATATTTCCCATGTGGGCCCAAGTACCCAACTCTTATTTGCCAAAGTCACTACCTTTTTACTTGCATTCTGCCAGTAGAGAAACTCTGCAGCACTGAGGACATAGGCATGATGTTAAGCATCAAGCCCAACAGCTGCTGGAGTTCTGTGGCATTTTACTCATTTTGTACTTATTTTCAAAATTTTCATTCTGATTGGATAGGAGGCTGCTATAAAAAATCCAACCTGTATCAGTAGAGTCAAGGGTTCCTATCAGTGGCTCTAAATTTTGTGCTTATAACTCATTTGCCAGCCTTGCTGACAGCTAGGGTCAAAGCGCTTGCTACTTCTCTGTCACATTTTGACAACCTGGTCTTCTGTTAACTTGTGGAAATTTGTTAATTTATTTTCGAGTGCACTGAAGGGGGATGGGAAGTTCTGTCTGCAAGTTGGATCCTTCCTCGTTGGAGGGATCGCAAGGGTATTAAGTGCTCTCTATTTGTAGGCATGAAGAGAAGAGTGAAGGCTGTGGCTCCCACAGTCTTTTTTTGCCGTCAGTTCACTACATGTGTAATGCTGTGACCCCATCTTCAACATAGATAGAAGATATGTTATTTGAACTACAGCTCACTGTCAATGAAGTGAGTAAGATTTATTTGACAGAGGTAATAGTGAAGCACCATGTTTAAATGGCAGCACTGTCACTGAAAGGAACAGTCTAAGCCTCAGACRCTTGCATCCTACCTCATGGGGCTGTGCTAGTGTTTTTGCAGTTGTGTAATGAACTGGGCTGGAGGAGTGATGATAGTTAAAATTAATGGTTTTTATTAGCTTAACTTTTTCTGTCCACTAAAGATAGAACTGACCACCACTGGGTGGATCATATATTGTGTCATGAATCAGGCCGGAGAACTGAACAGCTCTGTTGCCCCAAAAAAGGGGTCCAGGAGTGTGGGGAATAGAAGCAGGACAGGGGACAGGACAGCTTTTGGCTTCAGAACTGGCTTATGCTATCTTACTGCTTGTCAAGCTAGAGCCTTAAGGGCAGGCTAAGCAAACTTCAAGAGAAGGAGGATGCATCTCCAGAAATAGACCACCATTGTCAATATTTCTTCTACTGGGGACATATATGTATCTTTTAAATGTGGTTTTGCAGTCTGGATAGTTTCCAGTCCAGATAGCATCAGTTAGTTAYTGATGCTGAAGATAACATGTCTTGATTGTGATGTTGCTTTTATCTTTCTCCTGTGATCCTTTCTGAAGTAGGTGCTGCCTTGCATAGCTTTCCTTCGTGTGACCCAGCATAGAATGCTGCATGTCGGGCTGTTCTTAAAAGTTGCATAGGACTTTCAGTGAGTGTGTTTGGTAAGTGATTTTAGCAAGGTAGCTCCGTCTGGATGCAGAATACCAGTTTACTACAGATTCAAGTTGCTGGTTAAATTTAAGTCCGGAGTTGGTGCTGTAGATTGTTCATGTGATCAGTTACTCTGAGATTTTGACTAGTGGCAGAATATCTCTAAAAGAGAAGGTAGCTTCTTCTCCAATGGCCTGTAAGAAGAGTATGTATCTGTGGCCAGTACTATAATATTTTTTGTTTGTTTTTAAATAGCAGTGTGATTGTTGTTGCTTGTGTATGATTTGTGGAGTTCAGGAAGTTTTTGTTAGTGGTTTTCAAGCTTTTGTTGTGTGTGTTAGGTGCTGGCAAAAAGCAGCAGTAAATATTTCTACATGAATTCCCTGGGGCTGTGTTTTTGGCTAGGATAGTCGAATGTTACATCCCAAGATAAAGATCCAATTTTGAGATTTGCTAGTGTAGAGCCGTGCATTTGTTCAGGGCCTTGTTACCTTCCTGTGGCTCCATGCAAGTACAGAAATCTGTGCTAGTGGATCTTGACAAGGGATTAAAGGATCGATGTTTGCTTTGCTTGGAAGTTGTTCAGATGGTAGAGTTAAGAGTTGAAAATATCATTTCTACTCCTTCCCTGGTCCTACCAAAGTAAACTGAAAACCCATAGCAAAATGTGGCACATTGACTCTTCAGATTTTTGAGTAATACTTTAGAGTACCTTAAGCTACGAAAAGATGCTGTCCAATGAAAACTCTATACGAAACAAAAATTATATTTGTGGGAGAGGAACAAAAGGAATGATAGTTTCAGGATGAGAAAGAAAACTTATTTAAATGTTCTTATCAGGCTTGCACAGCATGAAATTCTGTTGGCTTTTATAAAGCCAGAAGGATTGAAAAGAACTACCTAGAATCCCAAGCATAAAAAAAAAAAAAATAAATAGGCAGTTTGGTTTGATTATATCTTTCTTTTGGAGGGAAAAAGAAGTCTCCCTCCTCTTCCTGTAAGTGGAGAAGCTAGTTAGAGTAAATCACAAAAATAATGCTTTCTTTGTTAGGCAAATTACRGGAAAATACAAGGGACCTAACACATCAAGATCTGATGCAGCTGGGCCATGACCATGGTTCTGTAAGTACACAGCTTCTGCTGGTGAGGACGTGGAGTTACTGCCCCTGTTGCAGCACCTTCTAATAGTGTTGTGTCCRCCCTCCGCATGGACATGGTGTAATGGCAGCAGCTTTTTCCACGGACTTCTGTCTGGGATGACACTGGGAGGGCCTCACCAGGAAGCGCTGTCACAGCTATGGAGGGATGGTGCAGGAAGCTGGTGTGGTGTGCTGCCTCGGGACATAGTCTTCTCTGATGGCCAGCTAACCTGAGTTGAAACCCTGAGAGCATCTGAGATTTTTCAGATGTGAAACTTGAGTGTGGTGGGACATGCTTTTTGTAATGAGGGCTAATGCTCCACGGGGGACATTTTTTTCAAAAGCAGTCCCAAAAGATACTACCGGAAAAACTTGTGCATTTCAACTAAACATGAGCAGGATCCACTGCGGAGTAAAGCTACTCAAAATGGATCCCTCCCCTTCATCTGTTAGATCACTACTGTAAGGTAAAGTGTTTTTTATGATACTGGGAGGTTAAAATATTTTCAAATTGAAGGGATATTTTTCTGCAGATGTTCAAGCAAAATGTTTGTTTCCCAAACTAATTCAAAAGTGAAACTGTCTGCGAGAGAAGTGAAAATAATTTGAGTTTTCCTGTTCTCAGCTGGCTACAAGAATATATGCTTTTTAAGTTTAAAATGATAGTAATATAGCCATAAGTGTTCCGTACTTGGCTAAATTACTTTTTGTGATTGATGGCATCCCTTGAAGCTTGTTAGTGTATGGAGTAACTCAGAAATAGCAATTGGGTTTGTAAACACCTGGAAGTTTCTTGGGTAAAACGGGAAGCAAATTCCATGTGGGCTTGTGTGCATTGACAAAATCTCASTCAGCAGTAATACCTCCCGTGTCGATGGAACTCATTCAAGAAGCAGGTTCTTGTTAGTCAGGGCCAGTAAAGAGTTACTAGATTTAAGCTATTTCCTCCCCCTTCAAGGCTGCAAAGAAGGCAGCCAGCTAGCCAGGCCCCATTTGAAGGAGACTATGGCGTATTCTAACAACACAACCGAGGYCTTCCCATCTATGTTGTTGTTCATGGTTTATTCAAAATGATCACAGGAATAAGACTGCGGTAGAGGTTTTCTGATTTAGATGCTGGGCTTTCACTGAATGTCTGACTCTGAGTCTCTGGCAGGTTCCACTAAGCTCTGTGAATTCTGAATCTCCACATGGWAATGTTCGCTGCAGGTATGGACATCTGCTCTCTGGTGGACCTTTAGTGAGGCAAGGAATCCAGATTGCTGCGTTGGTGAAGTGGTGGTTAGGCAGAGGAAAAAGAGGTACTTTCCAGCTGAGCTTTCAGAATAAGTGAATGTATTTTAAATATTATCAGCAATTTACACTGTTACTTCTGATTAAATTTCCTGCAGTATGGGTTGACAGATGTACACAAAAGCAGATAGATCCTTTGCTCCTGGCAGTTCTGAGAGAGGTATTTCAGCTTGTYCTGCAGGTCAGCAAGCTGAGGAATGATAGGAGGGCAGGGCCCTTAGAGGAAAGCATCTTCAGTTGACTGATACTGTTTAGCTGATTTCTRCTGAGTAATTAAGGTGCAAAGAGAGGCTGTCTTGAGATGCTTAGACTTCAGCCAGTAATGTGTTTGTTTTAATATGGTCATCCTCCTTGAATTATATCTGGAAATAATTCTGTAAAATTGTGCCATCTCTGGAAGATGGATATAATATGCTCCCTTTGTGAAACATCCCGGTGGGGGGGAGCCACCCAGCTAACCAAAGTTCCCAGGTAGTCTAGTAAGACYTTTAGGAAAGACAAACTATGGCTGTCTTCTGGGGTCATAAAAGCCTGATCAATATAATAAACCTTTTATCAAAAGGAAGTCTGTCAACCCAGGTATTTGCAGCACATTAAGAAGTAGTAGAAGCTCCAGAAGGAGATTCACGTTTTCATTTCAGTGCACAAAGGTAGGTAGATATTTTAAGAGTGGCTGTGATATTTTGCAGTTTGTCTTTTTATTCCACCCTGCCACTATTTTTCTTCTACATGGCTACTTTGCAAACCAGCCTACTGTGTGGTGKTTTTTTTATCTTGCATGTACCTGCAAAAAAGCGTGAATAGATACATATACACATAAATGCATATATCTGTGTGTGTATGTATATGTGTGTAATATAAAAAATGTGTGCTTCTTTCTTGTAGTAGCAGGACACAGTGGGCTTGAATGACTGTTACTGTTCCTCATTCACTCTTTGCAGTTCACCAGAAGCACACTTTGCAGCTCACCTGGTGTGAGACAGGGCAACATGACTTGGCCTAGCACGGTATAAATCAGTAGGTCTCCACTACTCATTTCATCAGTGAAATTTTTTGGCATGCTGTTTTAGACCAGCAGTGAACTTGCTCTTTCATTGCTCTTTCCAAAGAGGATCTTACATGTAAAATACATAAATGAAATTAAGAAATAAAATTAAATKAGTTAAATTTGTGTGAAAGTCTTGAGAAGAGTGGTCTTACCCTTCATATGATGTTGGCCAGTTAAGACTGCAGAATATCAATATTATTTTTACTGACAATACAAATTAGGCCTGTTTAGACAAATAGATCTAGGGTGTGCTTGTGCAAACCTTGGAGTGCTGCAGAACTGTTTTCTAACTTCCAGACACCTCCATGACTGGGCCCCTGAGCAGTGAGTGGCAAGAAACAGCCCTTGGTGATTTACTGACCTAAAAGGGTAAGGTGTCCCCCACCTTACAGAAATGAATGTGCTTTAGAGCCCGTCTTTCTCCAGGTCCTCCATGTAAGGCAGATCTGACCAACACTTAATTTGCTAGACCTGTGAACGAGCAAGGTGGAGGTGTTGCCTGGTGAGATCAGAGCGCGGCTGAGCTAAATACTAGCTTTAAACATCACTTAGCTGCTGCGCATGCCACACCATATTTGAAGGAGCCATCTCTATTTAACTCTGACATTAAGGCTTGCAAGGCTCATTTTTTTCTTTCACCTGTTGGTATAGTTGTGGTACCACTGTTTTCCACCTTCAGCTGCAGCTAGAAATAGGTCAGAGCTCCTTAACAATACCATAATGATAATTTGCACTTTTATAGCATTTTTCACTTGAATTACCCAAGTGATTTATAGGATTGATGAAGAAAGCTAGGTGACACCTTTCTGACTGTGGCAATTGAGGCAGATAGAGGCTCTGAGTCACAGGGAGGTTGAGTATGAATTTAAGGAAGTCTTTTGGCTCGTCGGTGAGAGGTCTGAAGAACCTATGGTTCCTGATTTAGGGCCGGGGGGGCGGGGGGGGGAAGGGAAGCTACTGCTGCCAAGATTAAGTTATAAACTGTTAAACTGCATAGGTTGTGTGTGTGTTAGAAAATTGTGTGTGKGGGGGGTGATATTTAACACCTGATGCTCACTGCATTAGATTCACCTCTGAGCAATAGCACAAGCATTTAAAAAGAAAAGATGTAAATAGCAGTCTCTACTCTGTGAAAGAAGAGTAGCAACACTYTCTTCCAGAGCGTGGCATTAGTGTTGCAGCAAAGTGATTTCCAGAAACAAACTTAAGACAATCTTGTTCTTTGGTCAGGTGCCTACAGTTCAGTCACTCAACAGGTGACACAGATTAACACAGAGTAGCAAAAATTGATCAGAATCCGAGTTTGTTTCAAACTAAGGTGTTTATGTGAAAAATCAGTACTGATTTTTCACTTTTTTTTATTTCTAATACAGTTGAAATGACCATTAATCTGAGGGATGAATATTTGAGGTTTTCAAATAAAATCATACTGCCTTAAATTTCTGGAGCTTACCCGACTGAAGGTGTTGAACAGAGAACTGATAAAGCTTACAGATTTTTATGAAACTTAATAAGATTTTTATAGACATTAATACTGTTTATGAAGTGTTATTTTAAATCATACTTYGAATACCTGTTTAACGTATTACAGGTCTTGCTGAGTTTTGCATGTTGCTAGGCAGATGGTTCTTCCATGACTGAGATACCTTACCTAAATATTTATGTGCTTTGTCCAAACCCAGGCAGCAAGTTTGTGGTGGAGGAGGGATGGGAACAGAGTAAGATCGGTTAGCTTGCTGTGCTGCTGCTTTGCTCTTTAATTGGTGGGCAAGACTGTCGCTTGAACTGGTGCTTTGCATGTGTAGCAATGTTACCCAGAGAATCTCTTTGCACCCCCTGAAGAGGAACAGTGAGCTACATACGAGTTAGAAACAACACAGCCGTGTCTACTCCCAAGCATGCTTAAGAAGGACAGAACTTGAATTCGTCCTTGATGTGGGCCAGAACTGGGAAACTAACGCTTAGGGCGTGATAGGGAACACGAACATGGAACGTCATGAACATATCTGCTAGGACTGTATCGCAGTTCAGATACTGGACCTTCAGCTGAAGCCCCGCCAGCAGACTCTTGTCAGTGCTGCATGTGCTTTAAGGGTTCAAAAATCTTGTGTCTTGCCCTAACAGCCAGACTGCAGAAGCTGGTGAGGCTGCAGGAGTTATCTGTGGCCACTAGATGACTCCTTCAGCCTGCTGCTGGTAGGTACATTCGGAGCTAAAAAAAGCTGTGGGCGTGAAGAGCTGGTACGGGAAGGAGAGGGCTGTTCTTGGTCCGTACTGAATGAGATGCACCGAAATAAACAGGTTAGGTATCTTGCAACTGAAGGAAGTGTTAACATGGTTTTTAGTTTTTAGTTTGAGTTGAAGTAGTTACAGGATAATATACCTCTGGAAATCACTAATTTGTGAGGTTTGTTGATAAGTACTTTGAAAGCATTTGCAAAACAAAGGTCCAGACCTCCTTACGGTCAGGGTGGATTTATTGAGGCAATGAACATGTGAAGAAGCTAATTTTACAAGTTGTACCACTTGTTGACTAGACTGTAAGTGATATCTGGTTTTATGTTAAGTTCTGCTGTTWCAACTCTTATTTTGCAAGCTTTCAAAAAAAGAAAACCCACAAAAAACCCCACCCAAACCAGCAGCAACATAACGCTATCTTTGCCTCTTCTTTGTGTCTTGTAGATGGATGGATGGATGAATCCCGTTAAGCTGGAAAAAATTTGAATAGGCTATATTGAAATTAAGGCCCAGGCAGAATTTCCACAAACTCCCTGCAGATTTCACTGCATACTCAGAGGGTCCACTTACCCTACCATGCTCAGGATTAAATAATCTTCCTGTCATTTAGAGACAGCATAAACAATGCTTCAGTTTCATAAACATGTATTTGCCAATGTCTGTACTAAGCATATAGTCACTTTATCAAGGTAATTAGATGATGATGTGGTACCGTTGTTGCTCCATGTGTTTCTCTGACATCCATTTTTATTTCTGACGTGTAATAATGAATCATTAGTTGCCATTAAATATCACCAGTTCCTGGTGCAAACTGTATGCTGGATAAAACAATAGTGCAGATGGCTGATGATATTTATTTTTTCAGAATTGTTTTTGTCAGCCAAGCATCCCATCGAGATGAGACTTGGTCCTGAACTGTGGCTTGATCTGTGAAGATTTTCTATTATTCTTTGAAGTTATAATATTTGAGTGCCTCAGTGTTCATTGTAAGCATAGTGCTAGTCCTGTTTTTAAACTTAATACACATTAAGAGTGTATATCTACTTTTAAGTAAGGGTCAGGCGTACTAGCCTTTCCGCTTCTATCATGTTTGGAAGTTTTCTTCAGCTAAAGTTTTCCCTGTTCTCTCTTAAATACATAAGACCTGTTGATAAGTTCAAAACCCCYTCTGAATTACCTTCCAAAAATGCARTTCTGGATTAAGTTGAATCTTTGCAAACCAGGACTAGAATTTTCTTGACCCAAACCTACGTCCCTTTTGAGAGTTATGTTTACCCAGCGGTATGTTGGGGTTTAGTTCTTTGGATGTGTCACAAAGACACGATATAAAAGCAGCTGTTATGGGWTTTTTCAGTTACTTTCTATTTATGCATGTAGGATGTGTATGTAATACATACAGTTCTTCATATATATGCAAACATCCCCTATCTCTCTCTCGCTCTCTCTCTCGCTTTCAAAATATGCATACTTCGACATACATGCATAGGCATCCTTCTCTTCCTCCCTACCTTCTTTTCTGCTCCGAGACCCCATACTTCAGGATTTGTAAGTTTAGAATCCATGCTATACCAATTTCATACTGGTCTAAAGCGAAACTGCATGACCCATAACTTAAAACTGGACTAATGATTTGTAAATGATGTATGATAAAATTGATGAGAAATACTGAAATAAGGAAACTGTTTTTYGGCATTTGCTTAAATAATTTCCATTCTTCTTGCTGCTGCTTCATTATTTTGTTACACTGCATGTTGTGTTTAACTTGCTTCCTGAGATTTCCATGTTTTTATCTATTTACTTAAAAGCCATAGTTCTGAGGAGATCCCTTGCCTGGTGTGATTGAAAGGTCAAGGAGGAAGGTTCAGGGGCAAGGCTAGGGAGGAAGCTGATCACCATCTATTTAAACTTACTTGGTTTAGGTGAATTCAGTGCTTTAATCTCTTACGTGCAGCAAGAGAGGTAAAATTATTAGTAGTAATTATGCTGCAGCATGTTAATATCAGTCTAGTAAAATTAAAAAAACATATTAAAGGAAAGGAGGGGAAAAAACCCTCCACCCCTAACCCTGTAGTTCCCATTAACTTCTCACTCTTAGAAGTGTTTTATTGTTGGATTTATGCTACTTTTCCTGCTGCTCTCAGTGATGGTTGTAGATATGAATAGAAGGCAGCATGTAGCTTGGATCGCAGTGAGGTGAATGAGCTGAACTGGAAATTTATCATGCTTGAGCTAGTCGGGCAGTGGAAATGACATGAGCGGCCTCATTTTATTTAGAACTATGCAAAGAGAGAGGCATTCGCGTGTGTGCCGGTCCTATCTTCCCCGGCCTCTGCCACGTCCCTCCTCTTGTTCTCCTGGGCCCTGAGTGACGTGCTGGGATGTGTACAGGCTGGGAAGGCATCTGGCGTTTCAGGAATTAGTTGGGCTGCTGCAGCAGTTGGGAGCAGAAGTGGCGGTGGTATGTTTTGTGTTCAACTTCCTCTCTCAGGTGGCTGAATCGAATCAAACAGCAGCGCTGACAGCAGCGGGGAGAAGGCTGAGCAAAGGTGCTGTCCTCCCTCTGCAGCCCTCTAGCCTGTGGGACTCTGTGCTTGCCTGCCTACCTTTCTGCTTCTTCCTTGTTCATTGACTATCGTGTGGTGATAGAATAGCCAGTCCCTTTGATATTTCTAGGTCCCAACCCTTAGCATAGTAAAGTTTCAGAATGGTCAGTTGGCGTACTTTGTAATGTTATGTCTTGTTGTGCAAAGACCCAGAGAAGGGAGTACTGAGAATGGTCAGGCTGAGACAGATAATGAGGGCTGCATTGTGTTTGTTTAGAAAAAAAAACCCAAACAAAACACAAACTCCTTCAAAGTCTGAGAAACTCTTTTGAATGGAGAGGAGARTTTTGTTTGAGACAAGGTTGTACAGCAGTTTTACTTACACAAGTTACTGGGTTTAGGATTAAGAAGTAAAGCTTCAGTTATTTCTTACCCACTTCCAACAGTTTTCCCCTCAAAAACATTTGATTGTGAGGTAAGATTTAATTGTAAACTTGAAATCCTGTTGAGGACTGTTTGCAGATGTCTTTGAAGAAGTTTGCCCTTTTCATTTATGTATTGGATTAGATAACTGTAAACTGAATGTGTCTTAAAACAAGAGCTCCTAAAACTTTTAATTGGTCCTGCAAAAACCCAGGACATTTTCATGCCTTAACCTTGTATTTTGCAAAGGTCTGTACCTGTATTACTATCGACTAAAGTGCAGGTAACATTGCACTAATSCTTTCATGAAGTTTCTGACAACTGGAGTCTTTCCCAGCGTCAGTTTTAGAAGTCAGGTTTTGTTTCCTAGTGCCAATATTGACACAGTTTTGAGACGAGTGTATTTAGCATTCGTTCTGAAGAGGGTATGTTCTTTGATGTGCATCCAGAAAATTGTTTTGGTGTGGGTGGGATTTCTATTGTACATGGGCACAGGGGTTCCCTCTAGGATTAGATTTCCTCATCCTCCCAAAGCTGCTTTAGGATGAATGCTTTTTGTACTGCTGAGAATTGGATTTGGCATAAAACCCTGTTCCAGTGCATTGTGTAGCAACTGCCTAGGCCACCCTACGGTGCATGAGAAGTCCTCCCCAACTAGGGTAACCAWACTCCTACCATCTTCTTTACCCTGCCTGGCCTTCAGAACAGGAAACCTATGGGAAAAGAGTGCTGAAATACTTAAATAGCAGTTGTTAGTATTAATACCTCATTTTAGGATGATGCTGGTGCTAATTTCACTGGTTTATTGAGAATCCTTTGAAGTYAGTCATAATCTCAGTTTGTCTCCTTTCCAGCATAGTATTTCCAGGGAATTTGCAACTAGTTTATGGGTTGTGCCAATGCATCGTGCTGGACAAGACAACACATTTGCTTTTTTGCGTGTGCAGTAATGAGGATAAAGGATCTGTGTTTATTTAATAAAGCTTGGTTCCCTAACTGAGGTTGCGGCAGAAACTCTGCATAAGATGGTGCTAGAGACCTCAAAGTAACACCTCACRCTGGCCAAGCTGGCAGGCAGGAGTCTTTCTCAAGCAGTTGAAAGTTGGATGTTGAGTTTCCAAAGAGATGAACTGTTAGTAGCAGGGCTTTTACAGCCTGAGGTGGGCTCAGATCCTGAGATGAGCAGATCCTGTGTGGAAGTGGAGTCCTGATGGTAACTAGTTAATATGTATTCTGAATTTCTAAATCGTTCCTGTTATTCCCTCTCAAATGTAAAGGAGCAGCAAAGTAGACTTCAAATACAGTACTTGATATTTATTTGAATGTCATAGCCATTACATCTGTGTGATTGACAGGTTATCTCAATTTATCTCGTGAAATACTTCTGCATCAAGCACTTTATTTAAAGTTGGTAGAGGTCTGTAACACCTCAGTCTGTGATGGAATACAGAGCAAGTTCCATAGATGTGATTGCACAAACTGTTAAGTGTTATTCATTTTAAAAAACAAACAAACAAAAACCAAATCCAAACAACAAAAAAAACCAACCCTAGATTCAACACACATAATTTTGTGTATACAACAGTTCTGCAGTCATCCTTGACGTTCTGCTGTTGACTATCCATACCGCTAGAATGGGTAATAAATACTGAATAGTGTTCTTTACACTGTATTGTTGTTGTATTATTTTTTCACAACAGCTGAATCATACTGTAAATGCTTTACAAATATGTTAACAATACATTCATTATTAAAGAAGAAACAACTAAATTACATTTATACTATGTTGGAAGACTCTAAGTATGCTTTTTTTTTTTGTTCTAATAGACATGTACATATATAGATCAGACATAGTAAGGAAATCCAGCTGGAAGCTTGAAGAGTTGTCTTGATGCCACTTTCTCCTATGCTGGTATAGGCACAAAGACTGAAACTGGAAGTTTGAGGGGGTTTGTCCCGAAAGCATGAAAATTAGCAGTCCCATGTCCATTTATTTTGTTTCCTGACAAAGTTTTATAAAAAACCAGCATTTTTTGTATTAAAAAAATGTTTAAATAATAACTAGATATCCGTGGCCTTTCTTCCTACCCCCGCAAAAACTGTTTTAGTTGACCACTCTGATAAGGTCTATAACTGCAGGATTACATAGCGTTGGGGAATGAAGGAACATACCATGCTGTTCAGCAAATATAGCCTACAAATACAGGTTAATGGTTAACTACATTCAAGTCTGGAAATGATCGTATAGTAATTACAGTTAATTACGAGACGATTCAAGTGCATTGCCGTGCGATGTCCTCAGAACACACTGTTAACTTCAAAATGAGCTGTTAGGAAAAGGATTTGAATATTACCGCGTCATCTTAAGATGGAAATACCGTTCTTCAGTATAAAATGGCCAAAGAGCCTTCATGGCTAAGTCCGGTGTTAATGTGCGGGCTCATCTTCTTCAGTGAAAGTTTCATGTATGTACCTCTAAAGAAAAATATAGTCGGTTCCCATTTTAACTGTAGTGCTAACAACTTGTCCAGCTGTGCAGTTTGCTGCCTGTGCTTGGCCCCGGAGCAGCGCTGAGAGCAAAGGTGGTCTCTCCTGATGCATTTCTGGAACTACTTGGGAGCTCGTCCCTCTTAGAGTTGCCTTTAGGCAACTCCTGGTGTGCTGTGTTTTGGCTTCTGCATATCTCTTGGCTACGCACCAAGGTGTGCTATTTAAGAGTGCGCTGTGGTCCCCTATGACTCTCCTTCTCTTCTGGGGCAGCCTCTGTGAAATCAGGATTTTTATAGCCAGTTTTCCCTGCCTTTCTGCCCTCAAATAAGAGGCTGTGGCACAACAAAGAATTGGCTCTCCTGATTATTATTTTTTTCAAGACAAAATGAATCTGTTCTTYGTCCTATGGTCTTTATCCTTTTTATAATACCACTAGTAATTTTTATTCTTACTGGTTTGCACCTTCTGCTGGAAGTCAGATTCTGCAAAAAAAATTTAGCTTGTATGACAGGGACTTCTGTGCGCAGCCCATCTCACCCAAGTTTTCACAAGGTCAACAGGAGTGCTGCAACGAGTGAGGGCTCAAAGGCCACAGCTCTTAAGTCTTGATCTTGAGAATATTTACACTTAGGCATAACTTCTCCACCRAAGCTCCCTTCTGTTGACCTCAGGGATTACTTGTGCATTTGAAATGAAGCCCAAATGTAAGTGCTCGCAAGTTGGTGACCACAGGAGGAGGAGGCAGGGTGTAAATGCACTGCTGCGAAGGGTGGAGTTCATTTTCCTGCCCCCAGGGTATCGATTGGCCATCCAGGTGGTCTGCCTGGCCTCCAGCTACTGCTCCAGAAGGGTGGGCGTCTTCTGGGGGTCCACGGGCATATCTGCCAGCTCCTGGGGAGATCTCAGGTACTCCAGCATTTCTCATGTGCTGACAGGCACTGAAAGCCTGTKTTTAGGCAACAGCATCCCATCCTAAGTAGCTTAACTCTGTTTCAGAGTAATGAACAGGCAAAACTGAGATAAAGGTACTGCCTCATAGACTTTAAAAAGTAGCTTTTCTGAAACCCATAATAAAAATGCAATAATTACTGAAATTGTTGTCAGGGTCGTTACCGGCCACTGCTTCAATCTCCCAAGGCAGTCATGATTATCTGGGGTGGTTTTCTTTAATATGCTGGGAACGCTCACGGTGTTGGAACTCATGCTAAGGAAGAGGTGCAGGACTGATGGATGACAGTGGTTGAGTTAGTCTGTGTGTGGTATTGATAGAGGGGAAAAAAATATTGTCCTTCAGCCCATTCAGGTTGCTTCAGCTCTCTGTCAGCCTTCCAGTTAATAAAATTGTTTAAGAAACATCTCTGTGGTATCTGTAAATGCCTTTTATGAGGAGGGGAGAAAGTACTTATATAGATGCTTTCTGTAATTACATATTAAAATAAATACTTGTGTCTCTGAGTGATTGCACAAGGCAATTAAGGACCCAAGACATCAGCATTTCTTTAAAAAAAAAATATGTGGTGGGTTGKTTTTTTTTCATCCTTTGTAAGTTTGAATTGTTTTTCAAGTGATTTGTAACTGACCAGTCACTGTTATGGTGAAGCTAATTTTGGGTAACTAATCATCACTGAGTTTGTTACATCATAAAAGGCTACTCCTGCAGTGAATTTAAAGCTGCTTTCTATTGTATAGTACAGAAATATGTGATTTGGCAATGGAGAATAATAATCCCTAGCTGACACCTAATGCTCCTTATTACTGCATTACTGGGACTCTTCACAGAGGAGTTAACTGGTGGTGTCCCTTGCTTTCCAGAAAGCTAGAATAGGATKGACACCCTGGGGTGCCAGCTAGATCGATACTGGAGTAGAGCCCTCTCAACACCTCCAGTGCTGTGCCCAGTCTCACATGGCCTCTTGATTTTTACAGGAAGAGCCAATTATGACTTCCAGCACTAGACATAACAAACTTCCCTAATTAAGATCCAGAACTTGGGGAAGACTGTGGAGTGGTGCCTACTGAGAGAGTACGCTTCCCTGAGGATTCCTGTGTAGGAAGGTTTTCCTCATACACCTGGCTTCTCAAAGGGGTGGGCACTGTCACTGACCAGCATCCAAACAGATCCATTGATGGATCTAAATAGGAAAAGCTTTTGGAAAGCCATGAGACCCTACGTAGGCATACGGGCTACCTGGCTTCTTAGCAGCAAAGCTCCACTCGATCCGCAGTAAAATGATGCTCCCATCCCGCACACCTCCTTTTTATTGCACCCAAATATAYGTGAGGGCTGCCTTGAAAGTCGAGCTATTACCTCTTCTGCGTAATTTCCGTGGACCACGAAAATATAACTGAAGGCACACTTGGATGAAAATTATCAAAGATGGCAGAGCATCACAAATCTATACGTTTATAGCAAGTTTATGTATTTGTGTGTAAAACTTGGTACCATGGTATAGTTTTAATGTTGTATTCTTGARATGAAACAGGAAAAGCAACTAGGCTTATTTTTTACCTTTAAAAAAMCAGCTTTATTCTAAAACTTTTGTAAGTCTGCTTTTAAATACATATCTGTGGACTTGTGATCATACTTAGAATATCTTTATTTCCTTTATTTAAATGCAGTGCCTCCCATTTTGAGACAAAATCAGACTGGAGAGGGTTTGTGAAGAAGGCAGCCTCACTGTGAGAGTCCCTACTTCCCTTCAAATTAGTTTGGGTCAGAAATCTTACTCAGGTGTTGTTCTTTAGTAAGACCATTGGCTCTGTCAGAGCTGGTATACTGGAAATGTATATGGATACAAACACAACAGATATGTTTGGAAAAGGATCGTTTTCTCTTCCTGTCATTACCTTGATTGTAACCTTTTTGTATGCGAGTTAATCCTGCTGCTCTCAGTGTGTACAGCTAATGGCTTTAATAGAAAGCCTGATACAGGGTATGCACACAGTCTTCTAAATATACACTACAATGTGGGTAAACATAGAGCTTGTGGAAAAACAAGTCCTGTCTAAACTAACTAGGAAAAATATTTTTCCTGCAATTTATTTGGTACATATTTCTGTGCTTTTCCAGATTCTCAGAATGCCTGGCATCTAAGTTTTTTCACTTTTTTTTTCCCCCACTTTAGGGCTTCTGTGGGAAGTCTATTCAATAAAACTTGAAGATAACTGTAAGGGCAACACTTCTGAGATTTTATTTATTTTTGTACACTAGGAAATAAGAGACTGCAAAGCTGTTGGCTGATGCTGGAGCAGCATGTTGGGGGCAAAATAATTTCTTAATGCTAAATTGCAGGTATGTATGTATTTTTAATATCTGGGCCCATTATTTGGACCATCTTTTATAATCTGGTTGATCACAAGGTGTGAAAATAGAAGTAGTCACTGTAGTTGATTTTGGAAACTGACAGCTGCAAAGTAGRAAAAGGTATTTTAGTGTCGGAGTATTTTGCTGCACTATGGTTTGTGGAGTGGGGTTTTTTGGTTTGGTGTTTTGGGTTTTGGGGTTTTTTTTTTCCTTAGATCTTGTTGAGTGAGAGAATTCAACAAAATTTTTCTGATACTTCCTTTTTTCCCCTCATGCATCATCATTCAGTATTTAAGTGTTCTGTAGGATTAAGAAGAATTAATAGTCATAAGTTTTCTTTTCACTGTACTGTTTTCCAGTCTCCTGTAACAAAAGAGCTCTAATTTTTTTTGCACTAAAGTCTGTCAGATGATTTAAAAACAAAACAATGGAGAAGATTTTATCATTAATTTTATTTCTTTCTTTCTGTTATGAGGGCATATTCATGCTTTTCCAATTTATTTTCGGCATTAAAAGGGAATTGAATAAGGATAAGGATCCTGTTGAGCTGAACATAGCACAAATGAGCCTCGAAAGATAAATTGCACTCCCAAGCACTAGCCATCTAGAGTCACAGTTACTTTAGCTTATTAAATGGCATGGTTATAGTTCCAGATGTAGGAGTGCTGCAGCGATTTTGCACACCTGTCTGTCTRTCTGTCCGTTCCACCAAAACGCTTCTGCAAAACCAGAAATGTGGCTTGAAGGTGGCTGGTGTGTGGACTAGCTTGGGAAGCACGCCAGCGGGAGATGGAAGAGAGTGCTCAGGAATTTCTGGTAAATTCAGCGTTATCATATGAAAAAAGCTTGTCAGGCTGCAGGCTGGTTGCAGGGTTTCTGTGACAAATCTGCTGAATGCAAAAGCTGGAAGAATGATAGGAATGTGCATTGTTTGTCCTGCTCAACGCAGCTTGGGGTAACAGAGTTAATTGGGTTCTTCCTGGGGTTTTACTGTGCTCGAWAAAGTTAATTTTAGGCCTGATTCTGCCTTGTCTGGCAGCTCTGTTATCCTGTTGGACTGAGTGTGGGAGAAAGGGAAACGGGTCACATGCGCAGAAACTGGTCTTGCAGACAAAACCTGGCGGGTAGCTTTGGTGACGCAGAGCTGAGGCTGCGATCTGTTTATCCGCTTGTTCTGTTGGCTCGGCGGTGGTAATAGGACTAAGAACTAATAAAACTCTTTCGGTCGTTAAAGTGAGCGCTGACAGGGAGATTATCTGCTGAGTCAGAAMATGTCAGTTTTATATCGCTGCTTTTAGGAGTGTGTACTTAGGGAAAGGATATTTACTCCTAGKGCAATTTCATGCATTTATACTTTCTCCATTTTGCATAGTAAATAGCAGTTTGGCAGTGCGAAGTTTTTAATTGGGACAATCCAGTTAAAATGTATGCAGTTAAAGAAATCCAGATGAGATTTTGAAATGAGTATTGTTCAGAATAATAAAGGGGTATGTGCGCATCTGCTGAGTTGAAATGTCCCTCGTAACTACTGTTTGCAGAATTAATGAGACATCAGTGTATTGATTGATTKATTTATCTATTTATTAAATAACATGTAGGTTGCTGTTGCACATAGGAGGACTGGACAATTTAACCAAAAAAAGAACTCGTGGCGTATAAAGTACTAGTATAACAAATTTCGCAGAATGCTTAATTTTCCTTCTTTTGCAGTCTCTTGTTTGTTCAGGGTGTGTGTGTATATATAAAATATAAACAACATGTATATAGTAAATAATTATATATATATATACTTTGTATATTGCATACTAAATAGGAGGCTTGAAAATTTCCCCCACAGGTGCTGAGGTTATAGAAGTGAAATCTGAGMCCTTCCCAGTGTCTTTCTCTAAATACCTTCATGGTTCCATCAAACTCTGGCCAGGGAGTTTGCTTCGTGCTCGACACTTTACTGTAGCAGGAGGCCAGGAGTTTCTATGTCATCCTTTGATATGTGCTGGTCCCTCCTCAGCAGATGAGGAGAGCAGTTTCAACTGCCTAGATAATTTTATTACAAATGGGTTAGGGTGCAATAATGAATATGGCTTGTAAGCTGTGTTACAGCTTCATCCTAAACCCTGAGTGTCACAGTGGGCAGCTGAACCTTCTTGTTCTAGCACAGGGCCAATTCCAACCACTGGGAAAAAAAAAAAAAAAAAAAAAAAACAACACAAAAAAACAGGCATCCAAGAACAGTGGTTGCTTATCGATGTGTCCTTCTTTTTAATGAAGTTGGACGAGGATGCTCTTTCAACTTTGTGGTTTTTAATTCCCATGCATGCGACTCACGTTTTTAAACATTCCTCTGCAGCTGTTAGCTTTGTCGCCTTCTATTCTGAAGGAAAGCAGAAACTTCTGGATTTCAAGAATTTGTGACATGCTAATGGGATAATCATGCCATCTAGCTTTCCATAGCTGTGTGCCTGAGTTGAACATAGAATATGATTTGGAGCTGTGGAAGACTAGTTCCCCAAATACCAAACAACGAYCTATAAAGTTGTCTAATCTGACAACATGGGTGGAGGTGTTTGTTTCCATTCCCAGGGTGGCTTTTCAGCCGTCCAAGTGTATTCCATCGCTTGAGGAGGATCTTCAAGAGGATCGGGGTTCAGGAACTGTTTCCTCAGTAATCTCCTGCAGGACACCTGAAGAAATGACTCATCCAATAGTGCTTTGACATTCTTGGCCTTAACCTGTAACTCAGGGAAGCCAAATGTTTGGTTTTGCAATACACAGTTACAATTTGTGAAGAGATAATTTCCTTTTCCCTAATTCATTCAACCTAAAATCAAACATATACTCCCTTTCAAAACCCAGTTCCTCTGATCTCCTTGTTTACTGTTTGAATTTGTGTTTTTCCTTTTAGATCCTAAAAAAGAGCAAACCTCACTTGCAGGTTGGTGGGGTTTATTTGYGGGTTTTGTGTGTGTATGTTTGGGGGTTTTCGTTTTGTAGGGGGGTTTTTTTGTCGTTTTCTATTATTATTATTTTTGCCTCATTTACTGACTGTGTCTTACCTAGAACAGTTTGCATGTCTTTGGCATTCCATGCAGCCCAAGACCTTCCTGTAAGATTCAGGTTTTTTGTTTGTTGCCTTCCTCCAGCAAACCATGTGGCTTCTGTAGTGCCAAAGAAAACCAAATCGGACTGGCTTAATCTTGTTCTTGATGAGAACAAGTTTAATAAACTCCTCTAGTCAACTTATCTTTATGATGTGAATCCAACCTTCTTACATGCTTTTTTCTGTCCCACCTTATCTTACAAGCAGGAAACATCAGGATTCAAATGTTTTAACGCTCAAGAGGGGGGAGAGGGAAAGTCTGCTTTAATATCACTCGATTTGCATATTTTAGTCACTAGAGGGCAGACTTGTACTTCTCTGAATAAATTAGTARCTGCAAACTAATAATTAATTAGATCCAAAGAAGTAGAAATAGTTGCCTAATGAAAATAAATATTTTTATGCATTGTTTTTTTTAATAAAGCAAATAGAACAATTACCATTTTCRTTTTAGTTAAAGATGCTTCATTAAGGATTTCATTGTTGCTGTGTTTYCTGAATTGCTTCAGTACTCTGAAATTTGCTTGCTCTGATTTATTTGAAATAACATTGAGGGGATTGGTGGGCAAGCTTGATACCCTTCYGTCTCCCACTTTGTACGTACATTACCTCATAGAAACCTTGTATATGCATATGTGYTGTGCTCAAAGTCTGCTGAGTCCACTAAATTTTCATTTCAGTTAACTAACAAAATATTGCAGATAGAAATGAGTCGCCTGATATTTGGGGCCAAAATCACCATTATTGCACTACATCTCTGTAATTCTTTCCCCAGTATGAAGTTTGAAGATGATTCTACCATGCATGCAGGTGGGAAGCATTTTGCACTGGTATAAGAGATGACGTGCACCAACAGGGAATAAAGCCAAACTTTGTCTTTTTAAGGTACAACATAGGAAATATCTTAAAACTAATGGCTGTAGTAATTTTCTTTTAAATGACATGGAGATTAATAAAAAGCAACCATCTCCCAATCTTAGAATCTCATGCCCACTTGTCTTGACTGCGCTTTCCCTCTCTTATACCCCAATAGCAGGTATGTTAATAAAATACAGTAATGGAATTGATTTGCTCAACACTGACTTGTGGATCATAACCATAACTCTGTTTTATTGCTTGTTATCTCAGATTTCAAAAACAGTGAGAGAACATCTCGGATGTGCCTATATTATAGTAAAAGGTTCATTTAGTAATGGTGTTAGCAGTTTGATTAGTGGATAGAGATGTTAAGTGTGCTGAGAGCTGGCATAAGAATGCGGGGGGGGGGATGAGTGTGCGGTGTGGAATTATCAGCTATTTGTGATAAAGTTCCTTTTCATATACAAGAATTTATAAAAATAGTCTTCAAAGATATGTTCCGATTAACGGTTTCTCCTTCCATGGGTTTCATGGTATCTAATGACTTTTAAAGGTTCATCTCTTAAAATTACATTCATTTAAATTCTTGACTTTAAAATTCCTGACTTTAATAACTAAAGTAACCCACTGATGATTCTATTAAAAAAAAAAAATAAAAATCTTGCAAGTGCAAGTCCTTGAAGCTTCAGAGTTAGACACCAAACTACAGAATTCATAATGACTTTTATTTGAAATAATACAATTGTTGACTCAGTCCCATTTACCTGGAATCTCCCCTGGTCTTAAGACGTTCTCTCGGTAAGATTGTATCTTCTACTTACCTTATTAATAGTGAAAATATCTTGATAAATGAGAGCAACAACCCTGGAAGGGCCTTTTCTTATCTTTCTTTTTCCCTGAGCTCACTCTCTGTATTGGTGCATTTTCATTTTCAGCTGTTCTCATGTGAAGACTGGTAAACATCCCCCTGCGCAGGCCCTGAGAAAAGAGCAGTGACCTCAATTATGCACAAACATACCTCTCAGTTTGGCAAAGACCTGTTGTGAGTTGCAGCGTTTGACAGAACCGAAGCGAAGGACATGCACATTGTTCACGCATAAGATTTAAAATGCAGTAGGATTTCTTSCTCCTAGTACAAAGAACCCTTTCAACGCCCTCTGTTTTCTGCCTTTGTTTCTTAGCTGAATAATTCCTGCAGCTTGGGTGAAGGGACACTAAATTTGTGTGGCTCATTGGTAAGGGCTAAAATGTGAGATGAGTAACAGTAAAGAAGAATATATGCAAGTGGAAGATATTTTCCCACCTCCGCTCACTTACAAGCATGTTACCAGTTGCCTGAAACAATAGCAGGTTCAGCATACTCAGGTCGAAATGATGATACTTGAAGGTGATACTAGACCTCAGCATTGTGCTCTGCTGATAGGAGCTGCCACGGCAGGCTTCAGAAAGTGTTTGCTGAAGAGGTTGACTGTTGCGAGRCATCTCGGGAAGACACCTCCATCTGAATAAAGGCTTGAGAAGTCACAAAGGCTTTTGAAGACTAGTTGACACTTGTAGTTCAGCTTGTCTTTCGTGAATCTCTCTGTCTCTCTTTCTACCTCTGCCCCCCCTTCCTTTTTTGCTCTGTTTTGGGGTTCCMTGGACTGCTCAGCTCTGGCTTTTCAGACAGTCGTGTTCACTTGCCTTGCTCTGACTGCCCTCTCTGTAGCTACAAGGAGCTGGATGTATGCTTCTCTCCTCCTTACTGAAGACTTGGCTTTAATGTTTTGCTTAATTTCCTTTTTCTAGTTTTCCTGAGTGTTTCTAAGGAATGATGAAATTTCGGTGAATCAAGGCTGAAAATAACAGTTTATTTTCTTACCCATTTAATGCACTTTTAAGAAGTGGTGCTCAGGGAAACTAGCAATATCATTACCTTCAGGTATTCTGGTATCATCAAATGATTAACCTTTGTTTGCACTAGCCATTTCATGCTCTAGGTACACATTTTTTCAGTGCAAAATGTGTTAGACTACAGATTATGCTGGTGATCTACAGCTGCTTGTGATGGATGCCTTTTTGGGAACACTTGGAGAATTAAAAGAATTGGTTAAAATTTGCTTTATTCTGGTTGACAGTTACCTGTTTATAGCTCCCAGAAGCTTTTCATTGAATGGTGATATATTGTATATGTGGTACTAAATAAATGTCAGGTAATGCCTACTGTACCAAGGTTATAGAGATATTTTAGGCTGGGGAGGGCACTAAAATGAACCCATTAGGTGCATTGGAATTAGACTGACACGCCTTCAGGACCTGTCTTCCCGTGCTTCAGGTGTYTGTGCCCAGGCATCTTCCTGGTCTCAGTAACTTCATTGCCACTGCAGGTACTTGTTCCATGGTTAATGTGTTCCCATGTGGGTAACTGGGAGCTCTTGCTGTTCTCTCTCAGAAGTTGTTGCATACCAGTAGCAGTACGTATAGCAATTACGTGGCTCTGCTGTGCCCAATTTACAGGCAAACAAGTGCACTGTCAACCACCTCTTTCCTGTGCCGAAGAGTCCTGTGTCTCTGGGAGCAGGTCTCATATGCTGGCTTGGAAAAGATTGGCAAGGCAAAGAGGCTGGTCCCCAGTAGTTCAGAGTGGTCTGAAAGAGCCCAGGAGCACACATAAGGAAATATTTTTTTCAGGTATCTTTTCACAGCCATGTTTGCAAACTTGCCCAAGCTATATAAACATTCAAGTGAAAGTAACTTCTGCTCATATGGATAATGCTAGGAATCACTATGCCTTATGCCAAGCTTTGTCTTAATTAGAAATTCTGTGGCATGACTTTATTTGGAGGCGTAAGCTGAATTAACTTATGAAAGTTACGTTTTTCCTTTGGAAATTGGTTATCAATTGGATATAATCGGATCATCCCTTTTATCGCTCACCCTGTTCCCCCTCAAAGGGAAAGCTATGCAGAAAGAAGAAGGAAAATGTCTTGTCAAACTCAGGATAAACCCATTCTCTTCTCAGTCCTGTCTCCATCTCTCTCTTCATCTAGCGTAAAGCAGGTAGCAACAACTTGTCCTAATTCTGGTGGATGCATAAGCCTGTCAGTAGGTGTTCAGATGAGATGCCTCTGTGTTATTTTCTTTCTTTTTTTTTTCCCTTTTTTTTTTCCTTTCAGCCTCTTAAAATTAAAATCTCTTGGGAGTTACCAGACAAGACTTGGGATCCATTGGGAGGTGACGGTGAAGAGCACTTTCCATGCTTGTATCACTCTCTAATTTTCAGATAAAATCCATGTGGATAAGCCCCTGATGAGTTTCTGGTTTGTGTAATTCTGAACTATACCCAGGATCAAAACATGTAATATGATGATGAGCTGGGATATTTCTCAGATCTCTAGCTTCTTTGTGAGCCTTTTCCAGTTCGTAGATTGGTTACTGTTTCGTATAGCTTTCTGTATCAGACACAAGTGTCAGATACTCTTTAGGCTGTGAGGTCCTTAGGCCAAGAGTTATGTTGCTTGTTTGGAAGAAAACATATGTGAAACATAGAAAGCTTTGGTATTGTACAACTCACTCCTGAAAAAGCTTTGTAGTAGGGGATGATGTTTGTTGCATCAGTGGCTCTTAGTGAGCTGGTGAATGAGACTGAGCCACTGCTGGGAAGCCCACTGTTGTAAGCTGTAGGGATACACCTGCAGGTCTGCTTGCAGTTCCCGCTTGCTTGATGGCATTTCTCAAACGTGGTCCCTTCAAAAGGTGAGAGTATTTGAGGTGTTAGCAGGTGCGTTCATCGCTTCCATGCTAAGCAAACAGGTAAGCAGCGTCCTGAGGGGTGCTGGGAGCAGCCATTCAGTTTTCAGTTACTTGTGTCCCCATGGCGCTTCTGTTTCCCTTGGAGATGGTGGCCGCCTGGGTCCAGGGGGACTCCTGAGCCCATTTCTCCAGGCTTGGGCTGGCATCTCCAGCCCGCAGCGCTTCCAGACTATAATGTCTTCACCAGGAATAATCTCTTTGCTAGATATTAGGTGAATACTTCAAAATCTTGAAATATTTCTTCTCTCTAGTTGGCGTTGGTTTTAGCAGCAGTCGCCGTTCGTTCAGGAGTCCTGATGGGAAGAAGGTGGGTAAATTTTACTCCTGTCAAGCCAGAGGTAATGGTTTGTAGAGCTCAGGGGATGCAAGGAGTTCGTTGGTAACATGGGGCAGATCCTCTAGGTACTGTGAATCGGTGTAGTCAGCTGAAGAAAGTGGCCTTGCTGAGGTTGTGACCTGTGACTTAAAATAGGTAACAGGATTCAAGAATGTGGTGGTTAGTTGTGGCATCTAATAACTGTCTCACTGTTCAGGAAGATGCCTGCTTCCCCATTTTCCTCCAACTCAGGCTGATATTTGTATCTTTAATATTGTCTTAGATTAAGCCTCAGCGGATCCAGTATTGTGCTGTTTCCTTCATGCAGAAATTGAGGAGTGCAGGGCACATGTTGAGCTCCAGACAATCCTTGTTAGCTTTTGACTCTGGGCAGCAGCTTTGTTGGGTTAGGGTGAATTGGATAACCAGTATCTGGCCAGCATCTGATTCTGTCTCTGAGCCTTTTAACAGTGTGTTCAGTCGTGAACAAATGAGTTGAGTAATGTCACTGATCTGCAAACCCGTATCTCAAACTTTGGCTGTAGTAGGATAGCTTTCCATTACTACAGTGCTGGCCAGCCTACTGCAGTCAGTCACTTGCCAGCTGCTGCTGCTGCGTCCCCCTTTGTGTCATCAGAGATGCATTAAGACCTGGCGGTTACGTTGGGTGCATGGCCAGGCGTGTGGTAGGACACACAATGCGCATTGTTTTCACACATGAAGACTTCTGTATGGTCACAGTGGCCTCTGGAATGTGGACACCTGGTGRGTGTTGTGATGTGAACGCCAGTCTGGTGCTCTGGTGGGATGGACCTTGCAGCAGACCACTGGTTGAGCATATGTTTCAGCAGAAGGTTTTGATGACTGAGTATCTTCAGCTTCTGCTGGGAATACTCTTGTCCCCGTGGTGAGGTAAAGTAGGTAGGCTCCACAAATCTCCTTTCATTGAATTTTCTCCATTCAAATCTCCTATCATTTGACTTCCATAAGCCAAAAATGTGCTTTTGCTGTAGGCTAAAGTGCGCGTGTATGGTCAGCTACGCAGCTCAGCTACTCAAATTGCAGTAACTTAGTTCTGTTTCTAAGCTCATAAATCAGTTTAACCTAAATCAAAGTAGTGAAGTCTCTAAATGATTTGTCTTGTGAGGCTTCAGCTCTGTGGCTTCCTTCATCAGAAATCAGTCCAGTTTTTGTGACACACTSACAGTCACATATGTCATGGATGTAAATGCCAATGTTCGGTACAGCTTTATTCCCCTGCCATCCTCTGAGCTTCGTGGTGTTGAGGAAGCAGCCTGAGCTAACTGAGAGTAAGTGACTCTCAGACTGAAATAAGAATTGGAAGCATCTGAGTTGGTTTTAATTTACTAATGTCAGTTCCTGTGTAAATAAGGGCTTAGTCTTGTATATGTAATGTAACTTCCATAACCTAAACAAGTAGGAAATCTTAGAAGTCTGTTTGCTGATTTGAATTTGCATAATGGCCTGTGAAAGGTTATGTGACACAGGTAATCCGGAGAAAGCAAAATGTCAAATACCAAACACTCACTGAGTGATGTAACTGGCTTCTAGTTTGAGGTAGAGCTTGCACACAGTGCGTCTTGTGGTCTTCTGAGATGCATCTTGCTAGGCGTTAACGTCATAAAACAATTCATGATTCAGAAGAGTCTCCCTCTCTCTCCGAGGGTAAAAGTTCCCTTTCCCAATTCTTGTAAATATGTGTGTAGAGTAGAATAAACAAGTTTGATCCACAAAATCCAAAAGTCATACATGTTAAACTGTATCTCAACTATTTCAATGTAGGCATTATTTCACTGTATGTATAATACAACTGAATAAAAAGTGTGATTTCTGGCAAATTACTTACTGTTTACTTTCTCCAGTGAGACCATTTTAAAACACACTCTGCATTCCTGTATGCTTTTATTGTGCAAAGCAATAAAAACTGCATTAGAACTTCATCAGGTAGGAGTTAAAAAAACAAYAGAAGTCAGTTTTTCTTCACTAAATACCCATTCAAGGCGATAACAATGCATACAGGATGCCCAGTTATATTGTAGAGTCTACAAAATACGAAATTACAAACCTGAATGTATTTATCTTATTTATCYTATCTTATCTACCTTATTTATCTTTGGCTTTGCTGGGAACTCTATATCGTGAAGAGATGCTGCAGAATAACATCATAGAGCRGTTCAGGAGAGGTCTTCAAGCGTCATACAAGCTGTCAGTTTGTTTTCACTCCTCCTGGATCTTCCTCCTTCCATAAGATTTGATTTCCATAACCTGGTATAGGTATTCTAGGTCGTTAGCTGAATTGTAAAAGCTGCTTTTCTGTGCAGCAAGGAAGGCACAATCTCAAATTGTCTGAGGATGAATAAGAAAACCCTTTGAATACAAGGGTGTCAGTAGTTCAGTAATGGTCTGTCTGTATTCCCATCTCATGCATGCTGATCTAAATTAGTTTTGAGTYGAGGCTTGGTGTAACCTTACATATTTTTATGGGTTTTCTGTAATAACACAATAGAGACTTTAGGGCTTCCTTAGCAAAACAAGACGGGGGGGGGGGGGGGGAGAAGAAACCTGGGATTTTTGTTTGTTTTGATCCCTTATCTCTTCTCCAGAGATGTCTTTGTGGGATTGGGGGTTTTGTATATAGTGGTTATTGCAGACACAGCTTGTTTATAATTTTGCGTGTGAGGATACTGTTCTCTTTTAATGAATGTCAAGGAAAAAAATTAATTACTTAAATGCATAGTCTTTTTAATAAGAAGTTTTCTCAGGCATTGCACTGCTTTCTAAAGATGTTTTTGAAGCTGAACAGAGTAAATTCAAATCTACAATCCTCTGTAAGGCAAAGACCTAACATYATCTTGGGACTTCAGGAGACATCCTCTGGAGTTTTGCCTGGAGTTGTCCTGAGTACTAGCAGATACTTAGTATACTTGGTRCGCTGTTACTTGCATAACAATAACTGATGGCAGATTTTATTACAAAGAAGGTGATCTCCAAGGTGTGCTGTCTAATATATCTGCTGTTCTGTCCCCCCTCTCCATACACACACTCTTTTTTCAGCCTTAGGTAAAACATCTAAATAATAACAGCTGGAAGGTATTAGCCTTTAGGGCCTTTCTGTTTGCTTATTCACTGTGCAGCCCCTTCTCTCCTAATGATTTTAGGCTGTTTTGTAGTCAGTTCGCCACTGTTGCAGGTGTGAGTCTTGCAGACAGGAAAGTGTACAGAAGTCCTAACTTTAAGCCCTCAGAGAGGAGGGTGGCRGTGGACCGGCAGCGGGCTTTGTGGAGCGGACGGGGCCGCGTACAGCCCTGTGCTTGGCACTGCTCTGAGGCAGCTGCGGCTCTTTCAGCTGAAATCTCTGATGGCTTTGACACAGGAAGAGCATTGAGGTATGTAGTGAGGAAGGGAATCTGCAGCGTGAAAAAAAAAAAAGAAAAGCACAACGCCTTGAGGTTAATCCTGTAGCTGGAAGTGCTTGTCAGCCCTGCCACACCAGTGATCCGTGAACACGGGAGGGACACCCACGCTCGCCTTCCCGCTCGCGGCCCCTCGCGCGCAGCGGGAAGGGCCCAAGGTGCCGTTCAGCGGCCCCGGTGGCTCTAACACAGCCTGCTGCCCTGCGGGAGCTGCAGGCAGGGATGCSGGTGGCCAAAGCCACTCGCTAGCCATGAGGTAGTGTGGTTAAAAGAACGCTATGAGATGGTGGCTACTGCGCTGACCTTTGTGTTTTCAAAGAAAGCTGTGTTCCTAAGGACACAGCGGGAGTAAGGAAGACCTGGCGGTTAGTGTTTGGGTGCAGTGTGGGGTGTTCATTATTTCTTTCCTCGTCGGCACTGGATGGTCGGTGTCCTGTCCTCTCAGCTTCTGCTCCTCTCTGTCGCAGGGATGGGTGAATGTTCTGGGCAAGGCAAAGTTTGGCGGAGGGGTGATGGGCAAATAGTTTTCCTGCTGCAACAAGTGAGTTCACTGCAGGAAGGTGAAAAGGTGGAGGGTGGCTGTTACTGTTCTGCTCTGTAGTTTAAAACAACCTGCTTTGGTTCCTGATGCAAACGGAAAGAGGAGTTTGATTGGTTTTGGAGGAAAAACTAAAGGCAGATTTACCACACTTAAGTAAACCAAAATTACAGCAAATAGGAAATGTTCCATGATCTGTGACTTCGTTGTATCATTCAGAATTACTTTGACATGATCAATTCTTTAATTGATAATTGTGTGTTYAGCAAATCGTTATTAAAATGGCAAACCTTGATGTCATTGCTGTGCCACTCAGTGGAGAAAACGGGAAATTCTCCTCCGCTCGAAGTCCATAAGCCTAGAGGAAGGGGCTTCCATCAGCAGTTGTTCTCTTTACAGGAATAGTTTTGTATTGATAGTTTCATTTCAGTAAACTATATTTTGACTTATCTGCGGGCACAGCTGCAGTTTCTACTTGGCCGGTTGCAGAGTAGCTATATGTAAAACCTTGAGTTTATGACCTAACATGTATACATAGTTAGAGGTAGATATGTCTTGTCTAAACGTGTATCTGTATTTCCATCTAGGAATCTCTGCATAGGCATAATAATACATTTTATAAAGCTCATAAAGACTTAGGAGGCATTCACAAAAACTCAATTTTACATGTGTGAAACAATCTGCAAAGATCCCCAGTAGTGATCAAAAGAACTGGGAAAAACAATATACCCATCTTTGTTTCTCTGTGGTCATAAAGATATGAAGATAAAAACCATAACGCCTACCTGTAATCTTAACTATCCAATCTTGTTTGAGGTATGGCTTACTTGTGAAGTGGCTTTTTTATGTTGGCTGGAGAYTTATTGTTTTGGTTTTCTCTGCTGGAGAAGTACAGAAGCAGTTTTCACCACCCAGCTGGAGCCAGACTGTTGGAGTTTTTTTCATGAAGCCACTTCTTCTTTGACTGTCGGTTAAGAAATGTGAGTTTTAAATAGGTGATAATGTAAACAAAATAAGAACCCGAAGTTTAAATAATCTATCTTACTAAGAGGACTTCTCCTTTCAGTATTTATTGGTCTCTGGTGCTTTCTTGGTGATTCTCCACAAAACCTTGCCGAAAGGAGATACAATGAAACAGTGCAAGCTGAGATCCTCTACTTGTGGCAACATCGTTTTTGATTGCAACTCTTCCAGTTCACAATTTTACTCCATATTTTTGAGGTGTATTAAAAATGAATAGCTGACAACAACAAAACCCCAAATGAAAAGGCAGCTGTTTTCCACACTTTTTATATTCCTAATGAGCACAAAGAGCTGAATCCCAGGCCATGGGACTTGGCAGCAGAGGGAGCCTGTGTTTTATGTGTTGGTGCTCTCTTTCCAGACTACAGTGTTAGTTAGGAGTGCCTACATCAAATGTTTTCCTACAGGTTTTTCTCCTTTACTTTTTTCTTTAAATCAGCTTTCCGGCTCGTTGCATTGTTGCTGGAAGTTGCTGTTGCTACCATGGGTGGTCTTGAGGCATCCTTCTTCTCAAGAACATATTCAGTGTGTAAATATTTTGCCGAGTACTTTGCCTTCACATTTTGGGAATCCTTTTGTGCTGTCTGTTTCTGTGGGGTTTTTTCTTCAGTGGTAGGCCTGTGCAGTGGAAGTGCAAATTAAAGTTAATTGACTTTGGAAGTGTACACCACTTTTTCCTCTGAGCTGACTTTGCCCTTGTACTGAGAGTATTTACAGTGATCAGAACTCATTTGCTCTTCCTAATCTTTAGCAAAATGTTTGACTTGTCATAATTTAACTGTGATATAAGGCAAACTGAGGTATTTAATGCCAATGTCAGAAAAAGTTACCAAAAGCCAGTTTTCACAATCCAGTTTTAGTCTTTAAGACTGGGATGAGTCATTTCATCTGAAGCAGTGAAAACAGAAAAGCAGAAGAGATGTTGAAGCACAGAGGTGTCAGTTAATCTTCCACTCTTCACGTTCTARAGAAAATCTTTCCAATCAGGAGGAAATTTTTAAGCTGTCTGCAGTGTAACTTCATGAAGATGCTGTGGTGTTTCCCAAAGACCAGGAATTCAGGACTCTGTTACTGTTGACAGGGGAAAAAATGTCCTTAGAGTCCACTGAACTAAAGGAGTCCCCCTACTGAGTTCATATAGTAGCATGAAGAAGGTAGGATTGATCAAATAACCTGGCACATCCACAGTTAAGTCTGCTTCTTTCCCTTACCATAATGTTGCAGTTTAAATCAGTGGAGGAACTCAGGTCATAGATAATGAACATAGCATAGGTGGTAGGATGTACTTTCTGCAGCAGTACAAGGAACAGTAAGCTGCGTAATGGGTATTTTCTTGTCCACGGTAGCCTGCTGTGGCTACCCAAAGCGTTTGGGAGAAACCCATCTGTTTCCCAGGCTTTTGAAAACGTTGGATACACATGGGGATAATTTTTTGAGTGATGAGAGCCTAAATGAGTTGTGGCCTGTTGGCTGGTGTTTTAAGAGTGCTTTTTTTTAGCTGAGATTTTTTCAAGATCTCTGTTTATTATATGGCAAAAAGTGTCCAGCTTTGTGAGTTGTATTGCATTGTGAATGGGCATCAGAAGATAAAGACAAAGGACCACTCAGTGTTTCAAAGATGGAGGTTTCTGAGTTACTGCTTAATGAATGTTACGTGTTTGCATTCACATATGCATGAAATCCACCCATTCTGAGAGGGCTTCGTTAACAGCCCAGCATTTAATAAGCAAGGATCCACAGCCAGGTTTGAGAGGTTTTTTGTGTTCCAAAGTGCCCCTCCACTTAAAATCTTTAAAAAAAAAAAAAAAAAGAAAAACCCTTTCCTGCTTCCTGAGAAAGTTTCGGTGCAAACCTGGACTACTCATAGAAGGAACTGTCTTAGTTTAAGTGTTTGATTCTTTGGTGGGCTGACTTCAGTCTCTTGCAATGAGATCCTTTGGGTCACCACTTAAGGCTTGTGAAAGACCCATGCATCACAGAGATTGCTGCCAAATTAATGCATTCCATAGCACTTCTAGGGTATTTAAAAGACCTTCTACCTGTTTTCTCCCAAACTCCAAACCGTGGCGAACAGAGCAAGTTAAGTTATTTTTGAAACTTGAATTAGAAAGTCCTGTCTAAGCTTATTTAAGTCCTTGGCCATCTTCACTGTTTCTGGTAAGCTTTTGATCAGCAAATCATGAGGGGTTGTCTGTCCAGTTGCTTACCAGCTCATCAGGGACCTAGACTTTCAGGGAAGACTTGTGTTTAGGCCCTTGAGCATAGAGCAACAGACTTCTAAACTGCGCTGTCCACAGCAGATCTCTGGGGATGTTAAACATCTGGATTTTAGAAAATACTTGTTCATTAGGTGCCAGGCGCTCTTATCTTGTTCTTAAATTACACACATCACTTGACCAGGAAGCTCAAATGCTTGCTCTTGCTCTTCCTCTCTTGCTCGCTCTCTTGAGGTTTTTTTTAGGGCTTTACTCAGAATCACGGTAAATTCATGCTCTTYCCCCTACTGAAAAACTTTTTTAAAAGTCAAAATATGAGGGAAAGCTTAGACTAAATTGGACTCTCAGTTCCCAACACAATGAAAATACCATGCTATGTTTAATCTCATGGAGGGTTTTTTTTTTTTCTTTTGAGTTGGGGAGAGGTGTTTGAAAACTTGGATTTGTAGATTTGGACAGCTTTCTGAAAAAATACAGGAAGGATTGAACTAAATAAGCTGTGCTACCTGTTTTCTAGCTACTGGTATTTCCAGCTCTTCTGCATTTAGAATTGCTGGCAAATACGGTAATGTGGTTGTAATCTCAGGCTACTACAGGTCAAATGAAACAGTGTCATCATTCTCATGGATCATTCAAGAGGAAGAAGTCAGACCCTGAGGTGTTTAATTTTGCTCTAAGGCACAAAGAAACATCTGGGAGATAGCAGGCTGGCTGACCTCAGCTCAGTCCTTGGGAGGATTGTGGCACTAGTCCTCATGGAAGCCATTTCCAGGCACATGAAGGACAAGAAGGTGACTGGGAACAGCCAAGCATGGATTTAAAATAGGCAGATTGTGCCTGATCTACATGATGAAGTGATGGAGACAAAGTGCCATGGGCAAGGGGAGAGTGCCTTGCTTAGTTTGATGGTACCAAGATTTTTGACATTTCATTAGCATCSCTGGAGCCAAACTGAATACAGACTGGATGGATGGTTGGATGGATTACACAGTGAATGGAAAAAATGGCTGAAACAGTGGTTTAGCAATGACTTGGCAGAGAGTTACTGGTGGTATTCCTTGGGGGCTGATGGTGCCACTTGGCACACCACACTTGGTGCCAGTATTGTTTAATATTTTCATTAATGATACAAATGATGGGATGGAGTGCACCCTCAGCAAGTCAAAGGTGACACCAAATTGGTGGAAGTAGTGGATATGCAGGAGGGCAGAGCTGTCATTCAGAGGGACTTCAGAAAGTTGGAGTGGGCTAACAGGAACCCCATGAAGCTCAACAAAAAGAAAGGCAGAAAAAAAACTTTGCAGAGAAGACCTAGGGATCCTAATGGGCAGTAAATTGAATAGGATGCAGTAGCATGACCTTGTAGTCACAAAAGCAAACTGCGGGCTGGGCTGTGTGAGCAAGAACATAGCCAGCAGGTTGAGAGAAGGGGTTTTCCTGCTCTGCTCTGTGCTTCTGAGACTGTGGACCCACACACAAGAGAGACCAAAGAACTGGAGGGAGCACAGTCGAGGACCACCGAGGTGGTTGGGTTTGGAGCACATGACTTACCAGGAAAGGCTGCGAGAGCTGGTTGTGTTTCGGCTGAGAAGACAAGGCTGAGGGAGGCTCCAATTGACTCCAACTATCTGTAGGACAGTTATGAAGAAGCTGGAACTAGATTCCTCTTAGAGGTGCACAGTGAAAGGACAGGCAAGAGGCAGTAGTCACAAGTTGCAGCAGGGGAAATTCTGGTTGAGCGTAAGTTAAAATATCCTCCGTTTGTGAGGGTGGTGGAACAGGTGCCAAAAGAGGTGGTGGATTTTCCATCCCTGGGCAGGCTCCTGAGCAGTGTGATCCATCTTTGAAGTTAGGCCTGCCTTGAGCAGGACTAGAGACCTCTAGATGCTGTGAATGTAGTCTTTAATATTTCCCTTTCCTTGAAATAATGGTTTGTTAGTACATGAAAATTAATAATTATATTGTCTAGTTTTAAGGGGAACGATGCAAAAAATGTTTGCCTTAAATCCTTCACATGCAGCTCATGTCAAATTCCTAGCTTTAGATCTTTTGAAGTGAACATTGCTGAATCATGTGATTGTCTTTCCATGAATTAAAAATAAGCCAAGTCTCTTTCTCCTTAAAAGAGACTGTTATGTTCAGCAGAACTCGAGGTGGTGATGCATTTTTGCAACATTAGTGAGCCATGCATATGGCTTAAGAATGGGAGCATTGTCTACAGCCCTGCTTACTTCTGATGGTTTAGTTTGAAGCTTATTTGAGAGAGAGATTTTTAGGAAAAACTCTGAAAACTATGTCTTATGGCATAAAGCTACATCCCTGGCAAAGAACAGATTTTCTTGGTAGCTTGCTTTCTTCGAGGAGTTTGAAGTAATTCATGCCCAACATCCATTGAGCTTCAGGAGAATGTGTATAACACTACAGTGAAACACCAACCATTAAATGTGGGTGCCTTCAGTTACACACTTCTGATCTTTGTGAATATTTTTTACTATTACACAGGATTTTCTAACTCATATTGGTATTCGTGTAGCTCTCAATTAAAGCAGTTTTTAAAATTATTGTATGAAAGTGAAAATACTCCTTTTTTATTCTTCTTAATTTGCTTAAGCTGTGTGGGTTTGACCTTTAGACTTTTTCCATCAAATGAAGTAGCTTAAGACTGCATGCAGAATTTCAGCTTAYGTTTCACCTGCATCTACACTTCACCTGCAAAAAAGCAGTAGACTTAGGCTTGGTGTTGCATGGCAACCTGGGGGAAGTTCTTTGCTAACTTGGCTCAGATAATTTTGATGCATGGGCTCTGAGAGGGCGCACACGTGAGAGAATACACAAAATACTCTTATCCTAAAAAGAGCTAGCAGCCACGTAGGCCAAAACTTCCATGCCTTCCAAATTACATGCACATTTTTATTTAACTGATTAATTGAATAGTGAAGTACAACAATTTAGGCAATGAGATACGGAACTATGGGACTTAAAATTACTTTGATAGGTGTTAAAAGGGGAGTTTAATGTGCTGAGTAGCTGAGGCCACCTTTTTGAGGCTAGTCATGCAATAAGATAATACTCTTGCTTCTGAAGGTTTTTTAAGTAACATTATTTATTCCTTTTTTTTAATCTGTGCATTATGAGATTTTATTACTCTTTCTGGCATTGTGTATGCCCTGTTCTTGTATTCAGGGGCAGCTTTGTTGTTTCCTGCATCTCCAAATCTTTGCATTGCTTTTTATCTAATCGTCCAGAGATAGTTGCACTATCGTATAAATTTTCCAGGACCTGCATGTGGATTATTACGCTGAGGATGTTGGATAAGCCTCAAATCAGATAGACACGTTCCATGGTGTGTTTAAGGGCTTATAGGCATCATGAATGAGAGACAGTGCTCAGGTCGAAAGTGAGATGCTTACGGGTTTGTCCATGTAGTGTTTTGTTGGCACAAGCAATTTGGGTTGCCCAGCAAACTCCTTGCTSCCAGTGTCGTGTTGGGGTGATGCAGGTGGCTTGCTCAGGCTCTGCCGCGCATGAACTGCAGCAATCACCTGCACGGGGGTGGGGGCACGGGCAGCAGTGTGCGCCTGCGGGGTGGTACCTGCACCTGCGCTTCGTCGTCCGAGTTCTGCAGCGCCCTGGAGGCCTGCCTGGAGGTGGATCTAAAGCGTGCCTCGCTGGGGGTGTTTGRTGTCTCTGTAATTACCCATGTAACAAGCACACAAAAAGATTGCTGAATGTGAAAGTTTTGTTTTCAGTTTCTTCATCTTAYGCCTTCTGGAAGGGAGAGATGGCAGAAGGGAGCGGGGGCTGGGATCAGAGTTACAAGCTCTCTTCCCAGTTTGACCATGAATTTGTTCCTGACCTTTTTTTCAAGAGACTTCATCTCTCTCTGACTCTCTCCTAACTGGAAAAATTAGGAAGATACCAATGTTCCCACCTTTTATTAAAGTGCTTTGAAATCTGGATTAAAGACAGGATGAATAAGAGCTAAGCTTCCCCCCCCCGCCTCGTCTTCTAGTGAATCTGTTTCCGCCACAGCAAGGTAGCTAACAAGTCTTTCAGTAGAAAAATAGTAGATGATGATGTTTGGTAAAGGTATGCTTTTAACTTTGTCTCTCTCAAACTCTGTGTTATAATACTTTCTGTATATAGAGAGATAGACACAAAATTATATGTATATTACTGTAGCTCTATCAAAGTATGTTACGGAAGTAGAAGAACTTCTTCCTTTTAGGCTCTCAGAGGTCCATTGTAAAGAAGCCCAGATATTTTCATTGGTTGGTTGTCTACCTGACACTGACTTCCATATTTGTGGCTGGGGATTTCCAGATGGAGATACAAGCACATACGTGTCTTTGCATACACGTTGAATTCAGGATTTGATACGCTCTGCATGTTTCGCACAGGTTGTCTGCATGGCATGCACCGCAGGTTTGATGCCTTCTTGGGCACACTGTATTGCATGTGCATGTTTAGCTGTTTTTTGGGATACCTAGTCATCCCAATTCCTTATACTTGGAGAATAAGAGGGTATTTGAGGTGGGAGACAGAAGACATGAAGTGATTGTTCCCATTATGAGACTAATAYGTTAAGTCATCAGACTTAGCTGACTGTCAAAGTTTTGGGCCTGTGTAAGGTTGCAGGTTGGGTTGAATGTAAAACAGAAACTTCTTGGCATGGCAAGATTTTTGGCTTTTTGGTGTGAGGAATGCTTAGAAATGCTTTATTCTCCAGGATTTTCTCATGCGTTCAGTTGAGGCCCTAATTACTTACGGACTTTAACATGTCAGAATTTTCTCATGATAAGAAGTCATTAAGTTGTGCTGAAAAAGCTCTAAATAATGAACTGACATTTGTGCCTTGCTTTGTTTCTATGGATAAGATAGATAAGATTTTTTTCCCTTTTTTCTTTTAATTCCTTAGTCCCGAAATCAGGTGTCTTCTGGCCCAAATTCAGTCAATCAGAATGCTTAAACTTAGGTTTAATTTAAGCATCTACTTACCATTGCAGGACCAAGAGTCGCATAATAAAATAACAGTAAGTGATAGAAATAACAAACTTTTTTTTAAAATTCAAAAGCGGGGAAAGTTATTTTTAAATACCAAATTGAAATAAAAATGAAAATAACCACTAGATGGCACTTGAAAATTGTGTATTGAGATAGTACATCTGCTTTCAAAACCATGACAAATTTTGATAGACCYGAAAGGATTTTATGTGGATCTGCATAGTTGTGAGAGATGGTGGTGTTTCCAAAAACAGAGTCGAAGTTCCTTTAGCTGTATCTCCTCCTTCTGTGATCAAATTAAAGCATTGCACTAAGGAATCTAGTCTGCATTAAAAGATCTTTCCTGATGCTTAAAATGCTGCCTTTAGAAAGAAGAGAAATACATGTATAACTGATAAATGTGTGCAAATTTGTTTGTTTTCCACTTATTTATATCTAGCTTTTTAACAAAATTCTRCTCTGCCCTGGCGTTGTTTACCTTCTTGGGTTATGCCTAATTTGAGATACAGTGTATTTTGACAAAGTGTTTCTGCTTTAATATTTCTTTTAATATTATTTTAGGTCAATAGCTTGGAAATTAACCCAGAGTCTGGTAGGGGAGGGGTCAGGCAGGGAACAGACCCCAAGGGTTCATTTTTCACTAATTTTTTGCTTCAGCCACTTTATCTCTTGGTAGGGGGAGAGGATGGAAGGAGATTGTGACAATTCAATTCTGCAGAAAATATGACAGTAGCTAGGAATTTATTATCAAGTCAATCTTGTGGTATTTCTGTCAGTGATCATTGCACAAGCCTGTTTTATTTGAAATTTTCATGTAGTCTCTTTATTTTTGTTTCTGAGATGCGTAAGATTTACATTATCATGATTTATGAGCGAATAATACTGAAGATGRGGGAAGCTGAGTAAATACTGTCTGTAGCCATTAATTTGATTCTTCTTCCGTAGGAGCAGTGGGTAGCAGCTGTTTCGAGGGGTTGTTTGGACAACTGTCTTAGCCTATTCTACTTGAGTTGAAGAGCACGAAAGTAGACAAACTATAATACTGGGTTGTGCAAGGATATTTTATGGCCTATTAAATATGTATTAAGGGACTAATTCTTTCATTTGCTCATACAGCTGTATATGGTTCCCCTGACACTGGTAGTAATTATGACTGAATTTTATTATGAAAGCTTCGTTACGCACATGGTAAACCTTAGAATGGATTACAGTAGTGATGGACACAGCCGCATTGTCCTGGTTTTGCAGAAGACGCTAGGACACAATCAACAAGAGGTGAAAAGGAGAGTCGAACAATTTTCCCATTCAGCCGTGCTCACCCTGCGATGTCTGCTGCAGGAACGTCTCTTCTTTTGTGCTGCTCCATGCTGCGCAAAAGCACTTGGCTGTGTTTCTGCCATGACTGGACCCTACAGCAATTTGTATGTCTGCTAATCAAAGACAAAAATGAAGCTTTGGGAGTGGCAAGTCAAAAAGATAGACTTTTTTTTTTCTTTCATTCAGAGGGTCTCATCCTCTGAAGGCTGTGAGCAGAACTCCAGGGCATCCCTCTTGTTCACGTAAAATTTCAATTTGACTTTGARTTCTTACCCAATAGACCCTTCGGTGAGGAAGCTGTTGCTGAACTGCAGATGCCTTCATGGGAATGAGCTGATGAGAGTACCCATGCACTGARATGCATTAAGTATTTCCTGTGGCCATCTTACCAGTGATCTCACTGCTCTAAAGCTCTTTACACTGAGATTAACCGTTTAGTGACTTGCAAAAGCTAGAGGGAACCCCTGGTGATCCAGTTAACAAATCACAAGGATTTTCATTTTAGGATGATAGTAGGATGATATTAAATAATGRCAAAACACAAGAATGACAGCTGWCTTTCTAGAAAAGCTGCTCTTCATGCAGGGTCAGGTAGTCCCGATCACACAGGAGCACAAAGCAAATTTTTTGGGGTGTGTATGTGAATGCTCTTTCAGTTCTGGATCCCTGTTTTCATTGCTGTCGGGCAATTATTCTCTCTGTCAAAATTTCTCCCCTGCTTTAACTTGCTAAAAGTCAGATTTTTTTGGATTGTGCTGTTGCTATGGTCTGTGATGCTCTGCGGATAAGCACTCGTCTCCTGTCTGAGCGGTGGTTRCATTTCTCAGTCTACTCTCTGTTCCTGGAGGAAAAGTGGGCTATTGATAAATTGCTCTGGTGTCAGCAGAGGGCTTTTGTAGCACATTATCCCCCTCGCTGTGGGAGGAAGCATTGCAAAGTAGGTTGGGCTCTGCCTCCTGTGTGTTTTGAATTTCAGGCCTTTATTCTGCTCACCTTGCCGGGTTTGTTGGTGCTCTCTCCTGTTGTGGCAGCAGATGTAGGAGCAAAAAGAAATGCTGCTTCGGAGCAAAAGGATGCCAAAGCTTTCTGGCGGGGTGGGTCACATCTCCTTCACCCAGGAGCAGGGCCAGGTTTRGTAGGGCAGTGTCCCAGTGTATCCATCCCCGGTGACTGACCTCACCTACATGCGCGGGAGGCTTGGCGCTGCTCCCCAGTGCCTGGCTCCTTTGCCTTTGCACTGCGMAGGGAGATTCCTGCCTGCTCTTCAGGAGCTCCGGGCAGAGGAAGCTGCTAGGCTAATCCAGGTGGAATTTCCCAGGGGATGCGCATGGCTGTGGGCAGGCCTGCTGTGGCGGTMGGGTGGCACGTGGGTTGGTTAGTGCCTGGTGTCCAGAAAGGCGGCTCTCACCCTAACAAATGCTCGTCTTCTGCACTTTATGACCCAGAAATTTTGGCTAGCGGAGTGTGTCAGTAGGGTCTCATTAACATTTTGATGAAGTAAGTGTAGCTGTGGCCTGTGACTCGCTGGGTTTCTTGTTTTGCTGTTTCTGTCTCTRCAGCTGCTGAAGGCTGAAATGAATCCTGCAGTAGCAAATGTCCTAATGTAACTTAAATTCAAGGCAAAAAAAGGCCTCTTTTGGTTAAGACCCGAGTCTTCAGACAACTGCTTTTTTTCAAGTGACTCTGGAAGAAAGCCACACAATCTAAAAAAAAAAAAAAAAGTTAATACAAAAGGGTTATGGCTCGTTACTTTAAACTGTTMGAATTGCATCCTGCTGTGGAGGCTCCTGTGTGGAGACATTAGTGTGTTTGAATGAAGATGTTAGTGATTTACACCCCCAGACCTATTTCTGCAAGGCAACCTCTTCCATCGAAGGYGCGCGCTCTGCGGCGCAGGGGAGACGAGCAGCTTTCCCCTCGACCAGCGAGCTGCTTCGCAGAGACAATTGACACAAATCGTTTGGGTGGGTTGGCTGGTGTTTTATTTCCACGGTGTGTGCTGCTTGTTGTTGGGCRTTCTTTTTAAGTTTACTTTTAAAAGGGTGAGCATTAGGTGCGAGCTTCCTTCCCTTCCCCTCCCTGGCCCCCCCATGCCCCGCCCCTGCCAGTTTGGAACTCTCGGGGCTGGGGCCAGTTTGGAGGTAAACACCTCCAACCCCTTCACCTGCTGCCCAGGCTTGGCTTCTGCTCTGGGTCCTCCCTCTCCTCCAGCACCRAGCTTGCGGAGAGCCTGCTCCAAGAAGGTCTTGAGCACCTCGTTGGCTTTCCTCTGGGCCGGCGAAGGTCTCCTGCGAGGGCATCRCTCAGCAGAGCTGCCAAATGCCAGCGTGGCTTCTCCTCTTCCCTACAGCAGGTATTTACTGCCGTTTCCCTCTTCCCAAAACACTGGGTGGTGGCTTGATATGACTGGAGAGTTGGCATATGGGTGCAGGAGCCCTAAAACAGCCAACGTGCCCAGCCCCTCGCCCACGGGTTTGGTGTGGTGGCAGCGGTGCCTGGCCAGCCGGTGGGACCTGTCCCCCCTGCGCCCCAGCAGCTGCACCGGCTGCTGGGCACGCACCCGTACCCCCTCGCTGTGCCCCAGGAGCGCTGCCGACCCGGGGGGCTGCCCCGCAGCCCTTGCCTGCCCGCACCTCCATGGCTGCCTGGCCATGGCACAACGGCCGCGTCCAGCACCCCGGGCGCTCCTTTTCAGCCCCCCCTTTATCCTGCGTGGGTACCAGTGCCATGATGCAGTTACTGGCCGTTTTGTCACAGCCCCACTGACACTGGGTACCAAGTGTCTCCTCATTTTCCATGACCTGTCCTCCACGGCATGCTGATCCCTCCTGCTCCCGAATTGCTGTGCCATTCAGGCAGGCGTGTTTCTCGTACCCCCTCCTTCTTCTGGATGTAATGCTCACCTGCTGAACAGGTGTTGGGTTTGTGGATGTGTCTTGTTTTTGAGTGGTGTTGGTGTTTTGTTTTGATGTGGAAGTGGTAYGTTTCTGCCAAACAGAAACTGTGTGGCCCAAACAGAGCAAATGTTTCCTGTGGGGTTGGTGGCTTGCCATTTCATCCACAAGATTTTCTTTAAAAGCTTGGTCCAAAATACAGCTGAACCTGTTGTGCCTGGCCTCAACAAGTCTGTTTGAAAAGTGTTTGTCACTTTGTTATTTTTTAAAAATTAATAATTGGTACTTGAAGTCCTGACTTTTCTCAGAGATTAGGTTTATTTAGGGTAAAGCATGGTAGAAAGTAAAAAGCTTGACCATTTCCTAAACCATTTCTCACTTTACAGAGGTTGTTTTTGTAGGTCCAGGAGCCGATTCCTGCAAGCTTGGTAGTTGGTACCTTCCAGCACTGATAAGTTTTAAGATAAATGTACTGAYTTGGTTTTACCTAAAAAGTGGCTGTTGGCTGGCATTCAGACTGGGGAAAAAACATCCAAATGGGGGAAAAAAAAAAAAAAAAACCTTTATAGAACTGGGGGGGTAGTTGTTTTTATAAAGATTGTCCAAACTCCCACCCCACCATGCTACTCGCCTTCTGTGCGTTTTGAGTACATTTTAAAATACTTTGTGGTTTGGTTACGTGTTTGAAATAGCAYGCACCACTTAGTTTTCGTAATTAAATTCTTTGACATTTAGCGCGTGGAGCGAGGGGGACGACGCGCGACAGCTTGGGCAGTTTGTTCYGCAGTGCCCCTGCCCCGCATGGCACAGCCCTGGGGGTCCCGGGGCGCTGGGTGACCCCCCCGGCAGACACTTCCCTGCTGCCGCTCCGGTACTGCTGCCTGCGCCGAGCCCTCTCCAGGGCCTGGCCTCTGCTTTCCTTCCTGTCGGCAGAGGCCACCCGCTTGTGCTCTGCATTGTGGGTGTGGAAAATAGATTATTTGCTGATGTCTTTTATGTATTCAAAGCCTGTTATTTTGTCTTTGTCAAGCTAAATGATGCTAGTTTTCACAGAGCTTTTCCTTTATTTTTCTTTGCCCT
>JASVER010000022.1:1111548-1338561 GCA_030449065.1 Oceanodroma leucorhoa
CCCCCGCCATCTTTCTCTGTCTTTTTACTGTTTGCTCTCTTTTCTTTTTTTTAGTGTATTTTCTAGACTACAGCTACCAAGTTGTAGTTTTAAGAAATAGTTTGCCCTACTGACAACAACCACTTGCTGGCAGCCTAACCATGACACACTCTTAACTTGGTTTTCCAGTACCGTAGCTAATGTGGCACTCCCAAGTTTGGGTTACATCCTGAATTTCAGGCCAAGTGTGGGTTGAAATACTCACTTGACCGAGTGGGGTCTAGTCAGCTGTGTTTGTTCTCTGGCAGGGGCGTAAGGAGAGCCCAATGGTTGAAATCTATGCTAAGTTTTGTCTTTTTAATTTCCTGATCAGTTTACTCATGCACTGTAGCAATAGGATCCAGTTCCTAAGTATGTCTTTTGATGGCAGTTTTGTAACAGACAGGGTTTGTGGGTCTTTCACTTATTTTAATGAGGACATTCCTAAAGGCTGAAGAACTCCCTACAAAGTAAAACATTATTTTATTATATTTCTTCATTTTGTCTTCTATAAATGAAGAGCAAAAAAGAGAACTAGAAAGAAAAACAAAAGACAAGTCGTTATTTAAAATTAGCYATCATTAAAAGACTTTGCAGTAGATTACATATCTCCTCATGACTTCTCAAGCTTGCTTTATTATATTATGCTTAAGTCTCATGGAAAGATTCATGTTCATTTAGTATCTTTTAAAACACAGTTGCTTGAAATGGTGACACAAGCACGTCTGGGCAGAGTATTCCTTGCACAGAATAGGCAAGTTTTTTCTATTTATTGAATGCGTGAGGTTTTCTTGTTCAGTGTGAGGTTTTCTTGTGCCATCCTGTGCACTTGCGATCTGTGTGATTTCTATTTTAAAAGCAGATTTGGAGACAGCACTTGAAATGCCCTTAACAACCATTCTGACCTATAGCTCTGAAGAACTAACTATGACAGTATTAACCAAAAGCAAAACTAAATCATATGCACATAAAAAAGGCAAGTGAACACTAGTAACAAATTTATTCTCCCCCCCCGCCTTTTTTTTTTTAAATTGAAGCATCCTGATATCATGCTAATGGTGAGTACAGTTGTTCAACATAAAGTGCTTTTCGTAATAGACAAAACCTGGTTGATTTCTTTGCATTAAAAAACCCCAAAGAACATCTTATTTCTTGTGCATGTATGAATGAGCAGAGAAAGAGTAGAACTGAAGTTAAAAATCTATTGACTTTTATTATATGTTGCTTTTATTCCTCTTCGGTAGACATGAAAGATTCAAAATTCAAAAAAGTGCTGTTGACATTCTTTTTATGATCTTGGTTTTTGATGATCTTGGGGTTTAATTTTATGTATTAGAGAGCAAAGAAAGCTGAGTTTAAGAGAATAAGGAATAGTTTAAAATCACTTATGAAGATGGAAGAGCGTGTCATTAAAAATTAAGTAAGACTTGTTGCTGTGTTGCTAAGCGTTTCATGTGGTGACAGTCTATCCCAAACCTCTGCTAGCAAACAGGACTCCATTGAGTCTCAGCATGGCCCCCATTAAACCACCACATCTCCGAAAGTTAGAAAGCTCATTAATGGCTTTCCGCTGTGAAACAATGAAGAATATATTCACTGACTGGTCAGTAATTAGTGCCAACTATTTTTTGTCCTTCATTATAGAAATACTCTGCTTCAGTTATTCCAGAGCTAGAAGAAATTTATTTTTTTTAAAAAACCTTTTGTATTTTTGTAGGTTTATTTCACTGCCAGCAATCTCCTTTTGCTTTTATTTGAAAATTCAAATACTTCTTCAGCCACTAGACCTGTCAGAACATGAATTCATTTCCCAGTCTCCTGCTTCTTTGTTGAAACAGCTCAGTTCACTGACTCGGTAGCCTCCAAAACACCAAGTCATTAGTGTCATAGTTCAGTCCTCTTTTCTCTCTTTGGTATTTGTTTTTATAAAGTAGTAGGGAGTTTAGATAGTGTAAAACAGAGCAGAAAGTATGGAAATCCACTTGAAATTTTCCCTTTGCTCCTTTGTACCCATAATCTGCATGGAGTCAGATCTGAGGGTGCAGCTGGACTCCAGGAAATGTGGTTTTAAGGTAACAGAAAAACAGAAATCCTTTTCCACTGTCCTCATGGAAATGAGTGTTGCTGAAGTTCAGACATTCTTCCACGGAGAACCTTCCAACAGGGACTTGCACCATAGTCACAATTCACATCTCTGGGGTTCTGCTTTTGCAGGTTTTGGATTTCTTTCTAGCCTATATTACAACATGTGCCTTGCGGTGCTTGGTTACTTTTAAAGACCTTTATAAGGATTTTGGTGTTTGTGGATGTAGTTTGGGGAACGCCTGGTGAGTGCAGCTTGTTCAGCACAAGCACTAGTGGCATTCTCGGTGACAGATCAACTGTGGGGTGAGATAGTCCCAAAATTAGGACCACAGAAGTTGGTCACCTGTCTGTATCAGGTCTTGTAAATAACAGAGGAAGATAGGAGGAAAATAAAGCTTAATGAAGGTAATCAAACACTTGGTGTTAATGAACAATTAAAAAATGAAGGCTTGCGTACAGTTGTGTAATTGAAATAGAAATGTACGCCATAAAAAGCTAAACAATAAGTCTTCTCCCCTGTTCCCTGCCACCATCCAGCTCTGTTCTTAAGGAATTTTAATTTTTTTCTCTGAAGCCCTATTAGGTATACATATTTATAAGACATCCAAGAAAACTGTGATTCTTTGATTGTTTCCAGGACCAGAAAGGAAATAATACAGCCAGCACACAAAAAATATGAAAAAAAAAAAAAAGTTAAATTTTTTTTATTAGTGTAGTATCTCTGTGACGTTTGATCTGTATCTGCACTAAAGGTAGGTGTAGAACATCACCCTGAAGGTATCTCTTGCTGTCAGTAGATCATGACTGTCAGCCTKGACAGGTATCCTCTGGTGATGTTACAAAGCATATGTGGCTTATTTTAAGCAAAACTGTCCATACTTTTGTCTTGTCTTGTTGGAATATTCCTACTTTCTCCCTAGTGTCTGTCACTTTTTTTTGTCATCCTTAAGCTGAGAAATATCTTGTAAAATCTTGTTAGCTGGTTTTAATTGTTTTTCCTCTTGCTAATTTCTAAATGCCATTACATCTGCCTTAAAAGATAAATGGTATTTTTACTGATACTGTAGAAAAAAATTACTTTTTTTTTTTTTTTTGTGGTATGGTTCATAAATTCCAGTTACTGCAGACTTTGCACTTTGGGTGTTGTGTATCTTCTATACTTTTAAGCCCCAAATCCTGCAAAGACTGCCCATGACTTGTTCTGTGACTTTCTATGGAACTATTTAATTGCCAAGCTTAAACACATGCTTCAGTTCTTGTAGGGTCCAAGTCCAGCTCTGTTTTCAAAAGCTTGCTGGTAGGGATGCTTGCCAGCACTCAGGGATCCCTGAGAGGGAGAGAAGGAGCTGGTATTTTTGCTTGCTTCCGTCTGCCAGCTTCCCGTCTCCCATACAAAACAAGCAACTAACATGCTGTTGACGATGTGTTGAGGRAAAAAAAATCAGATAAATAAATAGAATCTGAAGAGTTCACTAAATGGATTCCATTGATGTTTTGCCATTCAACAAGTAAATAATGCCAGTAAAACTTGCGCTGTCATTTAATCATACGTGCATTCACTTGACCATGGAGTGTCTTGTCTCAGTAGTTACACTATGTATTGCCAAAATCTTCCATACAAAAACAATGAATGAAGATGTCCATGTTAGCTGTGTTTTGCATTTGACTGGATTTTTTTTTTGATGAGACARCTTCTCGCATAATTTATATAATTGTATGTGAACGTATCAACAATCATGACAGAAATGCCCATGAACTGTAGGGGTAGTCATATGGAAGATGAAGCAATCCGAAGGAAAACAAGTTTATCACACTATGTCAGCATCCATTTTTTAAGAGGAAAAGTCCCATGCGGTGTGATGGAGAATTAGAACATTTTTCATTATGTCAATCCTACATTTGACTGAGAGGCATCAGCAAAAAGTGAACACCAAAAAAGTCTCTGAAATGTAGGTCAAAACTTAAGAGAACTTGAATAAGCAAAAATGGGGGAAAAGGATTTGGAAACACAGAAGTATTAAAAAATAGGGGCTGAAATAATTTGTCTGTTCATGTTATGAATGACCCCCTATTTTATAGGAAAGAAGAGAGGGCGGAGAGGATAGAGTACATAGCTTGACGTACTTAAGTGGTAGGTGGCTTCCAGGCCATACTGGGAAAGTAAAGTTTGAAGTCGGTCTGTGGCTCTGTCCTTCCATCAGTGGGGTTAAATCAGGAGGATTTTTGTTGTTGACTGTTGCAGAGGTTCACTCCGAAGTGGAAGCAAAGAGCGACTGTGTGTCTTTCTGTAGCAAATGGTGCCTATATAACAGCCAGGATCTTACTCTATGTCTTGGATCTCCTAAATGCTTGTTCAGCTGATAGGGTAATGACCCATCTTGCTAAAAAGCCTCTTTAGAGTAGAACTGCTGCTTCAGTGTGAGGACTAGAGTAAAATGGTTCGCAATTTAAGAAAACAACGTAATGAACACCACTTAAATTCCTGAAGCTGAGCATACGTTTCTATTTCAGCACTAGTGCACAGTGAGCTTTGGTTAATTTATTTTAGGGGTAACTGGGTGTTCAATACCTGGCCTTCATGCACGGAAAACAAAAATTATTTATGAGCTGGGTGGTAGTAAAGATGCATAGCATACTGAGAGCCCCTTTGGGATTTGCAAGGTGACCGGTGCCTAGGGTCTGTGCTGCCTTGCCGAGCTCACCGTAGAGCATAGGCAGGGCCTCAGGGATGATGGAGAACATGTGTAAAATACACCGAGGGATCACTTAAATCCTGTGAAGTTTTCCCTTGCTCATCTTTCGAAGGGCAGCAGGCAGAAAGGTGCCAGCTGAAGGCGATGCTATTGTTGAAACAGCACTGAGACTTCAGCTGAGCTTTGTGAAGGAGGGTCATGGAGCACTCTTCAAACATTCGTTTCACACTAACAAGGTAGAAGGCTACCTACCAGTAATACTCATCTTTCTTAGGACTGACTGTGGGCAGAACCCATACGATCAGCTCGCCTCGGTAAGTCAGTGGTAACGGCTGGAGTAGCTGACCCCCCGTTGTACTTGTAGCGCATTTATCCTGATCAGAAATAGGCCACGTACTTTATTGACTACAGTAATAGGCAGATCTCTATCATTTAACGAACTCTGAGACTTAACGAATCTCTTSTACCCACAGGAGCTGAAGTTCCTGCTCAAACAGTAACTCAGCTACTTTGACGATTTGTGTCCAAAAAAACCCCAAACAAAARCAAATGGTGGTTCAGCACTTTAGGAAGAGAGACAGATAGGGAGCATGGTGCAGTGTGGTATGTGGCTGAGGTCACGGTTGGACAGAAACAATGTCAGACTTGCACTTTGTGATACTGGATTGTGGCTTGATTTTCCACACTTTAATTTTCTTTTAAAGCCAAAGTTGGTTGTTTCTGTGTATTTGGATCCGCTTTGCAAGTCACGGATAAAGATTTAGGTGAAATGGTGCGTGATTATGTGCCAGATAATACTCGCTGAAAAGAGGAGTTGGTTACAGAAAATGAACAGAGGAGCAGGTGCCGTGAAATCAAAGTTTAAATGTGCTCCAGGTAGAAGTGGCATGATGGGGACAGCAGAGTGTGGAGCTTAATGGCAAGCTGCTACGAAGTTACAGGGCATCTTTAAATGGTGGAGGCCAGGTACTGCTGACGAGCGGGGAGGAACTAACAAAATCTAATACACATCCAGGAAAATGCCATTTTTAAATGTACGTTAAAATTTCTGAACCTGCTTGCTTCAGGATTCGGTTGTTCCCTCCAGCAAGCAATGTCTGAAGGTCCTTCAGCTTTCTGTGCTGTTGGAGTCTGCGGGGGAAGGAGCTGCTTACACACATTCTGGTGCAAACAAGGGCATATTGCCAAAGTGCCAGTGAGTTAACCAACAAGAAACACACATGGAAGAGATCAGCCAAAAGCAGAATTAGTGATTGCTAAATGGGTGGGATATGTAGGAGCGTGGCCGGAACTGTACAGGCTGTAGCTGCTGAGTGCTGCTGTGTGAGATGGTTCTGGTGAGGCAWTCACCCTGATGGTGGCACCAGGGCTTGGGCAACCGGTGTCAGTGCAGGTGTCACAGCTTTCCCTTCTGCCGCTGTGGGCTGAAACATTAGCGCTCTAGCAGGCATCTTCCAGAAARCAGCATCCTAAAAGGTGATGTGGCCTTGCAGTTACAAGGCTTGACCTCTTTTCTTGCCCTTCTCCTGAGAGTCAACAACAGAGCTTCCGCTGGCTTCACCTGCGGGACCAGGACTTAGCCCAGCTTCTTCATCCTGCTGGTGAGAAGTCCGTGGGAGACTTCGTCAATTTTTGTCAGCTTTATAAAGGTCTAGCTGGCTAACCACTCTCCAGTTTCAGTTTGTTTTGATGTTTGTGTTGCTTTCTTGGAAAGCCAGCTGTGCTCCTGTCAGGATTATCCGTTGACATTACGCAGTGTAAAAAGAAGGCTACGAAGGACCAGACTGTGTGCCGGCAGTGCTTGCTTCCTGTGGGCTTTGGTACTTGCATGAGATGTGCTGGTTTTATTTATTTATATATTTATTTGCCCCTTCCTTGCGTAGCAGATCTTTAAGCCATCCCTTAAATTGGTATTTAGCAWGTGTTAAGCATGTATTTTTACTGAGAGGTAGTTCTGAGGTATTTTTTAGACGAGGACACACACACAAGATAGGTGTGTAAGTAYTATTTAGCTTCTGCATGCACTTGGTTCAGTGGATGGTTTGTTTTCTTCRCTTTGTGGGGGCTCTTGTTGATGAGTACTTTGGAAGTGTCGGGGTAACTACTGGTTGGTTGCTTCAAATTCATGTATTAAAATTCACTTGTCTTAGGCAGGGAGTCAGATTTCCCTATTGCACCTTTTAATGGCACTTTGGAAATCCTAGCTCATAGTGTCATGGRGTTCTGCATCAGTATTGTTATATGTAAGTGCATGATTAACAGATGAGTGGCTGGTGATACATTCCACTGCTAAAAAGAGGGATATCCTGATGTTTTCAGTGGCAAAATATGAAAAACCACAGTGGACAGGTGTGGAAGAGCTGTGGGGTCTCTCACTCACTTGACCAGTGRAGTGTGAGGGCTTTTCTGCTATCCTTCAGACAGGAGCACATTCGAGAGCTGGACTGGCTAGTGTCCTTGCTTCGTGCTCTTAAATTGTATATTGCTAGTTAATCTGGGCATTAGGTGGAAATGTTRAGATTGGAAAAGGTACTCCATGCTGTTGCTGATAATTGGAATAAACCTCTGTCTGTTACCTTGCCAAAAAAGTCTGAGAGTCTTGCATTAGTGCCCCATATATTTGTCACTGGTTTAAGTATCTGTATGATGGTGACTTATGCTTAAGGGTTTGTTGTGAACTCACAACTATTTTTGCATGACAGGTCACAGTAATGAAAGGCAGTAGTAGGAATAAGGATCATTCGACAGAAGGAGAAGGAACTGGGAAGCGACCAAAAAGGAAGTGTCTTCAGTGGCATCCCCTGCTTGCCAAGAAAATCCTTGACTTCTCTGAAGAGGAAGAGGAAGAAGAGGAAGAGGAAGATATTGATAAGGTAGACTTCATTGGATGCTTTGACCATAGAAGGTTAATGGTGGGTCAGACTCCCTAGCTGTGTTTTYGTTTTGTTTGCTTCTTGCTGTTCTCTTCTGTGAACAAATGCAGCCAATGAAGAGAAGTCATGCTGTGCCCATAARGCTATAAAGGTAAATAGCAAATAACACAAAAAAAGTGAGTTGTCAACCACGCTTTTAAAATCTCGGGCAAAACTCTGTTTTTTAGAGTTAGTCTGTAAGAGTTTTAACAAGGTTKTTTTGATAGCACGTTACACATCTTGGTCTTGATTGCTTGAAGTGGATTTTTGACACGGGTGTTTTTAATTGTTCATTTTAGACATGAAGTTAGCCTGTGCTTAATAGCTGCTTCTAGTGACTTTGAGGACATACCAAGCTAATACTTTTATTTCTTCTTGTAAAGATTAAAAAAATACAAAGATTAAAAGAGAAAAAAGAAGAAAAAGCTGTCAACAATTTTTACTATCTTTGTATGTGAAATTCAACTTATCCTCCAGAACACTGAGAGCGCAGGTGGAATAATGTCTCACTCATTTGRTGCTTGGTATTTTGGTATAGTTCAATGATGCTGGCCTTACCCTTTTTTCGTAAGGATCCCACAGTGTGGCACCTCACAAATGTACAGTTAGATTCATCCTCTGTAACAAGAAGTGGGAATGGGAGGTGATGGGTTTTGGAGATGTGATGTTATGTAGATAACGTTCATATCTGCATCTCCTTGATGCTTTGCTAAGGCAGGAGGGTAGAGGTCAGTATTGAGGAGACTGCCTTGAGCCAGATACTGATAYGGAAGAGTGACCTTGACAAGGATAAGGAGCAGCAAGGAGGAGCCTGATACTCTGACAGTGCTTTCTATTGACCTTACCGGTCACTTGCCACAATGTGGCATAAAACAGCTGTGTTKCAGTTAGGTAGGAGATGGTTTTCTGTCTCGTACAGATTCAGTCAGAACTAGTCTTCTGTGATGCGTCCCTTGCAGGAATGATAGGCTGGTCTGTGAACGGAGAGAGCWTGTTTTGCTGGTATATTCTGTTGAGAGTTGCCCTCTGGCTCCAGCTGGGCAGCTGTGCAGTGGCTGCACTGCAGCACAGCTCATAGGCTGAGTAATAAAGGACAGGAGATGGGGGAACATCTGTTAACCTTTGCAAAGACAAGTGATTGAGGTCCGAGGTAGCTCTGCTTACCTCATCCCACTGAGATGATTTCTAGGTTGTAGGAAGGGGGTAGGAAGGACCTCCTCCCTCCAGCCCCTTTAGGACTATTACTAGAGAATGGACCTCAACTTAGAAATCTGCTCCACTTGCAAGTTGGAGTTTAAGTCTTGCAAGAGAGCGTGAATGAGCCTTGGACCGTCAGGTGAGGAGGTTTGATGTAGAACTCCGGGTCTTCTGGATGGAACGRATGGCCTTTGGAGACAGCTGTGTGTATCCGTGTGCATCTCCCTTCTTCACACACAGCATACACAGACTCTCAGTCTCCGTGAGAAGTGTGGATAACTGAGTTTACACCCCTTCCCTTTCGGTTCTGCTAGGTGCCGCTCCTTGGCGTTGACGGTTTAGAGCAGGATGCTGATGAAACCGAAGATGACGAGTCCTCAGAGCAACGAGCTCGCCGACCAATGAATGCATTTCTCTTGTTCTGCAAACGCCATCGCTCTCTCGTGCGAAAAGAACACCCTCGCCTTGATAATCGTGGCGCAACCAAGATCTTGGCAGATTGGTGGGCTGTTCTAGATCCAAAAGAAAAGCAGAAATACACTGACATGGCCAAGGAGGTATGTTCTGTCTGAATGGTGGAAGTAAAGGGAGTTGATTACATATTTGTCTGTCTTCTGTTTCTCAGTGTATTAAATGTTTTCTGTGGGGTCTTTCTCTTCCCTGGGTTCCTCAGCTTCCCCAATGGGATTATGGTGCCCAGAGCAGCTGCTGTTCTTGCTTTGATTCACTTGGTCCTTTGGACCAGARTGAAGAGAAATTGGTCTGTGTATGCAAACTAACCTGGCTCTAGTAGTCATTGGTACAAATATATGCACTTTGTGATAGATATCACCTGATAACTCCTGCGGTACAAGCATTAACAGTTGGATAGTTTGTGGATAGTGGCCAAYTGAAAACAATAACATACAGTTCATTGTCAGCTGACTAGTGATACTTAGCTCAAGCTGTGCATTTGCTGTTGATAGTACATGTTGCTATTATAATACAGGTAGACTAAACCAAAAGTATAGTCAACAAATGTAGTCCCTTTTTACCTTTGGTGCTAAAGAATTCAAAAATTATTAGTGTTTCATGAATTACTCTCCCTGTGTATTGTTAACCAGTTTCTGATAGAGCAACCTTTGGTGAGGCAGAGTCCAATACCGGAATCAGAGAGCAATACATAGAGTCCTTTAACTGGGAGCAAGGAAAAGAGATTTATCCCCATGTTTCACAAAGTATCTTTATGTAAACTTAAAATTTAAATGAGGCTTCTTAAGAAATAGCTTGCTTGGTAAGCTGGCCTCAAGAAGGCTGCGGATATTGATAGTAGAGTGAGAAACAGCCAGTAAAAGCCAATTACTTAGGCTGATAACATCACCCCAAAACAGATCCCTGTAACTACCTGTGTGATGTAGATTGTGGGTAACCATTGAATTCAATCTTAGAAAAAATGATGGCCAGTGAGAAGGAAGAACATCTCTCTCATCTGTTGCGTAATGCTAGCGCACTACAAGAAGTACAGATAGCTGTGAARCAGTTGGGGAAACTATGAACCGTACCTGTCTTGTCACGCGAAGTTGTCTGCTACTGTTAAGACACGTATATAAGGTCTGRCTGTTCAGTAGTTTGTGTGAGCATGGAAAGGTCCACAGGAAAAATGTAGTGTTCTGCATGGCAGGTCCTACCTCTGTAGTTCCCCGTCTGTGACACAGTGTTGAAATACTTGAGTCTCAGTTTTGCCCAGCCATTCCTGATTTGTTCTGGATTCCCACTTACAAATTAGCGATGCTTCTTGAAATGTGTGGGAAAAGGGTGATTAGGAGATCCAGTACAGATACAGAGGAAAGAAAGATGAAAATGAAGAAAAAATTTGTGGACAAACCTGATGTGACTGTTTTTCTTAGCCTTTTATCTTGCTGAAGGAAACTCATTCATTAAGAAAGAAAATAATTGCAGAACTTCTGTATGAAGTGACAGATCTGAAACTATTAATCACATTGTTGTAGAAATTACTGTTCCTGTAGTGATTTATTTATTTTTCTTGGCATGAAGAACAAATTGCATATTCAACGTCAAAGCATAACAATAAATCTGAGTAGTTTACATCATTACAACTAGTTCCAGGAATGTGTGGAAGAGAGATAGCGTATAATTTTTATTCTTTAAACAGTTGTATGTTACAACAATAATTAGCAGCTATAATGTGCTATTGAATATATTCTTCACCAACAGGCCTATTCTGTGTGTGTGGATTGGTTGTTTTGTTTTAACGCTTTTGTAGTTGGGCTTACTGCTGAGGCTGTCAGAAAGATGTTAATGYCAACTCTAGTGCGAACCATTTATTGGTATTTCTCTTTTTCCTAAGGAGAGCTCATTTAAAAGTCAAGAAGGTGAATGCCTTTGGAAGGACATAAAATTACCATTGTACCAGTATTCTTCTGTTTGAGTACCTATATGTATAAGCTTACTGAGGTTTAAAATACAGCGGATGAGCTTCTGCTACTTAAGTGTAGTTTTTCAGTGCCCTTTGACTTCCAGTTTTTACTGCACAGCCTCTAGCCACTGCCCTGGCAGGGCACACATCTCCCAAAGGACCCTGTCTCGTATCCGCTACCCCCACAACATGTCTTATGTACCCTGAKCATCTGCATGGCTCTTCCAGACATATGAATGGGCCTACAGAAGTGGCCCCTACTGCAGTGGCTACAACCCCTGTTGTTTTACAGTCTCSAGAATGTTTTTACTACTTGAAGCCAGAGTTTACAAAACCAGTTAGCTCAGATCAAGCTTCAAACAAGCAGCTTTCAGTTTCTCACCTACTTAGTACCAGCAACTGATACTCTCTCAGCAGTGTGCAGATCAAGGCATTGGCATATTTACTTACAGATATCTAGCTATATGCAAGATCTAGGATTTCGGAAGATAGTGAGGCACCCGAACACTTTGCCAGATAGAATTATGAGAAGTTTTCTATTGGGCTGGACATATCCRTGATTCCCACTGAGAGGATAGTCAGGTCTATGGTTCATTTAGGAACTTTTGGAAAATCCTCTTACGTACCTGTCTGTACCTTAGGGTGCCTTAATTTCTTAGAAAAACTGTCCCCATCATCTCTGTTTTCAGTCTTGTGGTTGATGGTCTCTTTCAGCCAATACCTGCCCCGGAGACCTCACACTGTGCCTGCAGAGCTCAGTGTCTGCTTCTGCTGGTGTTTTCTGTAGGAGCAGGCTTTCTATTTGTATCCTACAGACTTCGAAGATCAACTTGACTTTGAAAGCTTCATTCTAGAGGATTTAAGCCCAGTAGCTGATAAATACTCCCAAGTGTTCCTGCCGTTTGGTAGCATTTCCCTTCTCTGAGGGGAAAATGAATTTTGGCCACTCATAAATATGCTCCAGCAGTTTTAGTTACTACAATAAATAGGGGTAGTGTTCTTCTGTTAACTCTTACAGGGCTTACTGGGAATATTCAGCTGCCTTGGAAAATATCCAGTGAGATTATTATTGTTCAAACCCTGTTTCCCTTGCTAGAAAATACTTCATTTTTAAATACGTCTTTGCATTGGTAAGATCCAGGCAGTCGGGATTGTTTCTTGTAGGGAGCAGCCTGATAAATCCAGGCTGCTGCCATTCAGTGGCAGAGCTGAACACTTCTCCTCGCGAGTGCGTGGCCAGTGGTTTCGCAGGTACCGTCAGCCCGGCTGGGAGCTTGCTGTCCTTGCTGCGCCGCTGCTTTGGCAGCYGCCTCAGGGTAGGAGGGGGGACGAGTGTTCTGGCTTCCCGGCTGGAGTCTGGCAAGTTCACTGGGTGACGTATGGACCGTAACATGTAATGTGAACCCTACGTCCCTCAGGAGTGAAAAACGGAGTGTAGTATTTTCTGGGGATTTTTTTGGTTTGTTTTTTGTTAGACCTCTGGGTTTCACGTGACATTTAATAGCCAGTTGGTGGGATTTAAACATGCATTTAAAGTTCAGCACGTGCTAACTGCTACCCTGAGGTATATCTGGAATCCACTTGCGAGCTCCTGTTCCCACCACACTGGAGAAAGCAAATCTTTTTTTATTTGGTGATGAAAGCAACTCCAGGAGTTGCACTGAAGCACAGCACCYTTTTTAACCTTGGCTTTAAAATGGCACTGGATCCACTGCATAACACATCCTTCCCCAGGCTTTCACAAAACAGAAATGAGACATCAGACCGATCCCACAAGTACATCCTGTGTTCTTTTTATCTTACCTGGAACTTTGGGACATGAYCCTGCCAGGCCATCCCTGCCACTCGTGTGTGGGAACCAAGGTGGTGGTGTCTTTGCATTCCAGGTTAAGGATTTACCTCTTTTTTTATTTTTCCCCAAGCGACTTTCGAGACGTCCTTAGACTGGCTGTGTTGGTTTACTGCACAGTTGGTCGAATGGAGGAAAACAGTAGGCTCCGCTATTGCCTTTGGCATTTGTTACTGGGTAGCTCATTTAAGTTATCTTCTCATGACCTGGCAAGCAGAATCTATCATTTCATCTTAGGCCTTGGTCTAATAGTCACAAAAATCAATACTGAAAGTCTTTCTGAGATTTGGATAAGGCCCCTGTATGCATTTTATAAAACTACTTCTTGGCCTTTGTTTAACTTTTTCCATTTTCTTTTTCACTTATCTTGAGTGTTGAAACTGTGAAAGGGGCCGATGAGTTGTCCTTCCTCAGTTTGCTCCCTCCCCTTCGGAGAGTGCAGTTGATGTTCACTTCTTGGCTTTGCAGAAGAAAAAATCCATTAATACACCATCTCGCTTGAATTGCTCTTGTTGGAAACTGATTAAAAGCTTATTGCTGCCTCGTCTCGCAAATGGCATGCATTCTGGTTCTTATTTGATGGGCAGCCTGTCAGCTTGTCAAATTACTCCATAGAATAATTCAATTACTCAAAGCAGCAATGCTGATATGAAGAGCTTGTGTACCTCATTGCTAGCGATTCTGTGCTTTTCACTCTGCAGGCTGGAAACATGATTTGTGAGTGGGCTGTGGCTTTAACAATGGAAGGCAAAGCTGCTTCTCTCTTCTCTCCTTTCTGTCTCTTCCCTTACCCTCTCCCCTTCCCTTCCCCCCACCAGGCCATTTTTGTGGTGTACTGAGCTCCCAAACCAAACTGAGGGAAAGGGAAAAAGGGGCGAGGTGAGAGGTGTCGCAGTCCTCAGTTTGCAGATTTAATACATACACCCTATTCAGAAGATACAGTGTGTATGTGGGTCAGCGGTCCCTGCAGATTTTTATTATTTATAGCCATTTCTATAAATACAGGACTTCACACAGTGGGTTCACACGGTGCTGTGCTTCTTGTAAGCTGGCTTGTTTTTATCCTTGCTACAGTCTGGAGGTAGCAAGTACCAGCTGATAGATTAAGATGGCAATGAAAGTAAGCAATACACATGCGATGGTGATCCTGCCACAAGGCGTGCCTCTTATTCATCTGGGAAAACACTGCAGTGACTCTATCAGAGGACAACGTTTTCAGTGCTATTTCTGTATTTGATAGGCAGAGGGGAAAAAAATCCCTTGGGTATGTTTCTGTGCAGGCATGTGCATGAAACATAGGTGCTTCTCTGTGCCGTGACTGGGACTGATGACAGCTGGGTGGGTGGGAACGTGTTATCACAGAAGAAACTTCCTGCAGCTGCCCTGCTATGTATTTCGGGACTAAAACCGCTCTTTTGGTCGTTTGCTGCCATCGAGAGCTGCCTAGTGCACGAGGAGGTATTGGGTTCCTTCTCCCTGCAGTCAGCACTAGTACTGACTGGGTAGGCTCCCACAGCAGCCAGTGCTGTACGCCCCTATCAGTTGTTAGGCAAACATTTGCAGCTGGAATGTGTGGCATGTTCCTCTCATTCGCCCGTGCTCCACCTTGCGTAGCAACACGGTTAAAATACTGAAATGTGCTCTTTTTACTGATGTTAACATTCAAAAACCTTGGTTGGGTCTGGTCAGCAAGATACTTGGAAAACGTCACTATTGCATTTTGTGAGTAAAATAGGTCCTCGTCCTTCCCCCTACCCCCGAAACTGTGTAGGATCCAGACCTTTTCCCCCCACCCTCCATGTGTAGTCTGGCTTGGTTCGTTTTTCTGCCTCATACCAAGAATATAGCGAACAACTGAGATGCGTGCTGTGTGCTCAGGGACAAAGTTTTAAATGGTCCCAGTTTATTTTATGCAGCCATGCAGCATGGTACATTTTGGAAGGAATGCTGGGATGATATATCAGAAGTTACTGAAAATGAGATGATACTGGTAGTGGGTTATTTTCAGTGCCTGGTTTGGGAAAGCATATACTCAAATATTCTAAAATACAGAACTATTGGAGAAAAATGAGTGCAAGGTAAGGAGCATCGTGCTGCATGTATTGCTAAATGTATGTTTTCATTTCATTTAAACTAGAAAGTAAACAAAGATTGTACCTGCAAAGAATTCAAATAGCTGTCTCTGTTTCCCAGAGAGTGAGCATACAAGTGCTGGGGAGCAGTTTGCAGGATCAGAACTTCAGCCTGCTCTGGGTGATAAACCCTCAGGAGAGGAAAGAGAAACCCCACTTTTTTAAATACAGCTCTACTTATCTTAATATTTCTTCTTAATAGATTGTGTTGGCGGTCAGACTCTAAGCATGTGATCAAACTATTAAAAAATCAAGATATTTAAGGATTATTTACTGTATTAAATCCTCTTACACGCAGTGCACTCTATTGCCCTGTGGATAGTATAATGTCATGATTGGCATGACTGGTAATTTTCCTTTTCTTTTCTAGTACAAAGATGCGTTTATGAAGGCAAATCCAGGGTACAAGTGGTGCCCCACAACGAATAAACCTGTGAAAACCCAAACATCTACAGTTACAAACAGGAAAAAACTATGGGCCTTCGCATCAGACTCTGCAAAAGATTTACCAAGCCCGAGGAAAGTAACGAAGAGCGAAGAAATGCCACAGCTTAACTTTGGGATGGCAGGTGAGATTTCCATCCATGTTACTCAGACAGAGCATTCTCGTTTTGTTTGAGGATGTGGCGTTGAAATTGAACTGCGATACCAGTTTTCCTTACTGCACATGGTACTGTAGTGCAAATAACTTTCAYGTCCCAAATTCGGTTGCCAAGACTCTAGTTAAACCTCTGCATAACAACTTTCTAAAATTTYCCTTAGTGCATGATTGCTTTCAAGAGTTGAGTCCAGATATGTGGCATCATAACCCATACCCCCTTTGGGGTCCAGATTTGATTGATTTTTAATTCCAGCTTATCTGCTGTTAGAGATTTTCATTTTCTAGTCAAAAAGGAAAACGCTGATTGTGTGCATCTTTCTCTTTCATAGAGCGTTGTACTATGTTTAGTAATTTACTGTTTACAAACATAATTTATGGGTGTCTATGAAGTTGGAGGTGTTAAGGTTCTTGTGGATGAATGTACTGCTGGAGGTAACTTTTTGTATTTACATCAAGAGAAGAGTAATTTAATTTCAGTTAAATTGTGCTCTTTTGCCTATTGTACCTTGGAGGGGCAGATTCTAACCTTTTAAACATTTTTTWAAAAAAAAAATCAAATCTGTGAATAAGTGTAGGTGGAGCTCCTGAACTGGTGAAAGGCAGATAATCTCTCACTGATACCCACAAATAGCAGAACTGTTGCAATCATGACCTTGAAACCAGAGACATTAATGTTAAATACTGGCAGCTTAAGAACCTAACAGTTAAGGTAGAAGATAGTTTTTCCCCCACCACCCTTTTTTCTTTTTTTTTTTCTTTTTTGCAGTTTAAAGTTTCTAATTTTATAAATACTGATGTATTTGAAACTTTGTTGTATCCTACCTAGTTTATGACAAGTGTGTGGCAGATAGGACTTTTCTGTTTAGAGAGGTTGTGAGCTGGAGAGTGGAAAGTGATTTTATGGAACAAGTGTGAAAGGATGAAAAGGGATAAAATGGCATGTGTACCTTTTTGCCAGTATAGTGGTATGAAAATTCCTGTAATGAAATTCCTGTAATGAAATTCCTTCTGTGAAGGAACTGTGAAATGTGATCAAAATGAAGTTTTTCATGCTATGTACTTATGATATATGGGAGACCAGTTCTAAAAATTGCAAGACCCTTCATCCTGATCTGCTTTTGCTATCAGAGGAGTATCTTCTATGCCCCTTAAAGGTTTATTGACTTAACAGGAAGAACAAGTAGTAGGCCTTGGTCCACCTGTCTGCCATTCCCCATTGCTCCTGCTGGGCTATCCAAATGTAGAGTTTGTGAGTACAGAGAGATCTTGAATCAACACCTGTCAGAGCAGAGGACAGAGAACTTAAGAATTGATTAGAAACTAATCTAATCCTTTGTTTTATCTATAGAGCCATTCATTTCTGAAGAAGGCCCTTTTGTGCTACATGGGATTTAATTTTTTATTATTATTATTTATTTATTTTTCATACTGCAGAGTGAGTCAATGAGCATAGTAATTTATAGGGATCTCACTCCAGTCCTCGTGCCAATGAAGGCTGGCTATTTCTTGAGTATAACAATAGCTCATAAAATAACGACAGCTTCTGACAGAGTTGTTAGCAGCATCCAAATCATGACAAGTTTGCCATGCCAAATGGATTACTGTTTTGTCAACTATATACCAGTTCATGCTAAATATGTTTTGTTGTGTTCTTCTCTCCTTGACTTCATGTGATAGTTCAGTTTAACTCTTAACTCTTCTATCCAGCACAACCTGATGAACTAAAATGTAGCTGAACCATCTCAGAAACACTTTTACCTTTGAAATGCCACTGACTGTCTTGAATCTTCAAGGCAGATAGCTTCCTTAGGACAGGGATTATATGATTCCAGAATCATTCCAGGAAATCTGTTTTACTTGTTGGTAGTTCTTAATCCTGTCTTGATTGCTTTTTACATACTACATTTCATTTTGGAAAATGTAATATAGAGAGAATAAGACCTTCCTTTCTTAGAAGTCCCACACAGGCCATAGGGCATAGGGCAAAGACAACTGCTGTTCACTGGTGAACGTGGCCATTGCAGCATCTACCCTCACAACTACAGAGCTAAGTGAGCAAAAGCTTTGCTGTACAAATGTGCAAGATTCTCAATACTTTCACATTTCTGCGTCAGAAGAAAACCATCTGAGCCAAAATGCTTTTTAGTGAAGCAAATGGTGGAAAAAAGATGCTTCCTGGAGTAGGCAATATACTGATAGAGATGCAATTTTTCTTTTTCAGAAAGAAGCTTAATTCTGCACCCAGGTAAAAGTTAGTTGAAACTGGTACCTGCTGGCCTTCTTTCTGCTTAGTTCTTCCTCAGTTCTTTCTTTTCTCTGACTGAAAATTTGCGATGATGAACAAGCCAGCCTGCTGAGTTTCTAACCAGGCCAATACTAATAAAGTACGTCATTCCCAAATAGTGAGATGGTTTTAAGTTTCATCAATACCAAAAGCTGTTGAAAGTCACGAATCACCTCTGATTTTGCAAGTCAAATGTGTGTGCTATTTTCTCACTACTGTTGATTTAACTGTAAATTGCTTTAAAATAGCACTTAAAATTCTTAATTTTTCATACCAGTAAGTTCTTACTGCCATAAGAGAAACACTGTTGTGCTGAGAAGGCACTATAAACATATGGTAGTGTTTGCATATGTACATTTTGTCTTTCCTTAGATGAAGTTATTTTGTAATTTGAAACCTTAGTGGAAGGATTTTTGTTTCTGTCGTGATCAGACATCTAAGTGCCAGCCCTCTGCTACAGCTGCAGCATAAGTATTCAAGTTGTTTAAGCACCAAATTAAACTTTCACTTTCCACTTAGCTGTCATTTTTTTCCTTCCTCTTAATTTTTGTATTTAAATAAACAGTTTAAGTATTTGCTTACTTGGGAGAAAAAACAAAAACCTATCCTTGTCCTGTTATAAGCTACTTATTTGAAGGGCAGAAAGCTGAGACCACCAAGAAGTTATTTAGAAGCGGGGGAAGAATTTGAGAGCCGTAAGTTGGATGTTCTTCAGCTGGCCAAAACTGAGGAGGGGGAAGAAGACTCACAGGTAACTAAAGTGAAGCACAAGAGAGCAGCTGGGAGCCATCAGTGTGATKTGGGCATAAGAAAGTGCTACACTGCAGTGTGTCAGGCAAAGTGTTTTCAGGAACTGTAGRGAAGAGTTAATGCCATTGAACAGAGCACAGCTCATCTGACGTGGTTGCCCTGCTGGTCTTTCACGTACAAGAAAGATGAACTCCACCTGGAATAACTGGAGAGGAGAGCTACAGGGATCGCTGGGACCGTGGGAGATGGACATGCTTGGTGACATCAGGAGATCTTGTTTTGCTTAGGCTAGGAAAGCAAGCGGAAGAAGAGTAGGGTGACTCCTGTAAACACAGAAGAGGGAAATACCATTTAGGGAGAACAGTTATTTAATCTTAAAGATGTAGGCACCAGAAAGTGTGTACCACCTGGCCCTGAGTAAATTTAAGCTGAAAACTGGAAGAAAGCTCTTAATGCTTAGAATATTTGGGTTCTGCAACAGCCTTCCAGTGGGAATAAAGAAAGTAAAAGCAACCAGCCAAGCCCTTACTGTTTAGTATGGAGCTCAGTAAGTTTATGATGAGCCTGGAGATCTCTTCCCATCTATCCTTCCTCCAAATTAACTGCCTGCTCAGGCATTATCTTTCAAGATACGTGTTCACTTGTCACTTCCTATTTGCTCTGATGTCCTCCTGTCTGAAGGACTGAGCTGTTTCTGATCAAGTATTTTGATGGCAAAAAGTGCCGTGCTGACAGGATCGCTTCACTTACAACTTTTGCTTATGTACTTGCTGGGCCTTCCCATTTTCTGTCTCCATTTCTTCAACCACTTCTTGTTGCTAGATCCTACACTTCTGATAGTGTCTTGTCTCTTTGTAGAAACTTAATATCTTTTGTTAGCTTTTTATTTGAAAGTAAAAAGTTAAAAAACAAAAAAAAACCCCAAACAAAAAAAAACAACACCAAAACTACAAAAAACTCCACATACCTTCTACTTGCTTATTATGGTAAAGGAAAAAATTAATTCCAGTTGAACATTGGGTTTGAGGTCAGATGCTATTTAGGCTGTGTTGTTAAGATAGTGAGCCGCTCTTCTGTCCATGAGATAGTGGATGAGCCTGGTTTGTTCACATTGCTTTCCTCTGCTTCTATTTGCTGCTGTTTTAAGAGAGTACTGAAAAAACRTACCCTGTGAATGTCAGTGCAAGATGCTGTCTGAGGGAGCACTTTTGGCAGCATCTGTGGTATTGAGTTAAACAGCACCAGTGAGTATTCCTGTGAACCGGACCTTGATCATCTGTAACACTAAATCGTTTGGAGGTTTACAGGTACAGGTTTGGCCCATGTCATCTGAAAATCTCAACAAATTCCTCAGCACTGCTCATGAGTGGGAATGGGCCAGGGGATTTCCCAGTGGGCATTTTGGATGCAGCTATTCTGCATCCAAATTTTGCGTAACAAATTGCAACCAAATGGACAAGGGTAACTGTACCAGTTGGCCTCCATTCCAGGGAATGGTCCCGGGCACATGTAATTTATTGTTGTAGAGTTTTTGTATACTTTAGTGAAAGGAAATACGAAAACGTGAGTGCACACTTGGTGAAACCTGGGGAAGGTTACTTATCTTTGGTGTCTCATCATTACTGAAGTTGGTGTCTCAGCAATACAGCAAGGATAACGCTTCTCTTTCTCTCACATTGTGGCTGTTGTGTGAGACGTTTGGGCCACAGACCGTCTCCTTCTCTCTATGTGACACTCTGTTAAATTGGGCCCCTGCATTGCTTCCAAGGCACTCCCCCAAAACCAGACAATTAGTCTTGATAATTATGAAGAGCAACGACTGTTCTGAATGGAAAAGCCGCTCCATGAGTAATGCAGTGCCAGCATTCATTGCTTTCACTTCTTGTTGTCGTTTTCCGAGCTCCTGAGGTGCAGGAAGGCTGGAGGCGAGAAGCTGTCAGCATCAAATACTTGGAGAAAGAACATTTATATCTCCATTTTACTTTCCTCAAYTACATATTGTATTGGCAGAGCAACAAGTAGGCAGGCAGCTTGCCTGGCCAGTGCCTGCGCTGTTCTGGCACAGAGSATCAAGCGCTTCATGCTTCAGAGCTGTCAGGCTGGCACTTTTCACCACTAAATGCAGCTCTAAATTAAAGCTAAATGAAAATAGAAATTTTGCTTCAGAGCTTGATCATGTCATTTTGTTCCATCCTTTTACTTGTTCAGTGGCTAAGGAGGGGAACCACTCCCTCGGTAGGAGCATCCATTGAGTTATAAACACGTGTGATACTAGAGCATCTTTGTGTACATTTATGTATGAGATCATTACAGTTGCTGTTTTAAAGATATCCATCTCTGTAGTACATAAAACCTTTGGCAATAAAATTGTAAATTCACGCAATGGGGTGTTAAGCACACAAATCCAATTAAGTCCTTCAAACAGCTTTGAAAGTCTCTCCCAGAGGGTACAGAAGTGGTTATTTGTGATTCTCTTGAACTGCCTTTTATGGCGGCTTGCTTAGAGTGTCTGTGACAAGTAGTCTTCTGGGGGTTTAATGCTGCAAATTGTAGGTTCTTTAAACAAGCAAATGAATAAACTTAAGACTTGGTTTTACTCTTTTAACAGATCCTACACAAATGGGAGGCCTGAGTATGCTGCTCCTAGCAGGCGAACATGCCTTGACTGCACAAGAGGTAAGGAACTCTCTTCTCTCCCTTACCACGAGCTGTCAGTTTAAAGAGAGCTCCGAAGAGGAATATTTGACCAGTGGGAAATGAAATTTAAGATACATCTTGGGTAACCTCAGGTGGGACTGAAGTGTGAGCCCTGTGATACGAGTCTTGCATCCCAACCGTGAATGTAAAGGTTGGGCGCAGTTTCTATATTGGTTCAATATTAACTCTGCTGACTGAATATTTGGTCAGACCGGGCAAGTCTGGCCCATGAGAGGATATTGTCACAGGTAGAAGGGTTGAAATACAGTGACTGTGTTAACAAACAGGTGGTTTGCAAGCTCTTTTGGGCAAGGATTTCATATGCTTGTGCAATGCCTCACACAACTGTGGCCTTGGCACTAATAGCAAAATAAATACCTAATAATTTCCATACAGTTGGTGTCATTATATATGTGTTCTGAAACCATGCAAATGCTAACAGGTAATCAAAGTATTGCAGTCTATTCCTATTCACTAAGTCTTTATGTCTAAAAAGAAGTTTGTAGTTCAGTTGCCATCACAAACATTTTGTTTTTACRAAGGAGTCTGGTAAATAAAAGTGTTCCTGCATATCTCCAGTWGTGCARGGACCTCTGGTCTTTCTTTAGACTGATTATTATTTATGATTTATTTTATGGGCCAGCTTTGAAAGTTGTTCAAGAGATGGCTTGTATGTTGGGTGAAATAGGTAGTYACTGCCATAAATCTCTAGCCTGGAAAGAAGAGCTGTGGAAGTGAGGAGGGTTTCTTTTTTTCTTTTTTTGTTGTTATTGGGAGGAAAAGCAATAATTAACTATCTATATATGATACCCCCAAATGCAAAATGTGTAGTACATTTGAGATGGATTGTTCCTGTACTGCCCAGACTGCGCCAAGACTCCTCAATGCTTTGCACACCAGTTTGAACAGTGGAAGTCTTTGTGCAGATGTGGGTTCTGGCTTTCTATGCTGCAGCACRAAAAATAAGAAACACTAGGGTAAGRTTGGCAGAGAAGTGAAAATCAATTGATTGTTTTCTGCTAAAATGAGAATGTCCTGTAGTTTTCAAACTTTGAATCTCTTGGCTTGGAGTTTAAAAACTGTTTTTACTATGCTGTTATGTTTAAATGAGAGGGAAGGTGTATTGTAGTCACAGATACTCAGTTCCATTAAGAAGGGTCTTTGCTATGACCTTGYGAGTTGAGCTTTCTTGGTTTTACATGAAAAGTGCCTCAAGTAGTACGATTTCAGATGGTAGTGAAGGAATAAAATCTACATCTGATTTTAGAGAAAAATCAAAAAGGATGTGTGATTGTTTTAGTATATAAATGTTTTTTGATCAGGATTTCCTTTTTTTTGAGCAAAAGACACATTTCCCATGTGCCTACATAAGCCCTGTTTTTCCTGATAGAAGCATACAATATGGCTTGTGTTGTAATATTTACTTTATGTATAAGCTTTACTATGCTGTGCTCTTTTGGGCCTGTAGTCTTCTTTTGAAACCCAGCCCTCCACATCAAAGAGGCAAGCTATGTAACCTGCTTTCTCCCAAAATGCAGAGCAAAATAACTCATAAATGCAGCCTGAACAAAACTAGTTGAGGGATTTGTTGGCTGTTGTTAGAATTGTGATGGTCCAGAAATTAGCCCATACTTACTAATAAGTTACCGTATTTTAATTGTCCTACACTATCTGAGARGCAGGTAAGYGTCAGAGCACTTYCCCAGGGAACCAAACTGCACATCTCCGATTCTTTCAGAGGGTCCCCTATGTAAAATACATCCTCCAGAACAGTCTGGGTGCTTGGTATTCTCAAAGGGACCCAAATGGATGAAGTTCAGTCTTCCTAACTGCATGTCAGCAGGAATTAAGTCTCCAGCTGTGTTTCTGTTCACTGGGAAACCTCCTCAGTTTCTTTGTGTGGCAGCCCTGGTGTGTCTTCCATTTTCCTTTTGATTCAGTGTTTCAGTGGTGATTAGATACGGAGCAAATATTTCTTACGCTTGTGTTCCGCCAAATGCGGAAGTAAAGATCCTAAACCTATTTAGGCTTGGATACCTGAACAGCACTTCTGGCTTCCCATGCTCGGGGTGTGGACAGAGGAGCCATAAGATGTTCGTCTTTGCATGTCTGTGGGATAACCTATGGTTCGATTTCCATGCTTATGCTTGAAAACAGTTTCACGCTCAGACCAGTGTTTGGGAGGTTAGCAGAACATGCTAGGAGGTGGTATGACAGGCTCAGTAAGAAGCTGAAGAATTCATTGTAAAATTGGTAAGCTGCTTTCCTCTTCAGTGGAGRGGGGTTAGTTGTGTTGTGTTAGAGTTGGTATTGACGGGGAGAATTTGGTGTACTAATGTGGTGAGGTATTGTCAGTGAAGAGGTTCAGAAGTTGCCTAATTATGGAAAATACAGGTATTGTTTTTATATGCATATAAGTATATAAATATATGTCATGTATCTAAAACCCTGGCACTTTTTTTTTTTTAAAAAAAAAGGACAGATGCAGTGTAATTTTTAAAAGAATGCTCTAAATTATATCATGTAGTCTTCATTATCATTAAAGCATGTGTGTGTACATGTAAGATACACATGCATATATATGGTTCTTAAACTGGGGAACCGCCAGACGTAAGATTACCTCATGCGGGTTGACTGCTTGTGCATATGTATGGTTATGGTCAACATGCAGTTTGACTGCTTGTGCGTATGTATGATTATGCCAACTTGGGTGGCCTTGTAAGCGTAGGTCTTAAATACTATTATCATCTTAAAAATTGTTAATAGAAAGGAGGGCAGCACTGGCATAGTTCGCTCAGATGTTGGGAGAAGATGAGAGAAGTGGTACTTACAGGTCTGCTAATCCCACATAAATGTATTCAATGCCTGCTGATTTTCTGTCAGGTGTATGCTAGATGGATGTATAGGGACTTTTCAAGTCAGGTGTTTAACCTTTGAGTTGTGAGAAGCCCCGATGTGAGGTAACAAAGTGAACAGGCGCCAGCGGGAGGACGGGAAGAGGCACAACAGTGATATTTACAAAATTGCCTTGAGGCTTCGGTCACCATCTCTCTAYGTCGCCAGCTATGTTTCTGTTTTTGTAATTTTTTTCAGTAGACTGGAGAGTTTTTCTTCTGGTAATAGAATACAGTGTCGGTACAGCGGCTAGAGTTACTAAGCAGATAGGCAAGAGAAGCTACAGACCTTACCAGCAGTAAACAAAGGACTCAGATATGCAGTGAGTTTCCACCTGGCTTCTGGGTCCTTTCATCAGTTACACAAGACTGTGGTGTGTATATAAGCGTATTTTGCTGAACACCCAAGCAGAAACGCCAGACGGGTCTGCTCCAGCTACTGCCGTTGTGCTAGGCAAAGCCTGGTTCTCACAGCAGGTTTATTAGCAGACAGGCTGAAGCTGGGTGGGGAGCGCTCCTTGCTCGCCCCCTCACCTCCCTCCCTGCACATCTCCCTTACTTGCCCGTCAGGCCCTTTGCTTGCCTTACAGCAGCACCTAGTGGCCTGCCTGTAGGTTACTGCCCAGAAATTACGGAATTTGTAGCGTAGTCCAAAACCTGGCTCTTCTATCAGTTTCCCCCCTTGCCGCTGCCAGGCACATCAGGACGACGTTAAAGCCTCGCGTCAGTGCGGAAGGTGAGCCGGGGCTGTCCTTTGCCTTAGTTCGGCGTGATCCATTTTAGAGCAGGTTACGGTAACCTGCAGGGAAAGGGAGGCTACGGAGGCGTTATCTTTGCAGTTTACTTCTCTTCGAGAACAAAAGCTAATCTTGCATGTGATGCCGGGTCTGCACAGGGTGGTATTGCCCACGGTGTAAATCAGAAGTGCAAAAATCTCTCGGTGCAGCTGAGGGTATGCTGGGAGGAGGAAAGAGGAGGAGAAACGAGGAGATGTTGAGGATGTTTTATTACGACAGGAAATGAGACGTATTCAATGGCACTATCTACGCATCCATTCCCTCCGGTAATTATTTTAACGCTTTGATCAGGTTCAGCCTGGCAGAGGTTAAAAGTCCTGGAGATAATAACTTTCGCAGAAGTCAGGAGCGTGTGGGGAGCAGCAGAGTAGAAGAAACAAGCTCAAATTAGTGCTTCTGTCAAGCAAAGGCAACAGCATTAACTTTTTAAAGATAACGGAAATTGATAGGGAAGGTATAGTTGTTCCAACCACAAAATCATCCCTTGAGTTACTGGGCACCAGCAATCTGTCCTTTACACACAAAGCTGTAGGAAACTGGGCTTCACACCTTCCGTGGCTTGTGGTTCCCGATCTCCAGCACGTGGCTTCCGAGGCAGCGAGAAGGCCCGTCCTCCCTCCCTGCGCCCGCCCGGGGCGCGAGCGAGTGCCTTACAGCGCTTGTGTTGCAGGGGCTGAGCCGTGGTAGGGAGGGCTTCTGTGCTCCAGCGCGCTGCTCCTGGGCTGGCACGGGTCAGGGGCTCCCAGCTCAGAGCTGGTTTGTGCMGTGCCGGCCCGGGCGTGTGGCGGCAGGTTCACGTGGACGTGCCCTTAGCGAGGCAGAGGAGGCTGCAAAGCCGCGGTTTCCGTTACGGCAGTTAGGGCGGGCGGGCAGAGTTCAGGCACGGTGGCCCTGCGGCRCCCGCCTCGGGGAGCGGGGAGGTTCCGCACCGCTTACTCGTTCGYGTCGCTTCTCCTAAGCAAAATAGTGCCCTTTCATGCGGCGCGTTGAATAGGCTCTGCTTGCGAACAAACTGCTTCAACAGACACCACAAACTAAGCTACGTAARGCACCTGCTCAAACTGCAGAAAATTTAAGTTATACGGGGAACCAAATCCCAAATGTGGTTATTCCTGGGAGAATCCCACCAGTGAAGTRGCCTGAAATAACCAAATGAGCACTCGGACATGCAAGCCGCATCCTTATATATTTCACACTAGTGCAGAGACTGAGACCTTCGGAGGTCACTCAACAGCAGCAAGATTGGTGTGCATCCCTGGTACAATCTACACTACTGCTGAGGCACAGACATCTTAAACAGATCATACAGAAACATGAGAAAAGCAGTAATAAACATTATGTCAGTGAAAACAGTAACACAAACCATTGAAAAAGCAAAAGGCAGGCATTAAAAATACATTCTTYGTAACCCTTTGAGTTGGTATACTCCCATAGTACGCTGATAAAACATCCTGCTTGGTGTTTAATAAATATAATGGAAGCCTAGATCATAGGAGGCACTGTTACTGCTTGGTTTTATGGCAGAGAAGAAACAAGTTCAACTGTGTACGTAAGCAAATTGTCATGTGGTATAGTTTCCCTTGGCCTGTGGGTTGCTACGCTTGGATTTAGTGTTTTCAGGGGAGTATGGGTAGCAGATTCCTGAAATGAAATGCCACTGGTGCTATTGCAGTGCGTAAGCATCTCGGACAAACAGCAGCAGCAGCAGTACAAACTGCATGTGCTATAGGCCTGCTTATTCTGCGGTGCTTTGTGCTTACCAGCAACAGATGCAGTTGCTAGGTAAATCTCATGTGTGCATTCACTAATAAATGCTATTGTTTTGGTAATAAATAAGAGAAAAAACACATTTGCATTGAAATGTTTTAAATAAACTGAAATTTCATGAAAAATTTGAAATGGTTAGGGGGGGAATCCAAATCCATTCTGTTACTTTTCCTAAAATCCCACAAAGCCTCCTTCCTTTCTTTTGTTTCCTCTAAGCCATGTTACATACCTTATTTTATACTAACAGTACCTTACGCTTCTAGGAGTTACACATGTAAATCTTTTACACTCAAATGTGACATTTAATGATTGTATTGTATTTGATACAATTCCTTTACAGAATGATGCTTGATTAACGCATTTCTGACTAATAAGAACAGTACAGCTAAACTCTGCATTAATTCGAATAAGGCTGTTGTTTTTGAACAGTCATTTCTTTGTACTTTGATTTCAGAATTTACGACTCTTTCTTGCACTGTTTCTCATAAGCATCCCTAAATGGATGTTTAGGTACATTATTTGAGCAATTTTAGGCTTGTGGTAGGTACCCTTAACTACTTATTTTCATGCTGTCAGGTGATTGGGGATTGTTTTTTCTAATAAGTATTTCTGTCACTTAGCAACCCTCAGTGTCTTCAGAAAAATTTTTTTAGCTTCTAAGTAATTTTCGTATTCAGAATGGTAGTACAAATTACAGATATAGCAGTGTTGATAGCATCACCAGCACAAAGTAGTTGTGTGTGTAGCCCAATATCATCAGTTTAGTATTCTGTTGCATAAAAACTCTTTTGCAAAGTTTGGAATTATAAAAGAAAAAAAAATCCCTGGTATTTTTGTGGCCTTTCTTCTTAAGTGATTTCAAATGCATTAAAATGGGTGCTAAACTATGTTTTCACCTATAAATTTGATTTAACCTGTCCCGGACTGCAAAATGTTAGATTCCTATCTTCTCTTAAACACTGCTTCTTGTTACTGCTGCCTGGTATTTTATTCTGCTCACTGTTGTTCTTAGCTTGAAAGAAGCACCTTTGAGGTCTTACTCTGCACACTCCTTGTTTCAGGTTTCCTCAAGTACTTGCCAATCTGATGCAACTAATTCTACAGACACCTGTCAGAAGTCATCATTGTTTCAGTTTGCAGAGGTGAGTTTCTTTAAAAAGGGCTGTCTTCCCCAGTGTTTTCCTTTTAAGAAGCATCTGATGTTCAGCTGAAAGAGAAATCAAAAATCTTTAACTAAAATTCATGCTTTTATTTGTTCCATCTTTTTGGGTTTATGGTACTGGATCATTTATCAGGTAGATAGGTCAGACTGGAAGTGCAGGAGAGTGTGTTCAGGAACATGGTGGAAACCCTAGTGCAATAATGGAGCTGTGGTTTAAGCAGTGATTTAGAGATGTGTCATTCCTGCACTTAGTTTTAAACTAGAGTTTTACTAACTAAAGTTTTAACATGTATATTTGGATGTTACATTATCTCCTTTATCTATTGTGGCTGCTTTAGTCATTGACTCCATCAAAAATAACTGTAGTTCTGGAATTTCCAAAATTTTCTTCTATTCTATAACCACCAAATAGGTCTATGCAACTATGCTTTAGTTTTGCAATGTACAACATTTTTGTCAACGTATTTCCAGTTATTGCTAGAAGTGCAACCGTCGTGTTTTGGGGGTTTTTTTGTTTGTTTTTTTTTTTTTTTTCCAAGTATACACTATTTCATCCAAGTTTTAATGGATTTCATTGACATAACTAAGACGACAAGAATGAGGTTGCAAAGAATCCTGGTCCTCTGCAAGCCTCGCTTGTTTATATTTTTCCAAGTTTTGAAATGATCACAATCAAGTGACATATAAATATTTAGCTGTGTAAATATTGATTGTACAGGATGCTGGGTGGTGTTTGAGTAAGTGCGTATGGAAAGAAATTTTGTCATAGTAGAGGCTTCTTTTTATTACCTGTTTTCACATCAGCTGTGAATCTGACTCCCRTGTCTTTAATACTCATTGCTGTGTGCACCTTCATACTCCTCCCTAAATGTCATCSCTTATGGAGCAGATACATTGCAATCCTATTATATAGAAAATGTGACTCTGTTTTGTTTTTGTTTGCTTTAACATCAACCCACAAGACCTTGAGTTCCAACTTAAGATCTGAGGCTTTCAAAATGTATTAGACATAAAGCACTGATACTTTATTTCTGATTAAAGGTAATGGCCACAGTGAAGCACATAACCTGTAATTAGGCTCTTATACAACCTGCTGGCTTTTCTTGTTAGGAAGAGGAAATGYCTGGTGTGCCAGCAATGAAAAGCAATACTTAGATGCTTCTTAAAATTGGTTAATTTCAGTGTCACTTATGATACTTCTGTGGTAATAATTCATCATCTTCCAGTATTTCTAAGATGCTTTTGCATACTTATACTGTCAGTTAAGCAATGTCATACTTTGTATAGTTCCTCTTGATAACGGTCTGTTTCTTGAATTTCACTACTAAGTCTTTCAAAGAGTAAGACAAATACTAGCTCACTTAATTGTTTTCAGTTCATTTTACAGTGCCCTAGCAGGAAAGTGCCAGAGCCAGGTGGTAGTAGGCAGGAATTGTGTTGTGGGCTGCAAGATATGCTCTTGCTAAGGGCTTGTGACCTCTGGCTGTTCTTCACCCCTCAAGAAGAACTTCAGTGGATGCCAGGAAACAAGCTCATCTGCACCGCTAAAACATGCGGTTTAGAACTAGCTCAGTGGTGATCGTTAATTAGAAATGCATATTAGCTAGTCTTGCTTTTCAAGGATGTTAAACAGCCTGTGGTGAGGCTGCACCTAACCAGTGCATGGTAGGTATGTGTGTCAATGGCAAAATAATTGGTACTTGTACCAAGGTCTAACATTAATCAGAGGTGTCATTTGCAGCAAAAATAATTGATACAAGTTAAACAGTATAAAATGCAGTTACCTTAGTGTCTGGGATAGATCTGGTATCTCAAAGTACCTGCATGCATTGTGTCCCTGTCCACACTTACCTTCCTTGCTAAGTAGCAATTTGTGCTCTACCAGCACCACCATTCTGCAGTCTCAGGCCTTTCACTGARCTGTGAAATACAATGTAGTGTTAAGTTTTTGTTGCTAACCCTCTTTTGACATATCAGCGGGCAAATAAAAGCCCTTCAAAAAAGTCAGCCTGTTCTGTTCATCCTAGGAAAGATTTTCCTTGTGAAAAATAATTCAAGATCACCATTTCACAGATCACCCATTTATGCGTCTCCTGGGAAGCATRTACTGTTCTTTGTATGGGTGTGCTGGGACTCGTTTGCATGCTCTTAGGTACTTAGGTCTTTCTGTATGATGGATCAGAAATTTAGCACTTTGAAGTTTGATATGGAAACTGAAGAGTTAGGTAATACAAATATAATTGTTTTCCTGACAGATCTCTTCAAGCACATCACAGCCTGGAGTCCCGGGTGCTGTAAAACAAACTGAGGAATCTGCATTGTTTCAGTTTGCTGAGGTATAATGGCTGAAATATGGTGGGGGAGGATGGGAGGAAGCAAGGAACCAGTAAGAGTTGTCACTGAATGGCTAAGCACCCTGTCTTGTAAGGGATTCCCATCAGTAGATGTTTATCTTCATGACAGCATTGTGTTAGGAAAATCATGGGGGGAATAACCAGATTGGATGAGATGTTGGCCAGTTCTACCAGCTGTAGCACACACAAAAGATGCTGGGCTTGTGAACATTACCTGGCCTTCCATACCAAAGGACCACTGCAGACATATTTTCCARATGGCCTTTTAATTTACATCTAGGAAAACAACAAATAACAGACATTCTGAAATGACACTATGCACTGCCTATGGAAGAGGCTGCAGCAGTGCAAAATGGCAACTCCCCTAGAGGCAGGAATCCTTTGAAAAATAACCTCACAGGTCAAAGGAAGCTTATAACAACAGCTACAAGGATATATAACAGCATCGTTAGGTGGTGACTTATAAARCCTATAAATTACCCATAAGTGTGTAAGCTATCCTCCTTCCTCCACGTATTGAAGATTTGGAGTTCTTAAAGATTGCTTTTAAGAATTTCTTCTCCCATGTATTTAATGTGCGTCTATGAATTGACTTTCCACACGTATACTCTTCTTGCCTGTTTGGGGGAGTCTGGTACTGCTTGCAAAATCAGTTATGTTAAAGGTATATTTAGGGTGTGTCTGAAAAGACTGGGATTGGAGCTGGTGCTATCGTGGAGGAACATAATGGGATGAAAAGATACCCTGTTTGTTATTCCATGTGCTTACAGAGGTTTGACTACATACAACAGGCTTCTTTCTGTTAAATGTTAAGATAATTGCGTACTGTGTGTTTTTAGCTTGGCTAGGATGGGCCTTGATGTATTTCTTAGGAGGCCCAATTAAGAAAAAACAATTTACTGATTCAGGTGCCATAAAATACCTGACTACCTCTATAAAAGATACAATAGAGTTAATAGCTCTAATCATGAAGATGTTTTCATATGTGCCACCTTTTTTTAAAAGTTACAAGTTAATTTGGAAAGTTCGAGAAAATTAGTGAAATTGAGCAGGGTGAAACCATGTGCTGAAGCCAACCTTTTAAACCAAGTAAAAGATATAAGCTGGAAAACATTTATTGTGAATTTTATTGCAAAATATTGCACGAGTGAATCTGCTAACTTAGTTTCAAAAATCTTGGCTATCTTACATTTTAATTAAACGGCAATTTTAGATATCTGCAGAGTTGAATAGGGTATGAATTGCCTTTAGTACGGCATTTTCAAATTGTCATGTAAAACTTGACTTAGCCATACTTTCAAAACTTCACAGAACCTAAAATCATTTCCTCTCCTAATTGAACAAACAACAAAATGACAAACCTGAAAATTGTCATACGGATGTGACAGTGCATTGAGTTGCATACCACTACACTGAGCCAGCTCATTTGGCACATTGGAGTGCACRTATGAATCATCAAATGTTAGGTAGAAGAGGTTTTTTAAAAGTTAATTAGAAACTGGAGAGGACACTTTTAAAGTCAGGGTTAATCTCTTTTTCTTGTAAAAAATATTAAAATGTRTGTGCAGTCTAGAGGGGGTTGTATTTTTTTGGTTGTTTTTTCGGTGTCTGGAAATAAGGGACCGAAATCTGGAAAAGCAAAAAACAAAACAACAACAACAACAACAAACCCAAAAAATAAAAAAAAAACAACTAGACAAAAAAAACCCCACCCTTGTTTGCCATGGTTATTCCTCCTGTGTTATACTGTTGTTGTGAAACCTTAATGGCAGTGACTAACGTTTTGTTTTATCTATAGCAATAGAGAAATGGTATTTTTTTAAGATTACAGCCTGATTTCATTTAGGTTGTTCCAGGGGAAAGTATTAAKCATGCTAAAGGACCTCTTTAAGCTTTCTCCCCCCTGCTACTAAAGCTGCTTGTGCTCTTTCAAATATAAGGGCTTTCATTTGCACAGGATGCCTTTGTCAGGTTTGGCAAAAATCCCATTCCTTACTGTGCCACTTCTTACCGAGTCCTGTCTGTATGAATGCATTACTGCATTTAGTAAGCTAAATTATGGTAAGCAATTTGCAGTAGGCTGTTGTCAGCAATGTACAGTGGTACAAAATAAAAGAGAGAGGGAGAGAATGTAGTTATTTAGCCAGTAGCCAAGCAGACCTGTGAAGAAATGTGAAGTGTGCTGTGGTCTGATGTGCCTGGAGACTTTTGGCAGACGTCCCAGCTCAGTTTTGGTTTTGGCTGGGTGTTCTTCATATGTTCCCTTTCTCTTTGCCGTCTTTGCGGCAGGGTGAGTAAGAGTGCCTCTTTGTGAAGATAGCGATCCCATTGAATAGACTTGCCATTTAAAATGGGCACCTTTACCCCAGGAGTACAAGTCCCCTGTCACTCAGAAAGAGCTCGTTATATGTAGACGTAGCATGGGATTCTTTCTTCTTTACAGCCTTGGTTAGCCATTCATCTATTTGTCTGTCCCAAGTGCTATAGTCTTCAATTAAAGCTGTTGAGGATATGGCTAATGAGGCCTGTCCAGTGACTTGCCACAACAGATAATGAAAATTCTGAGAGTAAGACTCCATTGGGTCCTGCGGGTGTGCAGGCAAGCGCCTTGGAGGTCTTCAAAGATGATGTGACATCCTCATAAGGGTTTTTTGAAATTTGGAGTGTTGCCAAGTTAACGCTCTTGGCTTTCTCATTTCTCTCTGATCTTGGAAATACTTGGCCCTACTTCTGTCCTCCTCATTTGTACCTTTATGGAAAGCCATTATATAGGCCAGTGATTTCTGAGCAGTGGGCTGTGTTCCTTAGCGCAGTGGCTGTTTGCAAGCTCACATGGGCTGGTTGCTGTCAGCCTGCTTGGCATGTGAGGGAAGCGGAGCAGATGGGACCCCTTGCTCTCTTGGTCTTACTGGATGTGTGTTTGGCAAACGCGAACAGATGGTGATGACTGCTTCACAGAGAAGAAACACAAGTACCTCTTAGATTTACTTAGTTAAACTCTCATCCGTTATTAAACAGAGAAGATGCTTCCTGAGAGTGGAAGCAGTAAGATTGCTAGTTTACCCATCTTAAAAACAAAATGAAGCCAAAACCCACAAACTCTTCATTTTCAGCTGCTTTTCTGAAGTTTTTCTCCAGGTGATTTAATAAAAAAAAAAAAAAACAAAAACAAAAACAAACACAATCGCATGCAGCATGCAACAAGGTGGAATTTTCTTCCCTAGTCCAGTAGGTTAGTATCATTTAAGAAAAATGCATGCTTGAGGATGATTTTGTCCCTGCTGCATTCTCACATACTCACTTTGAGCGGGCTTGCGGGCAACCCTTTCTGTTTATTTCTGTGCTGAACAGAAGGTTTGAATCCAAAACTTTTGGTCAAAATGCCTTGAATTGGAAATGCCAGAGCTAGTCAGTATTTTCTCTTCCAAAGCTGTAATCTTCCCAGGTAAAGCCATTATGTAAAATAAGTGAATATATTTGCTGTTTGCCTATATACTGAAATGATTAAGTATCTGTGTTTAAGTGAAATGCTTATTCTAGGAGGGAGATGGAAAAGCGGTACCATGGCACATGCTTCTTATGCAAACTAGAATGTAATATAATAGCTAAAATGCTGACCTGCATTGTAATAAAAGATAATAACTTGATCCTAACGATCCACAAGTTAAACCTGTACAAAAGAAGGGGCTGTTGTAGTACTCAGGTTCTGATTATTCTAATTAAAAGTGGAAGATGGTGCTAAGACAGGGAATGAGATCTGTAATCTCACTGACAGCTGATTGATCAGCCATCCTTACTTCTGATGTTTGGCCAGCAACTTCGGCAGAATGAGTTCTAAGTTTGTCTCTTGCARTTTGTTTTCTTGACTATGAAGAGAATTTTTTTGCTGAAGTGAAATGTTGGCTTCCTCTATTTCTATTAGTACTATAAGGATCTCGCTTGCATTTTGTTAGGAGTAGCTATTCTATTGTCAAAACAAAATTCTTTACTCTTTCYTCACATTGTGCATCAGGAGGCAAGATATGCCTGCATGCTCTCACGTTATACTTCAGTGTGGGGGTGTTTTTCTGTCCCTTTTCTGCTATTCATATTGCACTGAAAAAATCATTAAGAGCTGAGAATTTATTATGGTAGAAAGATAAAAAGTTGAGGCCCTCTTCCTGCAAAGTGTGGTGTACAAGCTCACTTACTCCAGTGGCATCCTCAGCAGGTTCACTGAACTGTCTCAAAGCAAAATTAGGATTTTGAATTATTTTAGTTTAATACTAAAAATTATTGTTAATGTGCATTCAGGCATTATTCACTGTATTGTAAATAGCTTGCAGTAAAATGGATGTTCTGGATTGGGGGGGGGGCAGGTGTAATGAATCTCCTTGACAATTGAAGAGTAAACTCTTCAAATAATCTAGTTCAAAAGAAAGACATTAAATATAAAGAGAAAGGCTAAGCTGATAATTTTTGCATCTGAAAGATCATGGTCATAAGCGTGATTTTTGCAACGAGGCAGATGCCACGGAAGCACTGGTGGTCTTGCCTCTAATCTTAGGGCTTTTCAAGGCTTCCAGGTAAATACTACCATGTAATACCATGCCAGAAAAGATCAAATACGAGAAATAGTGATTAATTCTTGCGTTGGTGAACTCATAATGCAGCACTTGGAAGCAGGTCAGAAAAAATTTGGCTGCAAAAGCAATTCCCTGAAGTGCGGTGGTATTTATTTACTCAGTGCTGGTGCTGGCACACCGATGTCTATTTAGAAGGCTAGATTTGATCTCCAGRCTTAAGGTCTGTCTTCTTTTTTCTGACTAAAGAAAGTGAAACAAGCAGTGCCTGTGAGGACGAATGGTCCTCTTCTGTATCTAGCCAAATGGGAAATACTGCCCAGGCTTTCTGAGAGAATTTTATTTAACTTTGACCACCACAGTTCATGTTTTTAAGCAACAGGTATGTCTTGTTCACTTAGTCACGTAAAAGACACGTAAAACACATGGCATGATAGAATATTAGCTGTGGACAATACAAACGTAAAAGGGAATCCATGAGCCTAATCTAAGGAAGAAATTCTGAGTTTGCTTGTATTTTGCTGACTTCTAAATGCCTGTTAAGTGTTTCTTGGATGGGATTGCCTATCTGAAGTAGGGCCTTCTGCCAGGAAGATCTAAAAGTAACTGATTTAACTAACTCCTTGATTTTTTCATTCTTTTTCTCCCTTCCTTTCCTTCTTTCCTGTGTGCCACTGAAATATTTTCTCCTCTGTTYATTTAAAACCTAGATCTCATCATATACTTACCAGTTGTCAAGTCCTGAGCCACTAAAGCACTGTGGGAAGTCGGCACTCTTCCAGTTGGCAGAGGTAAAGTTATAGCCATTAGCGTCACAATGGGAAGATRTGTTTATCTTTTCCCAGAAAAAGTATGAATTGTGTAAGGCTTGWTCTAGTATCAAATTTAGTATTTCCAGAAGCATAAATTAGTGAATAATGGAATAGCAAGAGAATTAGGCAGTGGCAATGGCCCCAGGGACCTAGCTTTTCTTTATACACTTGTTAATGTGCATAGTTTCTTGGAGACCGCACAGAAAAAGTTGCGCTTCTTTTTAGAAAAAATAGCCCTATAACTATAATAAAAACAATGCTCAGGACAATAGCAAAGACAAGAGGCAACAGCATTCTTCTTAATGAGGAGCTGAATACCAGGATTCAAAAAATGAAGCTTTGGTATAAGGACTGGAAGGTGCATTGCTGAATGGGGACCAAGAATAAGAAGAGAAAAGTAGACTTTGAGATCATCAGGAATCTGTATGAAGAGTTGGAAATTGAAGCAGTGTATTAAGTTCTGAAATTGGCAGCTGTCAGCAGTAATCAAGAATACTAGGTCAGATTTCCCAACAGTCCTAGAAATTCTCTGTGAGTCTTAAATATAACCTTGTCGAGGTCTCCCCTTTGGTACGTGTGAATCACTCAAAAACCTTTGAGGCTTGGTGTGCAAATACTATTATTCTTGGTGATTGAAAGATGAAGATACATGCTGCATTTCAGGTAAATAAGGGAGGATGCTAGCACCTTAGTAGTGCTTTTTTTGCCTTTTTTTTTTCTTTTTTCTTTTTCCAAAATCACTTCCTATTTCAGTGAGGAAGATGGTTTTCTGGATCCCATCTAGTGGCATCAAGCCATATGCTATTTTGAGTTTAATCCCTCTCAGGGAAAATGTGGAAGCACTGAAATAAAAGTATTTCATGCCTTGTTCCATGGATAGTAATGCTACTATCTGACTTTGTAGGAACTTATATGAGTGGAAGAAAACCTGCCTTGCCCTACAGGCATTCTCTGGCAGTAGTAGAGTTTGTGGGTGTGTGCTGTGTTGTCAGCAGTACCTATGCAAGGGTGATTACACCTAACTGATCAATGATTCGTTAAGGGCATTTGGCTATTGCAGCCCTGGGACAGCAGAAAGGCTGGTAATATTTAGKCAGGGATACCACAAGTTTTTGAGGAGTCCTCTTACAGGACGGCAGCAGGCTTTTGAGTAGTGCTGTTCTGGAGTAAGGCTGTTGCTGAGTGCAGCCTGACTTTTGGAAGTCAGCATTAAAAGTTGTGATGTGGCTGTGAAGCTTGTGAAGCCCTAATTTGGGGGAAGGACACGTGCTTGTCCACAGGAGCGCAGAGTTTGTACTGCAGTTCGTGGAAAAAGTGAAGCTAAGTTTGGYGGTGTGACGTTTGCATGTTGGACAGGTTTCCGTGATCTCTCCCTCAGTGATTGCTCAGATGGATTCCTACAAACCTAATTTAATATACAAATGAATGTTAAAGGCTCTGATTCAAACTGAGAAAAGCATGGCAGATGTGCTAAGCACATCCTCCTTGTCTCTAGCTCTTGTAGGACATTAGTGCTATTGATTTTTTCCTTTTTTTCTTTTTTTTTTTCCTCCCAGTTTTGGAGATCTCTGTAATGTTGGATGGTAATTGGATAAATAAAATGTGAGAGATTCAGCTTAAGTTTTCAGATAGCAGTGCAGGACCTGGTTTGGAGCATCCCAAATACATTCTGTTCATTATCACCTCAAGGGTGTCTTAGATTTGCAGGTTCATTTGGCAGACATCTGTGCCRTGCCGCTGTAACTCCAAACCACAGATGCTGTGCACTGGAGGGGAGGGGACTGCTGCCTCTGGCATGGCAGGGGTCTCGTGCRTGGGAGCCTGTCTGCTTCAGCACACCACGCTGCTCTGCTCTTCCTTCGTCTCTCTGCTATGTGGATTAACCAATTTTATCTTCTCCTCTCCCCCTCCCCCTTCCCTATGCCTTTCTTTCTGATATTTCACAGTATTTCACAGATGGTGATAAAATAAAATGCAGAAGTGGATTAAATTATTTTCTAAAAAATTCTGAGAATTTCTAAGTTTCTAAAAATGGTTGGAGCAGCCGCTCTGCAGTCTGAAGCCTGGGAGGCTGTTGCTGATGAGCTCTGCTGAGTCTCTTGCCCGTGCCTAAATGCGTGCTTTGCCTTTAGCCGTCCGGGCGGAGGCAGGGGAGCGGAGGGAGGCAGCGGTGGGGTGCGCGTCACCTCCAGGAGCCGAGGAGGCCTCTTGTGCCGCGGGGTGCTGACGGCACTGACAGCGCGGGGCTGTAAGCGGCCTTGGGAGGCTGGAGCTGTAACGGTCAGAGCTTGGGAGACGCTGTGCAGAGCTGCAGCTTCCAGGAGACACAGAGATACAGCATTGTTAACGTCTTTTGTTTGTTTCCTTTACGGCAATGATGGGTTGATGTCTGCAAAATCGACTTTGTGGGCCCGTGTTGGCTGGGAGCAATGAAAACTGAGTTTGGGGGATAGGGGGAGCTAAAAGGTTGTAAACACTTTAGTTCRCCAGTCTCTAGAACTCCCCCTTTTTCTAAGGAAGTATAAGAAACCTGCAAGCCTGATCAGAGATTATGGGATATGTCCTTAAACATACAACATTTTCTTCATACAYGGCCAATCCTGAGACTGATCCTTTCAATTTGTTTAGAAAAAGATCATTTCTTTGCACCTAGCTCAAAACTGATACAAAACATTCTAAAGCATTGAAGAGGATCATGAACCGGTACAGGAAAAAGATTCTGGAGGATAATCAGCTACCTGCTTGCCAGATAGCCTCCCGTACTCTTGAGGAGTAGTAAAGGTTACCAAAGGCTTGAGGGCTCCTACTTCACTTTGGTTTCATAGCATCTCTTTTATATGAGTCCTGTAGGACACTAACAGGCAGTGCCATAGCCAAACAGGAGTAACCTTCTTAAGCTATGACAATGAAATGATTTTGCAATCAAATRTCCAGCTAAGCCTTCAAAAACACCACCAGCTGGGTTGCATGCTGGTGTGTAGATTGGTGCGTAGCCGCTGGAGTCTGTTTATGTGTGAGAGCATGTGCTTCAGATCATCCTACTCTTCAGAGGCAGTCCTGACAAGAAATCCCCAAATCTGGAAATAGCTTTTAGTGTCCAGTGGTATTATCCACCGGAGCAGTGGTAGAGCAGGGTTTTATTTATAACAGCATGCACAGGTCTGCACTTCTTTTTCAGTATATAATCTTATGAATGAATTTTTGGAAGAGGGAGGAAATAATCCGTTCAAATGCTGTGTGATAAACGTAAAAGAATTGTGCTGGTAAAATAACATTTTTCTTCCTTCTCCCCTTCTTTTTTCTTTAGATTTCTTCCAGTACATCCCATTCCGGTCCTTCTGATTTAACAAAACAGTGTGGAACATCAGCATTATTCCAGCTGGCAGAGGTAGTATTAAAGTACTGGTGACTAATTACCACAGGTGCAGTGGGGCGGAGAAGTTAATGATGTTGATTGCCAGAGCCTGGAAGGCAGAACAGTGCTACAGTTATAATTACACTGTTGCTTATAGAAGCTAAAATTAGCATGGCTTGGGTGCCACAAGCCCGGATTTCCCCATACTAGCCATCAACTTGGAGGTTCCTAAGAGTCTGCACTGCAGCTGAGACGTACCAGTCCCTGGTGGCAAAGGGACTTTCCAATCACCATTGAAATTGTTTCAATTCCTTGTTTTAAGGTTTGGGGTTTGGTCTGTTTGGTTTGGCTGGGGAGGCGCAAGGATTTGAGAGAGAGGGCTGGATTAGTCTGTTACTCAGATTAGGGCATTGCCATTACACATACCTGTTAAAGGTCATTAGTTGGCTTTCATTTATTTTTGCTTTTTATGCCTACTGTTTTTCGAAGTGGGGAATAAACAGGTCAATAACTTCTATAGAAACTCTGCTGTGATGCTCTCAGCAGATCCTCCTTCTGGGAACAGTTAAAACCAATGGCCTTGTATTGAAATGTTGTATTTATTTTGTTTCTAAGCTTGTCTTTTTTAAGCTTTCCCAATCTTAAAGACTGGGATTTGCAAGTTTATTTAGAGCTCACAAAGCAGAAGTCGCTTTTTTGTAGCCACATCTGTAGCCCTCTGTACTGTTGGCTACTGCAGAAGCAGCAAAGGTATAAAGAAAAAACAAAAACCCACTGGCGAGGGGTGTGTGTGTTTAGTTGACAAAATATTATTACTGTCCGGTGAGTTGCATTTTAAAGATTGATCTTTAGCTTTTGAAAAATCACAGGCTGTGTTTACATTGCAGTGCAGTAAAAAAGTTCTTGGTACCAAGAACCTACCTCAGCATAGTTGTGGGGTTCTCCTCTGCATAATTTAACCTGCTTCCTAATAGACACTGTGCTGCCCAAGCTCCACTGTTTCCAATGCTCAACCTAGCTTGACCTGAGCCAGATCAGGAGTTTCTACCCTGTGCAACAAGAATTTCGGAAACTTAATACAAAGTGTTCTATCCCTGGCRTTATGCTCATACGTATATTGGTGTAAGAGATATTTTTAGTTTGCAAGGAAAAAATGCCTTGCCGATTTGTGAAATCTAAAATTGACCTAAAGAGAACCCAATGATCTGGAGGGTACATCCATACTGACCATATGGCCCGTGGGCTGAGTTGTCGCATAGGGAAACTGCTGATGTCTGGTTCAAAGCAAGCTTCTTCCATCTGGTTTTGCTCCAGGTGGCTGTTTGGTTAACATTTGTTTTAAAAACAAAATAGCACTGGGAATTCAGCTTGGGGGCTTTGAGAGGGAGAGTAAGAAGAAGAAAGCRTGTCTTCCCGAGGGCAACTGCGTGGTTCTGTGAAGGACTACCCTCTGTAGCAGTGTCAGCRTAGCTTACAGGTGATCCAAAACCGAGAGGATCTCCCAAGACAGTGCTGCAGGAACATGGCAGTTTGAGGACCTTGTTATAGGTCTTTTTTTGAATATCGCTGTTCCTCAGACAGTTTGAGGGKTTTGGTTTCCATTAATATTATCTCTAGGAGGAGATAACCATGGCAACCACTGCTGCTTTGCAGTTCTTTGCAAAATAAATCTGTGTCATGAGAAGAAAGATTTGGAAGGCTTTGTTACTACCTTCCAAATTATTTTGCACATTCAAGTAAAAGAAAATAATCTCGATGACTGAGATTCGATTAACTTACACCCCCCTCCCCCTCCCCTTCAGGGCCATTTGGAAAATGGAGGAAAGAMTTGTATATAGGAACATTTGGGAGTTGAATGGGGTATGGATGTGAGATTTCAAGTAATGTGTCTGTGGCAATAGTGAGAGATACTGTAGCGTTCTGCTGCATTTAGGGTATTCTGAAAATCAGTCTAGCAGTGGGTTTCCAGGTTATATAAAAGGCACTTAAAGGATCATGGAAACACCACTGAGATCAGTTGGAGTCTTTTTCTATTAGAGCAGTAGAACCCGCCAGCCTTATTCTAGCACTTAGCTATCATCACGTTGCATCGGTTTTAGTAGGGCTTCAGCGTCTTTTTTCAGTATTGTCCTTTAGCATAGTTTGCTTTCCTGAGCTAAGATGCCAGGGATATTCTCTGTGTAATGCTCTTGTTAATATAGGTAAGTAGTGTTAACAGTTGATGTTTGTTTCATGGGACTATTTTTAAACTCATTTTAGATGTGCCTTGCTTCAGAAGGAGTAAAAGTGAAAGAACCTGGGAAAACAAAAGTGGAAGCACCGGAAGATGTGGGAAGGGAAGTTCCAGAGGAAATGGAAGTAGAAGAACTGGAGAAAACAACAATAAAAGACTCCTGTAAAGGAAAAGTAGAACAATCAGAGATAGAGAAAATGCAAAACCGGGATGAGACAAAAGCTGAGGAATCAGAAACTGCAAAATGCAGAGATTTTACTAGTCTTGCAATGGAGAGCAGTCCTTTTGAGAGAAACGATAACACAAAGGATCACATGTGCTGTTCTCCAGAGCTTTCAATGGCTGACATGAATATCCTYGGGCTAAAGCCAGAAAAGATAAAGAAGAAAAAGAAAAAAAATAAGTTGGACCGGCACACAAATGAAAAATCCACCCCCAAGAAACCTTGTAAAAAGAGGCAGTCCTCCGAGTCGGACATTGAAAGTGTAATGTATACAATTGAAGCTGTTGCAAAGGGGGACTGGGGTGCTGAGAGACTCGCGGAAACTCCCCGCAAAAAAAATCGCCCTGTCTCAAATGTGAAGGGAAGCCTCTTGGATACAAAATCACCAAAGAAAAAAGTGAAATCGAAAGAGAAGAAAACATCAAAGGAGAAACCCATGGAGACCACCAAAGAATCAAAGCCTCCCGATTTCCTTAGTATTGCAGCCAGCAAGGAAGTACCCTGTGAGGCTTCTGATAACATTAAAGTGGAGCCACTGACCCCAACAGAGGAGGTGGTACCCCAGAGCTTACCAGGACAGGTCAAAACTGAGGACAGTGACTGCGTTAAAAAGATAGAAACCTGTGGCTCCAGGAAATCGGAGAGGTCTTGCAAAGGTGCTCTTTATAAAACTCTGGTGTCAGAGGGCATGCTCACATCTCTGCGCGCTAACGTGGACAGAGGTGGGTGGCTTTGAGTGTTTCATTTACAGCATGAACCACAAAAGCCGTCCTGGAGTGGGAGGAAAAGCAAAAATCCGTGTTTAAGCTGGAGTTTGAGCAATGTGTGATGGGAATGCTGTGTCTGGTCGCCTGAGATGCTGGGGAGGGGTGGAGGGGACGGACTCCATGGTCCAGGAGGTCTTCTCAAGTCTTGCYGTCCGTGTTCGTACTTACTTCACAAGCTCTTAATCTCTCCCTTCTTGTCTTTCATGATCTGAGATTTAGGTTTTTGACCAAAAGCTTTGTTGGTTAATTTGTCAGCCTGCTGATAGATGTATGCAGGACTTACATGGTATATAACCCTGAACAATTAGCTTGTCTCTGTATAAACAGCTCTTGTGGTTGTGAGCATATTTCTCAGTCCTACAAGAGGCAAATGTGTTGTGCTTCTGCTGTGGTTGTTAGTTTTGCTGTAGGTGGTGAGTGAGAACCCTTTACCTTGTGGAGGGATAAATTTGAGATAATTTCTGGAAGCTTTCATTGAGATGTCTTGAAATGTATTTTTCCAATTAGATTTATATGTGTAATTAGAACAGTCAGAAAAGAAAAATATGTTTGTAATTTAGGGAAGTTTATTACTGTAAAACTACTCATCTCTTTCTCTTCCTTTATACCTCGAGAGATCCTGACTTTAGAGGTAGTATAAAAACCCAGAGGGGGGAGGAAATAGTTGCAAATATCATCATTATCTAGTTTAAAGTAAATACATGAATGTTTTGTAACCCCTTCAAGAAGGTCAGGCATCATAAGTTGAAGTACTGAATGGGACACAAGTTCCTTCTGAGCCCACTTTGTTTTGGCACATTTTTCTAAAGATGAGAAACAATTTTCTGCCTTCATCCCAGGAAAAAGAAGCTCAGGAAAAGGCAACTCCTCAGATCATGAAGGATGCTGGAATGAAGAAAACTGGGCTTTTTCCCAAAGTGGGACAAGTGGGAACAAAAAACTGAAAAAGCCTAAGCCAAAGGAAGAGTTTGTTTTTGGGTAAGTTGTGGCTTAACGCTCTTCAAAGTTTTAGTTAGGTCAGCCTGGTAACTTCCGAGGGAGTCCTCCTCATTGCAGCAAGTGAACTGCATCCAACACCCAAATAATCACAATTAGACAGAATTCCTGAAAATTACAAACCCCGCTGGACTGAGTCATGCTCTAGATACTTTGGTATATAAACAACAGGTAATTCCTTTGAGATCTTTCCTGGTTTACACTACTGTAAACAGATTTGAATGACATCATTTGCTCACTTCTGGAAAAAAAAGGCACAATATTTACCCACTCAAGAGGTGATGAAGAGGGTTACTTATATTTTCAGAGCACTTTGCAAGCAGTATTTRAAGTTCTGTGTAGGTGTTCAATCATCATAAACAGAATTAGACTAGAAAGAATAGATCTTTTTACCCACTTGGAGAGATTGCTTACAGAGGAAGATTAAACAATGTTCTAATATTGGCAAATAATATGATAAATACATCATTTTTCCATTGTAGAGACAAGATATTTAAACTGTTCATGTACACCGTAAAGAAATTAAATATATCAGAAGAATAATTAATGATTACAAATGCATTAAAATTTCGCAAGGCCACACAGAATTACTTTTCTAGTGTATGAATAACAATTTTTGTCAGAGTATTACAGATTTATTTAACTGCACGCGCAGTTGTTAAATCTGCTTAGCCATTCATACTTACTTCCAAATTCTTGAAGACTTCCAGTTATCCGAATTCAGAGGGTGAAAATGAATTAAAAAGGAGTAGGTTTTCCATACTTCATGCTTAAAATTGTAATGTGTTTCTTTTGTGCAGACTTGCGGTAGCCTTTTTTATAACCTAGTCTATGTGAAATTCAGCTGCAGCTCGCTTTACAGCAAAGATGTTAAATCGATTAAAATCTCCAAGTCTTGTTTGCTTGGAATAGTCAAGACAAATTAATGGAACACTTCTTGTATTTTTAGTGCATTGTATATAAGTTTAGTAAATATTTTTTAAATTTAAACTGAAAGATTGAAAACTTTTTACACCTAATGRTGTGAAAACTGAATGCATCTCCTAGCCAAAATAAAAATATACTTGCAAATGATTTATTCAAAGTAGCTAGGAAAAATTGTGTAAATAATTAATTCATTTGACCAATACTGTTCTACCATCACTAGCTGGCTGGATGGAGAAAATACGTATTTGCCAATCTTGATCTTGATTCAGTTGTGTCATTAATGAGTATTATTTAGTGAACTCTGTAAAGGCAGAATCAGTAATTTGTGGAGCGTAAGCACTGGAGAAGRTACCCATTATCCCTGTTCATTGCACTACCTGATCTTTTGGCTACTTGAAGAGCTGGTTTTACTTTTACTGGCTCCTAACTCTTTCCGCTCCCTTCAGCACCACCTTTCAGCCTCATTTTGTGTGTGTGTAGCGGGGAGGGTCCTCACCCCTTTGGAATGATGCCTTTCTCCCTATGTCCTCTTACCTTCTTCTCCATCAGTAGTTGCCCACACTTCCCCCACGGTCCCTGTCAAGTGTGCTTYGTCCACGTGCAGCCCACTCCTTTGCTGAGCAGTGCTCTGCCTGCATGTATCTCCTGGCAGGACTAGGCTGTGTGGCATGAAGACCTCAGCTCAGCTACCTGTGTCTAACCAGGCTTGTAAGATGCTCTGAAAAGTCATGACAATKTGAATGATTTTTTTTTTTTTTAATAATTAATCGCTGACATAGTGATAGCAGCACTTTGTACTGCCTCCATGTTGCACAAGCTATGAGTTACTAGCCAGGATGGCAGCTTGTCTGCTTCCAGGGTAGGTCCTGCCTGATGAGAGCTGCAGCCCCTCATATGCCTTTGGGGCAGGAGATGAGGCAGGTGGCAACAGGCAGTGGGAGAGGAGCTGCGGCAGAGGATGGATTTGCATGACAGCTGTCAGAACAGAAAATTGGCTTGTTTTGTGGTTGTCAGGGAACATCCAGGTGGAAGAGAAAGGTAGCAGCACTGAGCACCACTAATGTCAGCTATCTTTGTGCTTTAAAACCAAAACAAAACATACACGCRCACAAAAAAAACCCAAAACAAACAAACAAACCCCACCATGAGCACAGCCTGCCAAGAGCCAAGGCTGTATTTTAAGATGGAAGATTGTTTACCGAAAGAAGTTATGATTACAGAATCAAAATGAAGTGTAATTCCGTGTGCCAAAGCTTTCAGAATGCAATTTGTTTGAAGTGCTGCTTCAGAGAGCAGAGAGAAATGCCATGTTTCTTGTGATACTTCCGAGTGTACACTGTGTAAGGGCCATCCCTCCAACAGTCATGCCAACTTTTGTCRAGTTCAGGTTTTCCATAGCAAACAGAATTAAAGATGTGTAGAAAATGTCATTGTTCCCCTGTCACTGACAGTGCTATTTATAATCTGCCTAGCTGTGCGCACTGCCGTTTATTAAAATACAGTTCCTTCCTATGCTCCTGCCTGGCTGCAGAAATTTGCTGGAACAGTGCTTATATAAGACAGCATAGTCATTACAGCCAGAAATGCCATGCCATATCATCTTGTTCAAGTGGTTTGTTTTCATCGGGCTATTAGGAATAGTAATACCATGTCTGTGGATTTCTTGAGTTGTAGGTAATCTAGTTGCAGTCGTTCAGGTTGGGCTGAAGTATGAGGGATGTTGAGTTTCTTGAAAGCATGAGCTAGTTGCATTTTTCACCTGGCAAGAAATAAAATATGAGGGGAGGAAATATGATCCCTCAGAACAAATACAAAGCTAATTCCCACCCCAAAGAATCAGGTTTTAGGTTTTAGAATATCCCCATAAGATTGAATAGTTTGACATTTTTCTTCTGGTTTGAATTGTTGTTGTTTCCATTCCGGTATAAGGACTTTTATGTGAAGTTATTTTATTGGTTTGTTTATTTATTGGTTTTATTGTCCTTTTTTCACTTCCCTCACAGAACAGACAAATGTCCTGTACGAATTTGTGCAGCAAACAGAGCTACGTCACCAGTGTGACATTGATTTTTTTTTTTTTCTAATTTTAATATATGCAACTAATGTAATCAATTTGTACCAACTTACAAATGCAGAATCTGGAGTGTACATTCTCATTCCAAAGTTCAATTAATATATCCTAGCTTGATGTTTACAGTGTGTGTGCACTTTTTTTTTCCCCCTCTCACTATGTAGATAGGTATGTATATACGCACACATGCTCCTAAACAATGTATTTTTTTCTCCAGAAACAGGGTTACATTTAATTTGATTGGTTTTGTTTCCCCTTTAGCTTAGCAAAGTTGGAAGAAGAATTTGAAAAGAAATTCAACAGCCTCCCTCAATACAGTCCTATTACCTTTGACAGGAAAAATTCGTCTGTTCCAAGGAAAAAGAGGAAGGTTGGAAGCGGCTCATGTGAACAACCAAAATCCAACAAAGGTAAATTACCATATGCAATACATTCTTAAGCAACAACAATGCTACGACAAGCTCAGGAATTTATACTTTCTTACTTTACCGTTATATGTGAAAAGTGTGAAGTCAAAGAAAGCATATTTGTAGCACTGAAGTTACTTGGTTCTGACCGGGGTTATTTTTCAGGCTGTACTCTTGACTTCTGATTTTCATGCTGAGTAGAACTGGTTAGAGTTTGTACATGAAATACATTCCTCATAGCAAGCAAATTTATCAAAAACATGAATATTTGTGAGGTAAGTGAATTTGACAAGTTTTCCCAGGAGAAAATGGGGAAAGAATGGCAGATCATCAAAAGGTTACATTTTCACATTTTTCAAAATGTAATTTTATGCCGGTTTCATTGTAACTTTAGGCTCTGTAAATTAAAACATAAGATACCAGAGATGTCTGAATGAAACATTTGGATTTTTTTTCATCAAGATTTTAACTATCATAAGTTTGGAGCAAAAGTGTCCTGACCTGATAAAAAAAGGTCAGAGGACAGGAAAACCAATTCCATGCCCAGCTCCGTTTCTGAGGCTCTTGAAGGGAGAAACTCATGACACATTTGGCTGTTTTATATACAAGCCACCTGTGACACGGGGGTGGTAGAGAAGTGAGAATATGGTAGGGAAAATTGCTTTTAGACTGTGGCAGAAATACTGATGCATACATACAGTACAGAAGCATCATAAAATGAAGGAATGACGTACCAATAATCCTACAAGATAAAAGGATGCTCAAAAGAATCCTCATTATGCACAGTTCACAATGTGAAGCTGGTTTCCTTTTCTGCTGCTATGGTAGTTCCACTGACTGACAGGTTTTCACATCTAATACTGCTATTTTAGCCAGGTGACCCTGGATTATATCTATGCCTTTTGAATGCTTTGCGAATAATCACGTTACAGTATGCAGGATTGAGCAGCTGTTCTTTTCTAATGCATGCCAATTTTGGTATTGATTTTTCTATTTATATAATTAGATGTGGAACAGTCACTTTTGCAAAATTAGACTTGTGCTAATACCAAGTGAGTTCTGACTTCAAATGCCTTTCATTTTTTTTTATGGTATATATTTGATAGAAATTCTTCAGTGAGCATGAATGGATTGCTTTAACTGCTATATTATCATACTGTAATGAAGCAACATCTGTTGGGAACAAGATCTCCTCATCTACCGTGATCTGGCAGTTGAAGTTGTAATGGCAGCTCTTTGGATTTCTCGCTACAGTATTTACCTGTTCAAGTGTCTGTATTTTGCAGGCGCTAYGTTGTTTGGGAATGGCACACTATAACGCTACCTCAAGTCAGGTAGCCCAGAACTACGTTCTGCTTTTGGCTAGGTTCATATGTGAAAGCTTAACTTTCATCCTTGTTTGCATCATTTAAAAAGTTTGGGAATATATTCGGCCACGTCTCAAGGGAAGGTCCGAAACATAACTGCAGGCAGGTTAACAGCCTGATATAAGTAGTTTTGGCACAGTCCTGCGGAGGCGGCCGTGGAGCGTTTGCTGCCTGTAGCTGACAGTAAGGGCTCTTTAAACTAAGCCAGCTGACTTTGCACTGAAGCAGATGGTAAACAGTCACAGAAACTTTTCCACCAACTGAGCAGTGGGGTTGCAACAAGCAGCCCCAGGGCAGGAATATCTGATCGTGACACTGCTGTTTCTGTACTGAACATCTAACCGCAGCCCTGAACTAAATCCAGACAGAGCTAGCGATAGCTGCTCCTAATTTCAACGAATGTTGAATTCACTCAAGTTAGCTGGGCAAGCTGTCAGCTTGTGTCAGTCATTCCAGCTCCCTGGAGAGTGAAGTTCAGCTCTCCAGAGGTAGCTGAAAAACTTTCCGACAAACCATTTTTCCTTTGGAAGAGAAAGATTGCTAAAAAGTGAATATTCTGTGGCAATGGGTCAATTTTAATTTGTTTTATTTTGTCAGGATGCTTAAAATTAGGATGCGAGTTGTGGATTTGAAACGACCTGAACCGAACTGCATACCAGCAAGCTTACTAGCTTAGTAGGGAAACTGTTGCAGCTGAGCCAAACATTCATTAAGCTGAATCCTCAATTTAATTTGTGGTGTACTGACAGGCCATTCAGCCTCGTCATGCTGTTGGCTTGCCTGCGAACTGTGATGAGTCCAAAGACTGTTAGACAATACTGACCTCCAAAGGTGTTAAGCATACAGGTCTGCAAACTAGGCTCTTGCAARTGTTGCAGGAAATGAAAATGACATATTATGCAAAATGATAGAGCTTGGTTTGGAATGGTTCTGGGTTTTTTTAATTATTACGTTTTTTTACACCGTCAGAATTAAACAAAGGTAACATCTTCTTGCAATGTGATGAGCATGAACCATGAAGGGCCAATATAGTCTTCTGGGTGTGACTGTGTTGGGATGTAGGAGACCTTAACTTTGCTCTGCTGTGCTCTACATTACTGTGTTGGGTGGAGTTTTTTTTCTGCTGCTTTGCTCTTCCTTGGGATTGCCTCTGTCTGTAAGGTAACTAGAAGAGATGTTGAGCACAAATGGTGCCTACTAGTGGTTGGGGCCTCTGGATGTTTCCAAACAACAGATAATAATCACTAGGTGTAGGTTTAGTAAACACTCTTAAAAATCATTTCCCTGCTTTTTCTGGATGAGCATGTGCAGGATCATAAACTGCAGGCATTCTCCGTTCCCAGATGAGCACTTAATTTTTGCGGTCTACAGATCAGTGCCTACTAAATTACATTTAAAATTCGGAAGATAGGTTGGAATGCTGCACACTAAAATTTCCCCAGGATGTTAGGTGAATAAAAATAGAGAAATGTTTTTGTTTGTTGGTTTTGGGGTGTTCCCTGCCCCCCCCCCCCCCCCCAATACCTAGGGCTGTGTGCCTTAATATGTTTTATTTTGGAGTAAATGGTGCCAGATTGATTTTTCTGTCAAATGTCATTAACCTATACCTACAAGAGGCCTGATCTGCTACCTAACCCAAACAGCCAGGATTGTCAGGATGTTTTCCTACTCCTAAGTGGAAAATGAGTGGGTCAGTGCCCACGGACTCCTTCCATTGTGCTTGTCATGTCCAGTCCTCACTTCAGCCAATTCTTTCCATATAAGAACACCTGAAGAACCCTGTAACGTGAAAGCTGTTTCAAATCCACGTGTGTAAGGGAAAATTTGAACTTTCTTAAATGAGAGACAGTTTTTTCCCCAGAGCTTTCCACATTGTCCAAATTCTGCTCCCACTGAAATTAATGGGGGTCTTTCTTCAGTGGGAGGAGGATTGAACAAGCCATAGCGCTTTGGCAAATTCTACCTGAAGCACTTTGAACTGGGAGTGTGCATATACAATAATAATGTCGCAAAATGGCTGTAAAATACAGCTATACTGAATCTGTGCAGATGGCCTGCTCTGACATTTGCTGGAGCTGTGACTGATTTTTTTTTTTTCTTCTTTCCAATGGCATATGTGCCAAAACATCCCACCACACAGAAGTCAGCAGTCTGCAGTGAGTCACTAATCCGCTTGTATGTAAAAATGAGCAAGAGGCATAGTCATTATTTCTGCCTTGTGCTGTGAAGAAATGCTCACTTATACACTAAGCACTTCACTAAAGCTTTCATTTTGGGAAGGCAAGGAGAGGAATGCATAGTGTTCTTTTATTTGGGAAAGGGATTGTCTACAATTTTTTTTTTTTTGTCTGTAGTTTCTAGGACTAGAAATAAAGATCAGCTTAAAATGGATGCTTCTCTGTGGCATTCCTCTTRGTCTTAGCTCAGGGGTTTTTTTGGCTCAGTTTAAAGCATTCAGATGCCTGGAGATMGCATGCCATCATGTTCCAAAGATCACGACCTAAAAATACAGCATCTTCCTCCTGAGAGATGCAGAAATGCACAGACAAATCTGTTTGTCCTGGTTTTCTTACAGTCATGCTGAAGTGTTCTCTATTTGATCAGGCCCTTTAAAATAGGGAAGTTTGTGAGAGCAGAGGGGGCATATGCCCAGAAACGTGGAGGAAATGCAGTTATGGTTTGTTACGTATGGTGGGTTCATCTTCTTGCTTGCTGCTTCCCTGAGCAGCTGCTGTTGGCCTTAGCGAGTATTCCCAGGAGGAAATCCCTACCAGCCTCAGTGAGCACAACGGACAAGCCAGGGATTAGCAGGTGGTTAAATCCTGTGGCAGCTGCTGAAGCGCTAGGGAAAGGAAGAGCCATGTAGAACATTTCCAATAGAGAACCATGAGCAGGTGAAAAAGACTTACTTTACATTTGCAGATGGCTGTATAACAATAGCAAGTAAATGAACATTAAAAGTTTTTTTTCAGCTTTCTATAGGAAATCACATCCAGGGTCCACTGCCTAACAGCATGCCTTTTAGGTTAGTTAGTTTTTTCAGTCATGGATTTTCTCTGGATTGAATGTTGACAAGTGGYATTTGTTCGAAGTCTTGGAGTACTTGCCTGCTGTCCCCATGAAACAGGTGTAGCCCAGGCAGCCCTCCTGTAAACTCCTGCATGGGTGAGTGTGCCTCAACTGTGCCCCTGGGGCACCTGCTAGGGAGAGCCTGGAAAGGGATATTAACTCTATCCCAGCCACAACCAGCACATGATCTCAGGAATGCCCCCTTGTTCAGCCTTGCCTACATGCAGATGTCCTCTCTGGTCCCAACTATATTTTGCCTTCTCCATATTGGTTTAGTTYGGTTAATTTCTATTAAAAGAAAAGCTCTGCTTTTCATACCTGAATATGCCATGCAAAGATCCTGTATTTGGCAGTTTGTTGGCTTAGGCCTTAATCTAAAGGCAGGATGGGATATGGCCATTTTCGAAGAACCACCAGATAGTCTATTCAGTAATTACTAAACAATTTGTATGTGTAAGCGTGAGAGTGACTGTAATTTGGCTTTTCACAGAGGATAATAAGCGTATCCTCTAGTTCACTCTAAGCATTTCAGGCAGGGAGTGTGGATGAAGTTTCTCATAAAGTCAGAAGTTACATCCTCAGGTCCAAGTATGACATGTTGACCTAATTAGCTATTAGCCCATTCTTCTCTTTCACTGCATTCATGGCCAAAGGGTATTCAAGTGTCAATGGACACTGTCTCACAGGAAGAACAGCTAAAAGAGTAGGAAATTGGAATTTTCCTTATGAAAAAGAAGCTTCTCTATTGACCACACTGAAGTCAATGTCCTTGGATTTTCCGTTTGGGAATAAAATTTTATATGCAAGTGCAATGTGCCTTGGAGTACCCTACATGTTGCAGATACAAGCTTATGACAAAGGTGCCTTGGATGGTAGAAAAGAGGGGAGAGACTCGTGTTTCCTTCTTCATGCAATGCGTGTCATCTTTTTGTGAGTTTTTCATCTCAGTTATTCTGCTTAGAGTTGCTGGCACTGGCTGACAGTCTATGATACCGGTTGAAATGGTCTAYAGGGTGCAGGTTGAGCTGTAGAAATAGACTTCTGTGATACTATATAATGTGTTGCTTATTCCAAGCACCTGCRAAAATCACTAATTTGCTAATTTAAAAAAAAAATAATAAAAATGTCCTAAGAATCATTGAGTTTCATACTTCTGCCTCTGTCTTCTTGTGGAACTGTTGTGGGAACACTTGTGTCTGATGTGCATGAAGCGTTTGACCTTAGTCTTTAGAAGAGCTCAGTTTTTTCACTTGGGCTTTCCCTCAACCTGCCTGAGCTTTTTCATTCCTTGTTTTGCATTTTYATTGCACTGACACTAGACTGCTTATCCAACTCTGTGGTACTCAGGAAGCTATTGTAAAATTTGCAGAACGACACTTGAATCAGTTTGAGTGAATATGGCCTCTTCTATTGAACTTTCTGATACTTTCTATACAAGTTCTAGGGAAGCTATTCAGATCCAAGCTGATGTCACCTAAGATTGTGTCTCGCTTGGACTTTATTTGGTTTGTTGTTTGACTTCTAGATTTTTGGGAGATTATTAATATTTTGCCAAAGTTCTCATTTCTTCAGTAGTAAAAAACAAGCAGCAGTGAGCCACAAAGCCAATATGTACAAAATCGTAGGGTTTCTGTGCCTGTTTCTGGCTGGATTTTAGCTTTTAGTAATTTTCAATATTATTCAAACATCTTAGTGTCTATGAATGGTTTTCCCCTTATAAGACTAGATCCTTCTTCCATGTGCTACACACTTYTCTCCTTTCCCTGCATATGGAGAGTCAGTAATGGCAAATTGCAGATACGTGATGTAGATTTAACCTTGATCGCGTGTTACTACACGGTTGCAGTTGTGTCTCAGTAGCCAATGTGTGTGTCTGATTCCTTTTAAGGAGGAGGAGGAGTGGAAGAGGCCAGTATTTGTGGTGGGTAGAATCCTGTTTCAAGTCAGCTATGGATGGGAAGAACACCCTCTTGTTAGGCTATAAGCTGTCTTGTCACCTGCAGTGCATCTCATTGCTGTTTGGGCAGGTCTGTTCTTAGCTAGCCTGAAGATTGCTTACCTGCTGTATCTTTGGAAATAAGATTTTAAAGTACAGTGAAAAGTAACTCCATAGAAATGGCTTTGCAGTGCAGAGATTATGCATCTGYTATATCTTTGGTCTGTTATGTCTTRTGTTGCTGCTGTATCACTGTTTACTCCATTAATGAGACAAAGGATGGCTTCTTGATGACCTCTGGTAGTGGCATATTTTGTGGCMTGATGTCACATAAGATGTTTTCTCACTACTACTAGCAAAAACTCTGCTATCAAAGTAGGAATGATACCRTGAGCTGGGCATAACCTCACCTTCCTCTCCTGGGAGCTTTTATTTCTGCACTTGGTATAAACTTATTTCTGGTCACCAAAAAGGCAAAGGTAACTCTTGTATCCTGTGGTGGGTTGGCCCTGGCTGGTAGGTAAGTCCCCACCCTGTCACTCGCTCACCCTCCCCCAGTAGGATGGGGGAGAGAATTGGRAGGGCAAAAGCAAGGAAAAAAACCTCATGGGTCAAGATAAAGACAGTWTAACAAGTCAAGGGGAGGGGGAGAGAAACAAGTGATGCAAAAGCCAGCACTCACCACCAACAAACTGATGCCCAGCCAGTCCCTGAGCAATGACTACTTTGGAAAAAACTCTCCTCCCAGTTTTATTGCTGCGCATGATGTTACATGCTATGAAATACCTCTTGGTCAGCGTGTGTCATGTATCCCAACTACGTCGCTTCCCAACCTCTTGTGCACCCTSAGCCTACTCGCTGGGGTGGCAGAGTGAGAAAGAGAGATCTTGATGCTCTGTAAACACTGTTCAGCAGTAACTACAACATTGGTGTGTTACCAACACTGTTTTGGTCACCAGTCTAAAACAGCACCATCCAGGCTGCTATGAGGAAAGTTTACTCCAACCAAAGCCAGTACTCATCCAAAAGAGAGCAATCAAACAAGCAAGCAAAACCCTTGTTTTACTGTATGGCTAAGCTTTCCTCGGGTCATCATTCTCCAAAATGCTTTGTATGCACATAAGCATTGGGAGCTGATGGGTTGAAGTACAGCCTGCTGAAAGCCTCCCGAGTCCATTCTGGCAGAAGATCAGGTTTTGTGCTTCCCCATGAAATGGCATCCTGTATTAGCGGAAGGGGAGGTTGTATTGTACGTACTGTGACTGTTGTACTCTTTTTTTTTTTTTTTTAACTGCTAATTAAAAGTATGTATTATTAATGTTGTCTGTAGGTTCATTCCAGTCTCAGAAAAAGAACTTATTCCACAAAATTGTCAGCAAATGTAAGCACAGAAAGGAGAAGCTTAATGTTCCGGACACAGGTACTGGTGCATTACTTAGTTAAGGTTTTGGGCCGCCTTCTTTCTCAGTTCAGTCTCGGGGAAATGSTTCTAGACAGAGGTTACTCAGCTCTCTAGTCTTTGATTGCTTTGGTCCCTTATTTCCCTGTCTGCTTTGATTCCATTAGCTCCTGGCTCCAGTTGATCATATTACCTTATTCCAGTATGATGCTGTTTTGTTTTTAATTGGYATCTCCCTTAATTACAGTTTCCCTGCTCCAGACACCGTGCAGCAGAGCTGACAAAGCAAGGGCAGTTMGGCAGTTGTCCCTGAATTCTTTTTCTTCCACAGCTTGTAGCTCTTTAGTCCTTTGGTTGCTCTTACCTCCATTCCTTCTGTATCGGAGACCGTATTATTTATTGCTTTGCCAGAGCATTTTTCCATGTCCCTATCTCCTCTCCCTGTGATTTTCCACTGTCTAGAACTTTGCACACTGTAGCTGGTCAGGATGTAAGAGCTTATTTCTGCACCAGCTCTCAGAAATACTAACATAAACCAACCCTCTCTCTGTAGAAATCTTAACCAGCTTTCTGTTTGCCTCAGATTGAAGATAACTTCAACAGGTTTTTTTTAAGTTATATCCTGGACTTGCTCTGCCCACTGTCCTGCTGGTAGCTCTCCAAAGTCTTTTTCTTGTTACAGTATTGTGGTCCTGCATACCTACATACTCACAACTCCTGAGGGGCATTTTCAAGTGTACAGTATGTATAGGATTATAGCTTAGCCTGCTTCCCTGGGCCCCCCCCCCCCTTTTTTTTTTCTTCCTTCTGTTGCCCACACTATACAAATCAYGACCAAGCTGTTCCTTAGTCCTTCCACTGTGGAGTTCTCTCCCACATCATCCCTCTGGTGTAGAAGAGCCTCTCTGATTCTGCTGACTTAGATAGCTCCATGAATTTCTTCCATTTTTTTCCCCATCCATATCTGTCTCTTTTTAAGATAAAAAAATTACTATCCCCATTTCCAGTTCCCCCAGCTACCTTTATGCTTAATATCTTTCYCTAAGCCTTGGCAGTGTCATTTTCTTTCCTTTCCTGATGCTATGTTTTGTGTCMTCTGCGGTGCACATGCATTATTTTCCCACATAGGCTCTGCCAGCTCTGCTGCATTCAACAGTGGAAATTAGTTGCTCTGTTATGTTGTATTTGTACAAAAAACATGTTGTGGGAGTCACTCATGAGAAGTAACTGTCTTGCTTCCATGCCAGTGTGAAAAAGGCATCATACATTAACATAGCTTTTATTGGGTGCCATTCAGAATTTTGTCCCTGAATTACTAATAGACCATGTAGTAAATTAGTAAGAAAAATGGGTGTTTAAATTCTCCTGTGGGAAAAGAAACAGAAAGCATTTAATACATGATAGAGTAAAAAATATAAATATCTTAAAATCTGCAGATATAAAATGTGGCTAAACAAGATGTCAAAACCTCCATTTGATTAAAAGAAACCAGCCTGTTTTGATATGAAGTGTGCACTATGATCAAAGATTCAAGCCTGGCAAGTGCTGAGTAACCTGGCCTTGTTCCAGCACAACACAGAGGCATGTCCTTGGAAGTTAAGCATGTGAATAATGTCGTCRTGTCTAAACATTAAAGATGTGTCTGTGCGTTTGCTGGAATAGGGCCAGTTTGCTAAGTTCCTGCCGAGACTGAAGCAAAGACATGAGGAACTTAGCAGTCTTTCACAGCCCACATAGAAATCATCAAAGGAAAGTCAGTGGATGTATAYATTGGTGGGGAACTGCATTTTCTCTGAGTTGCAAAGGGGGAAAAAATCTGGGGTCTTGCCTACTCTTAAGTGTACAATGTAGTGACACTGAAAGCAAAGCGTGGATCAGCAAAGTGCGGTGTGGGTATGGCCTTGGCAGGCGGCATACAGCCTTGCCGTCATGTGCTGCCTATGTAACTTCATCCTTTCATGAGTTCCTAGGCAGCGGGGCCCTAAACTCTTTGACTCCACTGTCCCATATTCTGCAGCATTCAAGCTGGGAATCCCAGCATCTTCATTCAATTCAAACATACAAGGATTTAGTGAATCAAACACTAAATGAAAATTTCAACTCCTTTTTGTGGTTAGTCTATACTTGTGGAGAGTCACAAGTCTATAATGTGTGGTTTTGGTTTTTATGGAGTTAATTTTGCTGGAGGAAGGAGCTTGAATATTCTTATAACTGGAGAGGAGACACTTGGAAGGGTTGCTGTCAGCAAGGACATGCTGGATTCGTGTTTTGTTGCCTTGAAAAGTGTGTGTGTGCGCTTGTGTGCATCTGTGTTTGAATGAAGAAAAGTAAGTGCAGTAAAGGCAATTTTTGACATGATTGGATCGTGTTGTCTGGGTCTGTCTCTGGTTTGAGTATCTGAGTGAATTTTGACTCCTGTGTGACCACATCGTACACAGCATCACTAGTGCAAATCACTGTATTATGAGTTTGCAGGTGTTTATAGAGATAGATGGAGCCCAGTAAAATACCAGTGGACATGCTATAACCACTGCTTCTCCTAGCAGAGAGCACACAATAAGCAACTGAATATGTTAAGAGATATGTCAGTTCCTTAGGAAGRCTGACAGAAGCACAGTTGGACCCATCCCTGTTTGGGGAGGTTGAACACCACTCAGCTGAGAGATTTATTTTCTGCCACACTGTCAAGGCTTTCTGGTGGGAAGCAATACTTTAAATAACAAGGGGTAAGTCACAATCATTGGCTCCTTGCGGGTACCCTTAGTGAGCTGTGCTGAGGGCYCTTGCATGGTTTGTGTAGCAACCAGATGCAACGCTGACCTTTGCACCCGAAGGGGAGGAGAGGAGATGAACATATACACCAGCCTCAATACTAGCTGATGTGTGAAGGAGCCCCGTCTCCTGTGGCTGGTAGAGCTAACYGCCTGCTACTGATCCTCCATCAGCTCTTCCACACGCACATCAGTCTGTACAGCCTTAGCACATGGGTTTGAAAGAACAGAAAGTGCAGAAAGTTAGAAGAATGACCTTTTGTTTTTTTCTGCTGAGAAAGCCCTGTTGTGTGAGGCCTGCAAGCCCCGAGGGAGACAGCAGCTCCGTGCCACTGTGCCTTTGGCATCCCTCCAGGCTGGAAGAGGGCTGGGTCAGCACGGGCTCATGCAGCAGAGCTTCCCACCCAGGCAGCTGTTCCGTACACCTGGCTTGAGCRTCTGCTGGTTTGTCAGCTGGTGTCTCTCTGCTTGTTTGCCCCCAGCCCTCGCTGCAGCTCTGCGTGCCGCCTGACCCCACGAGCGGTATTGCAGCAGCACCCCGTTGTCAGAAGAGCTGGAACTTCCACCACGGTATAGGTCAGAGTGTGCTTGGTGTCACTGCCTCGGTGAAGTGGTTCCCCATGCACTGGTGACTTGAAGCTTTGCTCTGCCTTGCTAGGCCTCCCCTTTTTAACTTCATAAAGACCACTAAAACATTAAAGCCCACCTTTCCTTCTTGATACCAGCGTGCTTAGACCCACAGAGCATTCATTCTCCACTAAATGTGGTTAAAGTTCTGCAGCTCTCTCTCGTAACAGATAGGTATCGCTGAAGAAATTCTTTTAAATCTGTGTCTTGCTGAGGTTCAGTCTGAAAAGCTTGTTCTCTTCTGTGGTGTGCTGAGTCAGTCCAATTTACTTCATTTTTCTTGTTCACAAAGATGGGGGGAAAGAAGACTACATGTACTCTGCACGCCTGCAGAACAGGGTAAATTGTCCATGCTAACTTTTAATAAATCTAGCTCAGGAAACCATCTGGCATAGGGCTCTAGATGTTTTTCTCTCAAAGTCATTTTTGTCACTGTGGTGTAAGCATGCCAAAAGGCCCACATCTTCATATCATGTGCTCAACTCTGCTTGCAAAAAGCGCCCTGTAGTTCTGCATGTGCTGCTGTCATGCGGAAAGCTAACCGTGTAAATACCTGTTTGCAGGACTGCACAGTAGCTGTAGAGCCTCATTTCATTTCTAGACAGCATTCTCCTGAAAATTAGCTGAGCTTTACATGGGACAGCTCTTGAACACAGGACTGTGTGGAAACAGAAGGGATGTGAAATGGTTTAAAGAAACTATTAAAGAAAAATACAAGGAGTTAAACTTGTTTAGCCCTGTCCTTTCTGCACAGCAAAACCAAGTCCTGGTTTGGAGCATCCGTATGGATATATCTTTGTCAGTTGAAGCAATGGGGTGCTGTTCCTCTTGGAGGAGGTGCAGGAGAACCCCTGTTAGCACCTAGCTAGCTATACGGTTGTTGAAGCACGGGCTCCTTTCTCCTCTGGAGTTCAGTGCAAAGGGTCTTGTGAGTGAAGCCTTTGTGTGATTTCCTCCAAGTGAGGTCTTATGTCTGCTTGAATAATAATCTGTAAAGAAGTCAATGAAATGATTTCTTATTCCAACGTCCACTAAGACTGCTAGAGAAGAAAAAAGATTTTCCCTTCAACACTCGCCCTCCACCCACACACACACACAAAAATAGTCATTCATTGTTCACCTTTAATCGTTCCTTCTTCAAAACTGTATGGCAGCAATGTTATGACGAAGTGATAAGGAACTTACTTTAGAGCTAGAGGAGACAAAAAAAGTAGAGGAGACTCAAGTCTTATTTCAAGGATAGAAAAACCTTAAAACTTGCTGCATCCTGAGTTTGTCAGCCACCGGTTGCTATTTCTTAGTCAAACACGCCAACATCATGTACTCCTTATGTCTGTAATAACTATCGCCTCTTTATATTTTACCTTTCAAGGTGTTTTTCTTATCTTTAATTTCTTGAGCTTTTTGACGCATACAGTATGAGAGAGAAAACAAATGTAAAAGGAAACTGTCTACTGTATTGACCAATCACCTTAATTTCTAGTGACCTGACATGGCTTGTAATATACAACACATCTAATTAAAAGCATACCAGATCAGATTTCTGTCTGTCGTATGGTGTTTATTTTTTGAAATCATGTCTTAATATTTTTATTAAGTGTAAAAAAAAAAAAAAGTGACTTGTACTTCTAGGATTAAAGCCATTATAAACTCAATCAAACTAGAATTAAACAGCATTGTCAAAGTACTATCTAATTAGAGCAAATCCCCAAATCAGAATTAACAAATAGTGTTGGACTACAACCAAACCATTACATTAATACATAATCAACGCTTATGAATTCCCAAATAAGAAATCTAGAGAGAAAGCTGCCCATTTAATTATACATTCAAATTAAGATTTTGGTCTCGGTCAGCGCAGTAAGCTTATCTGAACATCTCACTATTAGCCCAATTGAGTTACTTGAAAATCACATTTGCGGTCATTGGCACTTCTACTTAATTGGACTGGTACGGGGCAGATCTTTTCTTGTGATTTCTTTTGTTCTCTTTACAAAAAGTAAGTTTTACAGCATAGCTCTGCTCTGGAAAGGTTAGCCGCTATAGCTAAACACTGAGAAAAGCTAATTGAAGCTGTGTGTGCTTTTTTCCAAAATAAAGAGCATGCACAAGTTCAAAAACGTTTTACAAGAGAAGATATGAAGGTGAATTAAGAACATAAACGAATTAAGGTTTGGAACATTTCCAGATGTTTTTACACACATGTACTAGATCTGATTGTTAAAAGGTCTCTTTCTACTTAAAACAGAAGAGCAAAGGGCAACAGCTAACAAGATAAAATGCGTTACAGCCATGCTCTTCACCCAGTCCACATCCTCGCACAGTTAACAGTTAAAGAAGCTAGCAAAAGATAGAGGTTATATTAGCCGTATCTCTGAATAGGAAGCTCATTAAATCTACAAAATGAACAATAAATAAGCAGTAAATATACATTGAAATGAAAGAGGGCAAAGTGCATGCAGACTGCTTGGCTATTGTGCATGGTTTGTGGGGTTGGGTGCTCCTGCATGACACAGCCAGTCTCAGTGTAGGAGGTTGGTCTTGTTCAGTGCTGAGCCCTTCTGAAAGAGCAGTTGTTTGCACTCTGGCTTGAGTTTTGTGTGTGTAATTTTTGCTGGTCCTACCACCCAGGAAGTGAACAAATGGGTCTTAAACATATCTTTAGAACGGGAATAAAGATTGAAAGACATTGTGGAGAATGTCTTCTAGACATTCTCTTCTAGAAGGGAAAACTAACTGTAGACGCAGTGACAGCTGTGAAATATATAAAGGGCTGTTTCAAAGAGATGGGGTATAACCTGACGGGTGGTAAAGAAAATAACAAGTTGAAAATGCAGCAGGGGAGATGAGGTGCAGGCAATAGGGCAAAGTATGTAATCATTCAGGATGGCAGTGCACTAGGAAAAAATACCCCAAGGACTTCGTGCAGATGCCGTGAGTGCACCCAATTTCAAAACAGGTTAGACAGGCATCTGTAAGAAATTACTTGGGCATTCCCTTTACTACCTGTAGTCTCCTTCTAAGCCTAGCTTACGGTGATCGCAGGTGAGGTAGGCCTCATAATACTTTTATCACAGGAGGAAAAAAAGTGTCACAGATTGAATTTATGGACTAGTGATACCCTATGGTATCACCAGTATGGCTTATTAAATCAATGGAAATTACARATGACTGACGACTACGCACTGATCTCAGACTTTGGAAGCTTAAATACATTTTGTGATTGCTGTCTAACCAATTTCTTCATGAATGAGATTAAAGTGACTGTTTAGTCAGGTGAAAATTTGTGGTCATGTTCCAGTTCAGGGTAGAAAGCGACTTCAAAACGCCAACACTGGTACTGTTGAGAAAGATTGAAACTGTTCCTTTCTCACTCTCTGACTTTATGTAGGCAGTATTTCCGTCATGGTATCCCGTGCTTGCTTTCTTTTTTTAGCATTCTTGTCTTCAACTGTGATCCAGCTCTGCTTTTGTATTTGCTGCCTTTTGGGTGTTTTTTAGGGTTTGTTGTTTTGTAAAAGGCAGTATTCCCCTCTGCTTAGAGGAGATGATGTAGAGTGACTATAGAGGGAAGACTGGCGGTTAGTCAGGAATTCCTGCATTCTGCTTGTGAGTCCATCTGTGAGCTAAGATAAGCTTACGTGAGGACCATTATTGTTCCTTAAATACATTTTGTCTCTTAGCTACTTGCTGGCATCTTCTGTTGCAGACTGTTTTATACAGACTGTTTGATACCCTGCTCCACTGAAGTGCTACTGCCCGTCTCAGTTTTCTTTGCAAATACTAGAAACTTGAACCTTACAGGATATCTTTAAAAGCTGATGCTATTCCCCTGCAAATATCTGTAGCATTCGGATCATATCTTGCCATGGGTTATGTTCTGAGTACCTGTGAGGGAAGGCTTTATGCATATAGATGCAAAATGGTAGATGAGCATAGCTAGTAGCTGAATTATTCTACATGTAAAAGTGCATTTTTATCCTCTTTCAGCCATACTCTCAGAAGACAGAAATTCCAGTGAGTCTGCCTGGAAGAACAAAATTTCTATATCTGCCCTAAACACTCCAGAGCCAGCAATGATGCATGAGCCTTTAGTTGGCAGCCAGAAAAGGAAAGCAAGGAAAACTAAGATCACACATCTTGTCCGAACAGCAGATGGTCGAGTGTCACCAGCAGGAGGGACACTGGGTAAGGAAATTGGAGTTTAAATTTTGTTAAAACTGAATGGTTGGAGAAGGTTTGGGTGTACAAGCAACCTATGAGGGAAGTATTTTTCAGTTAGCTTGGTTTCATACCTGCTTAGAAAGGTGATTCTTTAAAATACAGGTATCAGTCAACTGGGAAATCAGTGCGTCCCTAACGGCCAACTTCTTTTGTTTGAATGCCCAAATCTGTCTTCTCTCCCTGGATATTTCTCTCTAAGAACTGAGAGCTGATAGAGAGAGAAATGGAAAACAGTTACCTTTCATAATTTGTTTCCAGTCTAGCAAAGACATTAGACTGCATCTAGTTACAGGATGTAAAAATGAATTCCATAATACGACAGTCAATGCCACAGTTCTTGCAGGAGTCCCCTGCAGTGAAGATAATCTTTCAGGACTTCTGTATCTAAAACGTACACAAAAGCTCTCTTGTCTGACCTAAAAGATCAAACTCAGTTGAATGCAAAATCAGTAAACTGCTTCATAAACCTTAGTACTGTGCTTCTGCCAATAGCTTGGGTCAGAAGAGGTTGCAGCATGAATCGGATTACACTTGCAAAATCAAAGTCCTAAAGGTAAAGATTCTGTTAACACCAGACTTGTCAGTATATCGATGGGCTGCTGTGAATTGAAGGGCTAGATTTGCAAGCTTAACTTTCTTTTATTGCAGAGGAGAAGCCGAAAGAGCTGCCACAAAGTACTCTGCAAAAAACATCAAGTGCAGAAACGGATTGTAACAGTGAATGCTCCAGAAATGCAGAGACAGAAGAAAATAATAGTATTACATCAGATATGCCAGCGGTGTCTGCATTTTTTAGCTTAGCTGCTCTGGCAGAAGTAGCAGCTATGGAAAATGTACACAGGTATGGTTTTCTTCTCCCCTTGTTGTCTAAATGAATAGTATGTGGCTGCCAGCTTGTTGAGAAAGCATGTGAACTGCAGACTGTTTAATTTGGCCTGTTTCCTCTTCCAGAGCTTTCTACGAATGTCCATTTGCTTTGTAGTATTAAGTCTTCATCTAAATGACAATGTAATCTATTTCACTAGTCAGTAAAACGATCCTCCCTGGTAAGCTTACCTACCAATTTTTGTATAGCAATAGGTTCATATGTTCCTTGGGATCCTAATGATTGAGGGTTTCTAATTATCAGAAGCCATTTGTCAGATAATAGTAGATTTAAATAGCTATTGCATGCTGATTTGCATTTTTCAGTGGCCTAAGACTGTGGAGAGAATTTCATGTAACTTCAGCTGAAGTTTTTATGCTGAACATGGCTGAAGGAAGCTAACTTGTTATTTTTACTCTTCTGCTTTGCTGTGTAGGAGGCAAAGCGTCTGCAGAATGGCATGGGGCAGAACAACTCTGGGTGATGGAAAGTCACGTTAGTTTGGGTTGGTCCTCTCGGTTACTGAGTAGACTGTCCACACAGATAAGGTGGAGAATGTGCAGGTTTCTTAGGGCTGTTTGATCAGTTCAGCATGGTCAAATCCTGCAGTGCTAGACTTGTGGTGGGAGGAAATCAATGACAGCAACTCCTCCTTGGGTCTTAATTATCCAGTGTTGTTCTTTGATGCTGCAGTTTATTGGAGATGAAACCCCATCCTTTCCTGCAGTGGAAAGTCAGTGAGGAAATGCTGGGCCAGTTTGAAACCATCACAGCCTCTGCAAATGGCATTTGACAGATTGCTGGCTGCCTAAGAAACTCCACAAGGCAGCGGTTGATGAAACCATTCACAACGTCAGTTTACTGTTGACCTCGTGACCCCCATGGCCAACCCAGCCCTGTGTGTTCAGGCTGCGCATTAAACACTGAAAGGCTTTTTAGAAGCTCAGGGGCCCTACAAGAAAAAAAGTCAGCTGGACCCAGCCTGCTAGCTCTTCTCTGCAGAAGCTGTTGCCTTGCTTAAGCAACATTGGTTTGGGTGAGAAGTGTTTTCACACTGCAGTCAGCCTGGCTTTTCCTCCCAGCATTGCAAAACAAATGTCTGCTATCAAGACAGCAAAAGTCTGAACTCATTTCTGTTGTCTTCTGTGCTCAGAAGCCATGGAGCGAGACTTGGGGAAGTGCTGTGCTAAGCTCAGCTCTTACTCACACCCGTGTGGTTTCATTGATTGCCATTAACGCTGACCAGAATTGCACAAGAGCAACAGGATTCGCTTTGCTGTGGTTTTTTCCCTCTTTGTTCCTCTAAGAGTTCTTGTCCTCCTCTTGTCCCTGTTGAAGTGAGATAATGTTTTACATAGCCTTCTGTTTGGGTCTTTCTTTCTCCCACCTTTTGTCATCTCATCATGTAGCTAGAGCAATGCAGCACCTTCCATGAGGCCTCTGAACAGCAAACCCGCAAATGTCCAGCAACTGTTGCAAATTCCAGCTTGTAATCACCCTGGGGGGAAATGATAACAGGGGAGGGAGGACTCTTTCCCAGTAGAAATTAGCCATGTCTCTTGCAGACTCAGCAAAGGAGGTCAAAACAGAAACCTGAATCTGATGGGCTAGGTGCTTCTCTATTTTCTACTGTCTACTGTTTGTTATCTTTTGCAACTCACTTCTTTATCTGCAAATAGCCGGAAATGAGAACAACAGCATTAGAGGTTTGCTTGATGTGTTTCTTCAGTGTTTGAATTCAATTATTAAATAATTTCACAGAGCCTTGGGCCATGGAAGGCAAACTCCTTTTTAACTGTAATTAGAGCTTGTCTGGAAGTGGCAGCGTGGTTTTCATTTTAAGGCTTCTGTTTAGCTTTATTTACCTTGTGCATGCCCCAGTTCAGCGCTGTGAGCCTGAGCTGCATTTTGTGCCAAGGTCACTTCATTGCCCTCCGGTTGTGCAAAGCACGTTGGTACCTCCATTTCTGCTGGGGTCTGAGCTGTGCCAGGGTGAGGTAAAGTGGCCCTGGTGTAAATAAGAAGTGGGCCCCAGATTTTGTTTGCTGTAAATGACACGTACTGTAACAAAAATAGAACCTGACTTGTGAGATTAGATAACAGGCGGTGACGTGCTTTGTGTATGTATTTTAAAAGGCAAGCTGCAAAGGAGCTCTCCCAAGTCCATCTGCTTCAATGATTGATGTTGATTTCCAGCACATAATTCTGGTGCAGTTTATTTTTATGATACCCTGTGCTAGGGGATCATTTGTAAATTAACACTGCTGTAGTAATGAAAGAGATGTTGTGCTGGGCTGATGAAGTGTTAAGTCATGAAACTTGGAGTAATCCCAATGTGCAACTCTGCTGATGAGTATATTTCCATATTGCTTAAAAGCTGGCTACTGACTCGCATTAACATGATACATGCCTCTGTGCATTTACCTTCTTTTGCCACACATGAGCTGTACTCTCTGCTTCTGAGGGCAGAAGCCACTCCCTTACAAAATGAGTAACAGCCCTTGTGCGCTCTTAACTTACTCTTCAGCTGTACATTTTGTTTTGTGTAGTCAAATACCATCACCTCTTGGTTTTGCCTGACTTTGCATTGTGTTGCAGGTTGTCCTCAGGTTATTGTGTTACTGTTGCAGAAATACCTCTAAAAAGAGCGCGTAACAGCGGTATGTGGGCATCTGTAGCAGCAGGGAGTTAGGGTGCTGTAATGTCGGATGTTAAACCGTATCACGTTCCGCTTTCCATCCTTTCTGGTCTGATAAAAGCACCTCCTGTGCTCCAAATAATGATGGGTGGCTTTTCTTTTCTTCTTTTGCAGAAGTCAGAGGGCCACACCTCTCCCACATGACGGACAGCCAAATGAAATGTCTCAGGCTCCAGTGCTTATTTCCTGCGCTGACCAGTGAAGCTCCACTTTATTGTAAAACATTGTGCTTTACCTAATATCCTAGCCTTGTCTTTACCAAGGGAAGGTAGTCAGTCCATATGATGGAAACTATAGACTGCAAGCAAGTGCTTATTGCTCTGAGTGGCCCAGAATTCACTGGAAGCCAGACGTTAGCAACTTGGGCCAGGTCCTCAAATCGGAACCCAGTATGTAGGAGGGTGATATTAATTGTCTATTAATGAACAGAAATGGAATGATCCCAGAGCTTGCTTTCTATTGAAGGCTTTTAAACAGTAAATAGGTGGTTGGTGTGAGAAAGGCTGCCTTTACTGTTAGCTCACACAGCATCTCTTTTACCAACCAGAGAGTATGGCAACTAGTTTCGTATAATACCTAGTTATTCTAAATGAAAAAAAAAAAAAAAAAAAAAAACCAACAAAAAAAAACCAACAACAACAAAAACACTGACGCACTGCACTAGTTATTATTAGATATTCTTAGTCATTTTTGTACATGAAGATTTAAGTTCTAAGATGGTTTATATTAATAGGTTATGCCTACGTTTATATTGTAGAATGAATTTAAAACCTGTTCCAGAGAACTCAAGGCAGCCTGGACAGATGTACCATTGTTAGCGGTGTTTGGGCAGCCATGTGGTCCAGATGTTCTGCACTTTTATATTTGCCACCGGAGTGGTAGAGTTTACTGGCAAAAATTCTGACAGGCTATGTTTGGGTTTGTTTCTTTTTAATTTAGCTTTGAATAACCAGGATGATGTGCATTAGAAAAAGGAGTGGTGTATGGAAAAGAAAATACTGCAGATAATAGACTTGTCTTTCATGCCTTGGAGGGTTCCTTTATTTTTGCATAGATATCCGAGCGACTTGGTGAAACTTTCCTATAAACAAAAAGTACTGCAAATGCGTTTTTCAAAAGTGACCTTAGTATTATTTCACCGTTCTGAAAAACCTAAACACATGACTTTTCGATATACATGTACACCGACACACATACCTTGTACATTTTACAGACACTGGCATTGTTGTAGTTACTATGCACAGTCCAAATCAGCTTCAGAATTTGCGTAAAGGGCCGATTACAGTTTGTGTTGGTAAAGTGGCAAGTCGTATGCAGATAAACTACAACCGAAGAGTAACGTTTGACTGAATTCAGACTACCAAACAGATCCATCTGCCAGTTTCTGTCTTTGCTTATGTTGAATTTTTGTGTTTTGCTCTCATAAATACATCCCGAAAGCAGGCCAAGTGTATCACTTGGCCTGTTACCTTCACTATCTTGACTTACACTATTGTATAACCAAGCATTGATTCCTACCAACAGATGCAAAAGGATCACTAGTAATTGATCTAAAGCTACAAATTCAACAGGGTACTTCTTCTATAGCACAAGATGTTTCCCTACTTTTTGCATTGTAGCACAACAATTTACCAAATTGGACTCCAGCAATAATTTTCTATTAGTCTTCGTCATACTGGCTGAACTTTTGATAGTATTAGATTGAGTTTGAAGTTCTTTGAATTAAGTCTTTAAATGATGCGAGTTTACATCATTCTATCAGGCATTCTTATTTATACTTGACTGAATTGATAATGTGTTTTGGGGTTATTTTGTAACTAATTTGATGTAATAGCCATATGGACCGTAACTCTATTAATGCTTGCTAGGTTTAGCCTTTCATTGTTGTAGTTAAGTGAAAGTCTTTGGTTCAGTGTCGGGAAACAATATACGATATACCACACGAGTTGTAACAAAGGATTACAGGTCTGACAAAGGGCAGGTAGCTGGGGAAGTGTCACTGAAATAGCACCATCGAGGATGCATGTGTTGGAAGAAGGGAACAACAACAAAAGAACAACATTTACGAGCCAATGAGTCAGTGAAAAGGCTTTTTAAAAATTCAGGTGAATATATGACTAAGAGCCCCTAGAATGCCATTGCAGCCTATGGCAGTATTTTTAATAAGATTTTATTAAAGTTTTATAAGTTATTTTAACAAGACAGGAAAAACTTAAAAGACTTAAAACTGTTGGGTCACAGCAAGGTGGCTGTTGGAGTTTTGGACCACTTTATAATTAGCTGAAATCCAAATATGTTACAGTGCAGGCCGTTCACGTTGACAATGGTACTAACTTATTTCTCTAGAAACCTTTAGAGTAGATATATTTTTGTCAAAGCACCCCATCCTTCCTCGATTTAAATTTCAATATTATTCCTGAAGATATTTCTGTATATTAATGGTACCTTTTTTAAAAGAAACAGAAAATTACTTTTTTCTATATGAATTAATATCTTACTTGATCTGCTTTTCCTTGACTTTCCCTTAGAGAGGGGGTAGGGTTGGGTCAGTTTACTGGATATGACTGTTTTCAGATACTTATAAACCTTTTTGTAGATATGCTTAATTTTTAAGCGATTAGGCACTGAGAGTAGCAGAAATCCTGCAAAGCTTTATAGTTCACTAGGCATTTGCCTTTGTTGGTTCTCTGAGTGATGTCTTGATTTCAGTAGCTAGAATTTTCCCTGAATCTACTAGAAGCGGTATCAGTATTTTCAGGTAACAAAGTCTGTTAGCACAACAAAAATTTCAGACCAATATCTTACTGTATTGGGGTTGGGTTTTTTCCTTGTTTGTTTTGTTTTAATTTTTATTAATTTCAGCTGCTTTCATTTTGGAAAATCTTACTGCTATTGTGTGTACTTCAGTATACCAGCAAACACTGTTACCCGTTAACACATTGTCCACAAATGCCTCTAGAGAAGAAATTGTTGCACCTTATGTATATCTCAAGCAAACCAAAATATGATGCTTTTCTGCTTTGTTTATTCTGAATATGTTGTATCATACTTTACTGAACCCATTTTAACTTAGCTAAAGCTATCGATATTTATGCATTTCACATTATTTTCTGGATCTGAACCTGTGTATAAATCTTTCTTTAAAAAAAAAAAAAGAAAAGCATTTACCGTAGTCGTCCTCTGTGACTTACCCATGGGAGGGGGGAATCTTGTCTCAAGTGTAAAATGCAGTACTGTCCCAGTTTTCCTTGGCTTTTATTTATTTAGTGATCTTTGATAATTCATATGTAGTTTTGAGGTATACAAAATACATTGTTGTAGCCGAAGCTACAGACCTAAGCAGCTGGGAGAAAATTACTGTAATGTCTTCTTAATTGTTCTAGTACTGTATACAAATATGGGAAAAATGTTCTGCAGAACATTTGAGATGCAGATTCTTATCCCCACAGTAGGTTATTTTCCAGATATTAGACCAAATCAATCAAAACTCCATGATCTTAAAGGTCTTTTCCAAACTAAATGATTCTATGATTCTAAAAACATCTATGGAGATTACATAATGCTCTGCTTATGGCAGTAACTACCCCTTGAATGTGCTGTGATTTCAGAAATAGAATATATTTATTTAAGATGACTGAATGCTCTTTTATACTAATACAATATCCCAAAGTCATGAGCAAGAGACTTCTTGGTAGTTTGGGTATCTATTTTATAGCATTGGTGCATGACTTTTGAAATTAAAGTGATAAGCGTTGTTGGAAAGGGGCACAGGAACAAGGCACTGGTAGGAGCGTGTGAACTTGCGGTGTTTAAATTCCAACTTTGGTCTTTATTATTTGGGTGAAAGCTGCTTTTGTAGCACAAGGCTGAAGAGCACTCTGCAGTTTGTATCAAGTAGAAACCCAAGGGAGTTGTAACTCACATCAAAATGAGGGAATGCCTTACAGTTTGGATGCTATCTTTTGGAACAGGATATTAAATTGAAGCAGTTTTAATTTCCACTGCTTGTTTAGCTACTGTGCAGATACTGAACAGACTGAAGGCAACAGTTGTAGACGTGGGACAGCTAAGAGAGGATGAAAGGAAAGCTGGCCTTTGTTCTCAGTATGGCAAAGTTATGGCAACAAAAGGGGAATTAGGAGAAAAGATATATATATATCTATATGTGTGTGTGTGTGTGTGCGTGTGTGCGCCAGGGTACAGTCTGCAAAAAAAAAATGTAGGAAAAACAAAAACATGATGGGTCTGCAAGAGACTATAATGTATGTTGACCCTTTGAGTGCACTCCCTTTTTTTGAATGCTGAGTCTAATATGGCTACCTCTCCTAAAAGACTACTTTTGTTAACTTCCATTTGCTTTCAGGCTTGATCATGTAATCTTTTCAGCCATTGATACCATTTGTATATCACTGTGTGCTTTACTTTGCAAGAGCAACGTTTATATAGCGCAGACAACATAAAGGCTGAATATACAGTGGTAGCCAAACTATGTTGCTGGAGCATTTTTGTTTAACCTCTGCCATAGTCATATGGGTTGCAGGACGTGGGCCCGCTAGCTCTAGTTGGTTCAGTGAGATCTGTTTTTGTAACAGCAGAAAATGCAGTGCTCATGGGATGGTGGACTTCAGATACTGCCAGAGGTGATGCAGTAAGCCAAATGCTGCTCTTGAAACTTAGTCTGGAGTTTATGTTTGCAGTCCTGATTTCGCAAGGAAACATAACTGTGCAACTTGTGTGTTGTATACCATACATTATCCATTAGATGCCGTTTGTTTGCCGTGCTTGTGTGATAGATTGTAGAGCTCCTAGGTATCTTTGCCATGTTTTGTAATACTTGTGGCATTCTCCTTACCTTGTACATATTGTGGAACTGTCACCTACAGCTTCCAGGATGCTGAGGCACTTCAGGACACTGAGCGCCGTGAACGAGTGCATTTAGTCTGCGAAAGACTTGCCTCCTTCCCTAAATTCCCCAACAAAAAGGCACAGTGAGGTTTATGCTCTCACCTAAGTACTATTATAGTCATTTATATACTCAGTATTTTATATTGAATTGACAACTTTGAAGAAGCTTATGAGATGGATGTATATTTTATGTTCCCCCGCTAATTCTTCTAAGGCAGAAATCTAGGAAGACTTGACATGAGATCTCCACTCAGCAACAGACCTAAGCTTATGCTGAAAACCATCCTTACTTAAGGGGCAGCATTGTTTGCGCTGTGACAGTGCAGGAGCCCCGATTATGGACCACTATGCTCTTGGAGTTAAGCTTGGGCTTGCGTGATGTTCCTGCGGGAGGCACGTCATTGTGACCTAGGGCCTTCGTTGACATGGAATTTTAAAAATGACTGCAAATAGCCTAACATTTATGGAGTTCTTCCAAAGAATTGTATTGTAGTTTCTGGGTCTTAACTGTTACTGTATAACAGCAGACCCATGCTGTACTCCACTGGAAAAAACCACACCTGTACAGGCTAACTAACTAGGCTTCCAAATGTAATGGTCTGTCTAGTCCACTCTTTTCACCCCTGCAACTGAAACCGTATTTTCTCCCACACACTGCTACACTTTAATCAGTGGCTCGGGCTGTGAAGGTGGCAGAAGCAAGAGAGGCATATATGTGCATGGGTCTGCGTGTATGTATACATATGCGTACACACACACACACACGTCGAAGGGCAGTAACTTGCAACATGTTCTCTGTACAAAAATGTTCCCATGTTAGGTCATAAAACAACATGAGGTTTCTCAGACGATAGTTTTCCAACTTTCTTGCTAGATTTCAGTCTCTTTCCTTCACATTACACCATAAGGTGTGATTTTCAAAGTCACACCTGAAAGAAACCACAGATCCTGCTGACCTGGATGCTGTGAAAACCACCTTTCTCAGCAGTGCTTGCTTTTAATAACCAGTATCTGTTGACAGTTTTAACACAACTGATGATCTTTCTTCCTAGGGCCCAATCCTTCAACTTTTATTCTCACGCATAATTCCACTGGATTTTGACCCAGTATTTGGCTTTATTCTCTCCAAAGCTTGGTGTAAACATGCCTTACAGTAGTTCATCTCCATCAATGGTGTAACAGAGCTACTGCCTTCTTAGATGTGTGTAGTTAGAAGTCAATAAGCACATTTATAGAATGTCATACTTTCTTCAGAAACCTCTAATTTGATATTTTAAGTGCACATGTTAAGTCATGTGTATAACATGCTAAAGTACATTAAACTGTGATAATGAAACTGAATAAAATATTTAATAAAATATTTGAAATATTTGAAAAGGACCTGCCAATAGATTTCTTTATGTTCATTCTATTTTGGTTATCTAGTGTGTGCCTGTAAACAGTTTCCCATTTAAACCTAATGATTGCAAATAAATACTATTCAAATGGAGCTTCTTTGATACTTCACCTGCTTTACTACCAAATGATTGTTTACTTTAACATATGGCTGAGTTAGCAGTATTTGCAGAATTTGTTTTTAGCTACAGTATGAATTTGTTGGCTTTTTTTATACTTAAAAAGAAACAAGCTCATTTTCCACCTGAAAATGGAAGATGCCAAAGCCCAGAGATGAATCCTCAGAACTGTAAGCCCTGGTTTCCTGTCAGATCACCCATTCAACTTCTACACAATGACTGTAAAGATGTCGCATATTTTGCAAAGAACTTCTGCCCGTTTGTTCTTGCTTACACATGTCTATAATGGGAGCTTCCATTTTATTTTTAAAAACTTCTGAGCCTGGTTCAGCACTGTTGACATTGTTGGAAAGATCCATAGACCCATGCAAGTGCACCAGAATTCAATGGATTTATATCGGCATAAAGCTGGAGATTGTGGGACAGAGAGAGCCAGGACTCAGTGCAGTTGACCTGTGGGAGAAGAGTTTGCCTTTTCTCCTGAGCTTCCCAGGTATCCACTTTGTGTTTCTGGATTTTGTTGTCTTTGCACAATTGGGAAGCTCATTTATATTCCACACAAGTATAAGAGAAGTCAGCTCACGTGAAGAAGCCCTTGCTATGTTTTTGGTCTTTGGACACTAAGAGAACTTAATCAGAAACRGATTCTCTTTTAGAAATAAGTAGCAAGTGTCATCAATGTTTAAATGTAAAGGTCCCCTCTACTTTGGAAACTTACTTAAACCAGGACTGTGTTCTGCCCATATATTTTACCCTCTTGAGGCTTGAAAATTAGACTGTTGGGGATCTTGTCTTTTCCTGTCCTCGGATGCCTGAAGCCTCCTTGATTGCAATGTATTTTTCTGATCACAGAAGACCCAAGTACAGACTTCATGAAGCCAGTAGACACCAGTTGTTCACATGGGAGCAGAACTCCTGTCTCTGAGTCAGAAGGCAGAAGGGAAGCCTTTAGGGTTTTTTGTTTTGTTTTGTTTTGTTTTTTAAACTATGTGCCATTTACTCAGGGAAGAAGAAATGTACGCAATCTTGCACTGCCTTTACTGGGTATGCATCAGTATGTCTGCAAAGGAACACCAGGAATGGAAGAGCTTCAGCATTAAAGGCCATGTAAAGGTCATACTTGGGGAAGGGGGAGAAAAGCTCTGATTCCATGAGCAAAAAAAGACGGAAGAAATCTTCTTACGAAGTATATAGTCTCTCAGTGTAGTATGCCCAGTCAGGGACATTATAGACACTATTCTGGTTTTTTGATTACCAAATTACCTTAAACAAGTCATCTTCATTCCTCGAACTCCCATCTATTTTCATCTGCTCTCATTTTGTTCTTCCAACAAAACACCTGCTGAATTCAGCTGCTCTTGGTGCATCTGGTTTGTTACCCAGCTCTCTCTCACGTTGCTTCTTGCAGCTGCRTGGCATTACACTGACACTCTCTTAACTGTCAGGTAAGATAAATTTCCACTAATACTTCTGGAAAAACACGGGGCACAAAGGCATCATCCTCCTAAAGCGCCAAGCTTCTGCCAGGCGCTTCACCATTTTCCCCTCGATACCGTTTGTTGGGTTCTTTTCGTTGTTCATCCCAGGGTTTTTTAACGTGCAGCTAACCCTGCCCTAACGTGCAGCTTTCACTTTTTTTTTTCCTACAGTGTGACAACATTAAGTGAGACACAGACTGTACTTGAGCATACCATAACCATGCTATAGCTCGTGAGGCTGTCGATTCTTCAGTAGGACACTAGCACTTTGTAACAAAATATGAGATGCGTTCCTATATCTGCTGCAAAGTTCTATTTTGTTTTGTTTTCAGAAATAAAACCTGTAAGATATAACGCCTACCGTCTATTCAGTGTCAGCTTCTTTTTGTGGACTGTTCTTGGCACAGAAACAGTAAAAAATTGAGGTCTAATATAGCTGTATGTAAAATGTACTCTAGATTTCAGCTAGGCTTCATTAGTTACTTTCTGATAGGAGAAGATAATGTTAGATCTTCAGCAGAAGTAAGCTAGCACAAGATGTAGCTGTCTCAACCCCAGCTGAAACTCCAGTGGAAAATCCAGCCTATATAAAGTGATACGAAAAGTTTATTCCATATAGAGCAGCACTTCAGCCTATTTGTCAGCCCATGAAACAAGAGGAACTGGTTGAAATAGACCCAAAAATCAAACCGGTTGAGTTAGAGTGTCAGGCTTAGCACCGAAGTATAATTTTCGGAATGCAAACACCTAATCCTTTAATCTACTCTGTAGCATTTTGTTTATTACTTTTGTTACCTTACTGTTTGGATACGGAGAAGTAACATCGAGAGTGTTAGGTGCATTTATTATGGTTTTCACACTAAGATAAGGCTGGTGTTGCCATCAAACTACAGTTTAAGGAAAGAAAAAAATTGAGCTTCTGATCCAAARGAAGTATTTGGAGTACATCTTAAAGTTATATGTATGGCCTACCAAAGGCTTCCCAGTCATGGCAGACCATCAAGCTCCCATCAGATCAATCTGAGCATCAATTACYTTCCTTCCAAGGTCTGGGTGGGTTCCCTTAATAGCCGGTCAACACCTAGAGTTACGATTTCATTTCAGGCTTTCCTAGTATGAAAAATCTTGATTCCTGGATGTTTTCATGAGTGAGGTTCTTAAAATGATACCGYTTGCTGGAGGTCTTAAAACTCAGCAGCATGTTGCCAAAAGTTTCAAGGTCTAGTATCTCAGATACCAACCTCAGAAAGTTTACTGTAATGGGATTTCTGTTCCAGTTGGGGCCCTCTAAATGCTGCTGTCTTATCACTGTGGTTTATTAAAACATCTTACCATCTTTCAGGACTTAGGGAGAATTCGGAAGTCAGTAGTTTAAGATTTATTTTTGGTGTCGGTGTCCAGTAATACTGGCTGAGATGTTCCATCTGGCTTGGTCCTCGCTGGCTCGGTCAAATACCCGTTCTTGCCCGTGGGTGAACCTTGCCCGGACTCCCAGTTGTGGTGTTGGTCATGAAGCGGGGCTCTGGCAGAGGGAGGCTCTTTCCCCACAAGCCTCCCAGCCTCTCCCCTTCAGGATAGCAAAGTGTTTCTATGCCACAGCAACTTCGTCCATGCAGCTGGGATCTCTTTTTGCCCACAGCTGCTCAGATACAATTTTTTAAAACAAACCTAGCTGGGAACTCGACAGTAAAGTCAGACCTTCATGAACTTCTAGATTTCGGTAGGCGATAGTTTGAGAGTGAGGGGTGTAATGTGTCTGCAGTTAGAGCAGCTATGTAAATTGTGTGCAGAGATTGACAGGCTACGGCAACAAAGTTGAGTTTCCTTTTGTTTTGGAGAGCAGTGTTTTCTAATGGAAGTAAGGTGGCAGGGAAATTACCATTGCAGCAGATGGACTATTTCCATCAAATCTTCCAAGAGGTTCCAATTTCAAGAGCAAGGTTTGCCAGCCGGTCTAAAAAAAAAAAGAGGATAAATTGCAGTTCTAGTCTGTGGCTCGGAATGGGTGACGTGTTTTGCTTCAGTGACTGTGGCGATAGTTTTTCAGACAGAAGTAATATGTTAGCTGCTTGAGGTGTGATGCAGTTCTAAACCATCCTATTCGCTTCTAGATGACAGATGTATTTGGCACGTAGCATAAGTGTTTCTAAGTGCTTCCCTGTTATGTATGTCATAAATAATACTGAGTGTCCCTCRTCATTTTAATCAGTGCTTAAGAAAATTCTTCCTGCTGTGTTTCAGGAAAGTACATTGTGCTTGGCTGGCACAGGGCATAGTTTTACCYTGGAAAGTAATGGTTGGAAGCATTTGCTATGCGACTGTTTAGTCTTGGTACGTATTTGTTTTCAAAACATCTTTACTAGTAACTTTAGTGTACTGTATTTAGGATATAGTTAATTCAGCTCTGGGATCTTTTAAAGTGAAGATTACTTAATTCTCCTGCAGAAATGCACAACAGCAAGGGAATCTCTTAGAAAAGAAGGGTTGCTAAAGGGTGCTGTATGCAAATGCTAGATCTCGTAAGATGTGTGACATACAAGATGTATGATCTCATAAGATGTGTGACCTACAAGATGCAGACCTAAGAGCCAGGCTGTTGGCAGGTACCAGCACAGGTTCACAGTGTAATTGTGCTGACTTGCCAGAGGGGAAAACAGAAGAGCCTGTGGTTTAAATGTGAGGAGAGCTGTATTTTAAACCCATCTGATTCACCGAGTCCAACACCATGTCATCGGCACCACGTGCTCCTGCCAGAGGGGGTTTGAGGGTTGCTGCGGCGGGAGGCTCCATTGCTGTGCTGCTTGTCCCGAGTATTTGCTGTTCATTGGTTTTCTGAAACTCAACATTTTTAACTTACCACTGGATAGGAAGATGGCCGCAGATYCCTGGATCAGCCGCAGCTGTAGTATAGTGATGAGTTGGCACAGTAGTGTTGTCCGCTGACAGGTGCAGCAACCCCACTGTAGATTTAAGGCAATAAAGTGGTAACCAGCGGTTCCTGAGGTCCTCCGGGGTTGCCTCCTTGGGGTGGCCGAGTGCAGCTGCTGCCTGCTTCGGAGACGGGGTGTGGGTTTTACGGCGGCAGCCCTGGCAAGCCTGAGCGAGCGGCTCGGACGGGCTCTGTTGGGCTGAGCGCTGCGGGAGCGCCCAGGGCAGGGGCCGGCCRGCCCTGGGTCACTGCCGGCTTCGCTCGGGCCAGGCTCTGGGGACAGCAGAGACARAGGGTGCTCATAAAACGGCTGTACAAAAGCGAAGCAGAATTGTACTCAGTCGCATCTGTGCGCACAGAGCAACAGGGTCCATTCAGTCTTTTACGGCTTTTATATAAAAATTGCCTGGAATACACAATGTTTGCTGCCATGAGCTCTGACAGCTGCACTACTCGCGCAGCGTGTACTGTGCACTTGGTTTCTTATAAACGAGTGAGAGGAAAGTATATATATATGTTTTACAGATTTCTGTATCTACCAGATGGCAGAAGGTACCTGACATACCTTGGTCATCAGGTGGTTAGAAGAATAGTAATCTCCAGATTATCTGTAGGGCTGGGTCCTTATTTTACTATTTTCAAACAGAGAGCATATATGCAGATGCATTTTTGAAATAATTAATTTGTGACAGTTGTACTCATGATATATGTTTCATGTGTGAGAACCATGAAAACACTGTAATACATAAGAGTCAATATAAAAGCAGTAGTTTCATCTTCACAGACTCTGTTAATCTGCAACTAGTTTAAAAAACCTAGACAAATATACGTGTGCTGTTCCACCTTGGCAAAGTGATTCTATAATTGACAGCCAAGGGTTTCCAGCAGGGATTTAAAAGCATCTTTAATAATGAGATAAAAATGTATTCTTAAAAAAAAATTTCTGGTCTTTTAGACYATTCAGAAAATATTCCAAGTGCTTTGCAAGATGAGTAACTTTTTACTACTTTTGATTAATAAAACCACAAATACAGTTAGTTTAACAGTCCTCAAATAAATAGAAAATGGTGGATGTCATCTTTTAGATGCCACGCGTTGCCGCAGACCTAGATGGGAGCCCCTTGGCAGCAGCGGCCCGTCACACTTGGCGGTGCTTGCGGGAGGACGTGGTGGCATGTCAGGAATGTGCAGCTGCCTTCGGCATCAAACCACTGTCCTGTAAATCTCAGCTGTTGGAAATCCGTTGCCGTCAAGATAGAAGGGGCATAAACAGCATAAAAGCTGTTTAAAAATAAGAACTGGTTGGGTTTTATCACTTTTGTCAAATCTACTGTCCAACTGAAAATGCTTTTTATTTGATAGAGACAAATCTCTTYGCTGTATGGTTTTGTTTATGTTGCTGGAAGTTGGGAATGTCAAGCTTCGCTTACAAATTCCTCACCTTCCTTTTCAGTCATCTTGCCTTTCCTCGCCTCTCTTTTCTTGAGYGGCTAAAAACGATGGACAGCAGTAGCAAAACACCCCACTGATTTTCAGTAGGATGGGCAGTGTTCCCCACCTTCCTGAGCTGCTGCACAACTCTGAAAAACCCACATATTTTTAATTAGTAGTATTTTAACAGCAATRTTTTCCCCAACTGTGGCTGAACATCAAACACAGCTTCTGCAAAAAAGATAGGCACAAGCGGTGGGATCCTCCAGCGAAGTGGGTACAGCAGCAAAGCTGGGCTCCCCGGGCCCTTCTTGCGTCCCRACTTTCTGTAGAAAAGCCCAAGCAGCACCGGTGTTGGGAACCCAGCAGGCTTTTGAAATAGGATAAATTATTTCCTTCTCCTAACAGTTTATTGTTGAGAATAGTTTCACAGTTTATGAGGATTTGGCCTGGTTCATTTTTTAGTGCATGGCTTGTTATAGCCACTAATGTACCTTGAAGTCTCATGCGTTTTTTAAAAAACAAACCAAAACCCCCTTCAGCACTGCATATTAGACCTGCTACATTTGCATTAACTCATACTAAGCCTTAACTTGCAAAGTAAAACTCTTGTCACATTTCTAAATTTCTTTCTTAGAGGGGGAAAATAGTCCCCAAGCAATTAAATTTTCTTTCTCCGTAATTATTGAAGAAACCTTCAGATCAAATAAATGTAATACCAGCTTCTCCAGTTACCTTGCCCATATAACCTCACCTAAGCCAACAGGTATGCGGGGGAGAAGCCTGCGGGATGAGGACCACGTTCACCTGAAGCGTCATTGCTTTCCCTCCGGAGCAGGCACCCTGGCCCTTGGGAAGCGCGGCGCAGCAGCCCCACTGCATCCGAGCGGATCGGATGGGGGTGCAGMTGAGGGCTGCGGACAGACCCCCTCAGCACCTGCTGCAGAAAGCTGCACTAAGAGTGGTACCTCCAGGATTTGCGTATCGAAGTAAGGGCTGTTGCTTTGCATGTCTTGTCAGTCAGTAAAACGTTGCTTTTAATTTCTGTATCTTTYGCCTACTTCTGTTTGAAAGCTGTCCTAGGCACTTTGCGTGACGGAGCTTGTGTCGGGTAGGCAGTTCTCCRTGGTTTTGAGTTGCTACCATCAAAGATTTCATGCTGGCCATCCATAGGTGAGYGTGGCAGACCGGTGCTACTACTGCTGCTGTTTATTCCCTTCCTTTCATTCCTTGTAAGTTGATTGCTATTAATGTTATATTAATTGCGCACCGTAAGCTGGCTGATAGAAGCTCTGTGTGTGAGGTCAGCTTTGGGCAATCCTGTTACGTTAAATGCAGTGTCGCAGATCATCTTCGCAGTGGGGTTGGTATTTCCTAAGGATGTTTCAGCTCGATGTTTGTGAGTGCCTGTTAGATGTCCCAGGCTCCTAGCTTGGCTATTTCTCTTTTTCCTTTGAATGTCCAGCCTGYGCAAGCTATCGCAAGAACCAGCAGAAAAGATTTAAAAGAGTCGTTGATTCTTGTCAGTGTGGGGTTTTCTTGCTCGTTACCAACTTGCCAACAGTTCGGTCAACATTTTTCAAGATGACAAAAGGCTGAAGGAAAGCTTTCTGTGGCAGCTTTTGGAATGTTAGGGTGAACATTTCTCTGCGTTCTTCTTGGTTTGCTGCTCCCCAGTTTTTTTTCCAGGGGACTGTAAAAGTAGACAGGCTTTTGATGGTTTGTGAGGAAGATGTAAGCTGACTCTTAATAGGATGTCTGAAGAGCTTGTGTGTGTTCCTGGACAACAGCAAGCCAGGGCAGAAAATTGAGCAGCCAGTCAGGATATTTATTAAACACATCCCGGGTCGTGGCAGGATGACATCTTGGCAGTATTTATTTGGCACAGGGTCACAGGGCCAAAATGGACTTGCAGATGTCAGCTAGTTTCTCTGCCCTAAGGCAGGTTGAGCTATACTTATCACATACCTGACAGGTGGGTGTTGAACCTGTCCTTAAAAGCCTTTAATAGCGGAGACTCAACCTTCCCCATGCAATTTTTTCCAGTGCTTGACTATCTTTACATTTTGAGGGTGGTTTATTCCCCCAGTGCCGAAGTACAAAATTTTAAGAGTATAGGAGAAAAAGACGGTGTTCTCAAAAGATGTTAGRTAGAGAAGCATTTTAGCTGTTTTTATAAATGCAACCTCAGAAATAATGATCAGATAAAATCTGAGACGAGATTTTCAAGGAGCGCCAGCCCAACCTTATTGCTAGCCASAGGACTCCTCCATGCCTTTGAAAATCTTCCTTCGAATGGTGTGTCAGGTTGACGGTTAATAGCCATACCAGAGAGGTTCAAAGAGACCTTTCTCCTCGTGCTGTTTTCTATCTAGCAGTTGCCTTTAATTTTTTTTACAGAATTCTGACAGTAAAAAAAACAGGAAAAAAAAAACCAAACCAAGAAAAAAACCAACCCAAAACAACCCATCTTGCCAGCTTTTTCCTTGGTACCTTTTTCAAACACTACAAGTCCATCATTAAAGCCATATTGCGAGGAGGAAACCAAAGGCGAGCAGCATCCATTTCATTAGGCAGTGCTTGTGCCAGGCATGCCGAGAGGCTGGTGAGCCAGCGGGTGCCGGAGCCTGCCCTCGCTCCGTGGCCATCCTCTCTCAGCTGCCTCAGGACTTGGAAACGGGTGTTTTCCTGGCTGTCCTCTGGTGGGATGCTGCTGGTGAGGCATCGCCTGCACTCGCAGCGAGGTCCCTGCCTGGTGTCCCACCCAGCCTCTCCCCCGGAGTCGTGGGGAAAGCTGCCGGCGATGGTGTCGGCAGCACAGGGACCGAGACATCCTGGGTCTCCACAGGGGACCCATGGCCTTACCTGCGATACTCTCTCCGACTCCAAAACCAGGACTAGTGGAATAATTTTGAAACAGTTAGGAGAATAATGGAGCAAGTCCGGTGTGTAGCAAGAGCGGTGCCCTCTCTTGCTGATGGTGTGCTCATTTACCCGGGGAGAGGCCATGGTTTGCCGAGGAGTCGCATGGGGACAGACCGTGCTTTTCTCCGTGCAGAATACCCAATACCGGGAACAGCAGAAGTTGTGGCTTACAGGAACGGGTCGGCAAACCCCTTCCACACTAATGGTCCAGGCACYGGGTGAAGGTCGTCCAGGCCGTGCTGGCGTGCTGCTGGGACCTGGCCCCAGGTCCCACCAGTCCTGCTCTTCTTCTACACGGCACCACACAGCTCGGAGGCAGGGGGAGGCAAYGGCAAAGTCCCCTGGCTCCGGCGACAAGCAGTGTTAGCACCTTCTGCAATGCGCGGCAGCCCCTTGCCGGCCCCATGCTGCCATGGCAGAGGCCGGCGGCACCGCTGAGGGCTGCACAGGGTGCTGGGGTGCTGCTGAGCACCAGCCATGCACGTCCTTGCTTTGCAACCCCAAGAAACAGCAGCAAGCTGCGGCAAAGGTGGCCCTGCAGATGCTGCCGGAGGCGTGCAGAGCCCATCGGTTGCTGCTGTGGCCCCCAGGCCCCCTTTAAGCTGCTCCATGTGGCGGTACAGACCTGGGCACTGACACCCAGGGAGGTGCAACAAAAAAAAGCAGGGACCAGGGGCTGTAKCAAAGAGCTAAAATAAGTGAAAACTTAGGCAGGACACAAAGCAGAGGCCCTAGTAACATTGGCCTCCTACAGGTGCTTTCTCCAGGTGACACCTGGCCCAGTTATGGGCACCGGTATGGCAAGGAGCATAGGTGGGTGAGGGACCCAAGTCTATTTAGTTCCAGTAAGAGCCTTTGACAAAACCCAGTGCAACTGCGTACCGACCAGAGGCTGACTTTTTAAAGGCAGTATCTCCACAGACAACCTGCTGCAGTAGTTGGCAATCTCAGAGTGTTGAGAGAAAAAGCATTTAATGGCTAAAAAGGAGACGGGTGCAACAGAGCAGTTCAGAAAATGCCATTTCCTCAACAACCTTGTGAGTGGGAGAAATGGCACTTCTATAAAAGGGGAAACGAGGTATGTGATAGGGATGAACTGATTTTCCTCAAGCCCAGTAATCACCCTGGCAAGGGCGGCCTAGCACTAGGAATTTTTGGCTCCTGGTTTCACACRCAAACTATGAAATGCAGTGGATGCCTATCAAACTGCGCTTCATTTGCAAATTGACCAGTAGGTTCAGCAGTTCCCGTCTTTCATGATCGATATAGTCTTCAGCGATGCCTGGAGAAGGAAAAGTGTTTTCCTCCGTGTTTCACGGTTTCTCTCCTGCTCCAGTAGCCTCTTAATCCCTTGTGCTCCCCCTGATTTCCTCACTCATGCTCAGCCCTAGCAACCTTACCCAGGATAAGCAAAAATAGGTTGCGGTGGAGTCAAAAACAACAAAAAAGGCTGCACTTTGCAGTGGATCAACCGGAGCATGACTTCCAAATTACACCCTTTTCCTCGGTAGTCAAAAAACCACAAGAGCAGCCAGAAAAGGTGAATCTTTAGTTGATTTTATATCCAACGTAAGTGCGTCTCTCCTAAAATTGGCCTTTTTTTTTCTTTCCCAGCACAGCAGGGTGCTTCTCGTATTTTCCCTGCTATTGAATAGCAGCATGTGCTTTAAGTCTTGTAGAGCTGAACAGGAGTTACTAACAGAACTGAAAAATAACACTAACCCTGTAATCCTTGCAGGCACAAAATTCTTACCAAAACACAAAAAAAGGTGCATTTCCCTTCTGCTGTGCATAACACCAAGGGTAAAAGAAGGTCCAGATACGTAAATAAGATGAAGTAATACTCTGGTGATGCAGGAACTGAAGTGACTGAGTTTTAAACAGCATCCGTACACAGTGGCTTTCCCAATATAGGCAGAAGAATTTACATCATACAGGTCAGCTTCTACCTTTTGTATGTGCTTCTCTTCTTATGGTACTTACCTGTGTGCTCCAGATGGGTACCTGGATGAGAGAGAGAAGGATACCTGCTGCTTGGATAGCTACAATTGCTTCCGAGGTCACTATGAAATGTCAATCAGGAATTTTCTAGCTTTACTGTTTTGTAAGCAAAGATGCAGAGGGTAATGCTGAATTCAGCAAGGATGTGTTTGCCTGRCAAAGTCTTAATGACAGGTATGCTTTTAAAGAGAGTCCATCCTTCGTTCTGTAATACTGCAAATACATCCTGTTCCATCAGGGCGTCCTTCTTTAAAAACACCCAGTTTTAAGCTCCCCTATCAAATGCCAGGCTTATTGTGGGAAACAGTTTATTTATTGCCGCACGTTTCTTGATACACATTTTCTGCTATACTCAAAAGACGGCTTCTGTTGAGGGTGTGTTGCACGCTTTTGGTCAGATGTCGGTGCTTGCACTGGAGGTCATTTCTGCCCGGTGGCCTGTGCCAGGCCGGGGATCCCGGGGGAGCAGAGCGGTCCCTCGCGCTGGTGGGACCGTGCCGAGTCACACGGGCCGGATCCTGGCTTGGCAGGTCACCAGGAAACGTTGCAGGCTGGGGGRGATACCTGGGCACGTGTGAAAACAGAGCCGAAGCCAGAAAACAGCCCTCCCACCCCTCCAGCCATCTCTTTCCACCGGGGTTTCTACCTGAGTGGGAGACCCCCGTGCCTGCGCTGCTGTGTTTTAGGTCTTTCCTGGGTCTGAGCCACTTACTTCAGGCAAACCCGGCTCCTCGCCACCGGGGTGGCACCCGAAGTAGAGCGACTGCGTATCAGGGTGTCATCACTGATTTGGGAAGAGGCTTCTAGGAACCCTTAGGGCACAGAACATGTTAAGTGACGTCTGCGTCATGGACAAAAGTGATGTAGCACTTCAGGATCAGCAAAGCCTGGGGAGGGTTGGGCTGAGAGCAAAATGACATCGCTTACGAAAAAGGCCTTGTCCCTCGATCCCTGTTTTTAATAGAAAGTCCCGTTGGAAGAGTTGCTGCCCGTCTGCACGTGCATGCTCCTGCTTTGCCTTTGCGAGTGGACCCCAAGGTGSAAACAGGGAGCAGACTGGAAACGGRTGGCACAAAAGGCACCCTTGGTCTCGCCGGGTCCTAACGGTGTCCCCAGCAAACGTCTCTCCCTTCCCCATCCCCTGCTTGGTGGCTTGGGCTTGGCTCTTGGGCAGCGGCYGTGGGCAGCACTCTGCTGCCTGCCTGCCCGCTGTGGGGAGTGCGAGGCCGAAATAGCCCAGCTGGAGATCTGGCCCAAAATGTGATCAAAGCATTTCCTCAAATAGTCAGTTTTAATTTTAATAAGTCATATTTAGTAGCCCTCAGGACACTGGCTGTGGGGGAGGGAGGGGTTATGCTCTAAAAATAAAATTGGATGGATGGATGGATGGATGGATGCTGCATGAAGGACTGCTGAGAGTTTGGCGTGGGGTGAGAGGCATCACATCTTCCTTAGAGGAGCCCTTGTGACGTGGTTTGAACATCATGGGGGGGTTGGCAGGGGAAGCACTTTGACTGAGAAATATTCTTTTAGATTAAACAACAAAACTCTGCATGCACATACAGACTAGATCTTCATAATGCGGCCAGGCTTTGACAGTGTACTGCAGCATTATTGCTATTTATAATCAAYGATTACTAACACTATAATCCAGTAAACTTAGTGGTAGCAATTCCAGCAACATAAATAGCAATCCAGATGACTAAAGGCATTGCTGTCAATGTGGATGGCAGCTATAGCCTTAGAAAAAAATTTGGAGGGAAGATATCGGAAGTTGATATGCAAGCTTGGGTCTGCTAGTCTTTTATATACCATTTTTAATATACTTCCTGAAATGAAGCTTCAGAAAGGTACACTGCCTCTTTAAAATTAGTCTAGGAACTACAGGTAGTTCACATTATTTTTAAAATAATAAATCTATATATATCTATATTAAAATATATATGTATACATAAGTTGGCTAGCCTACCTTGTGGAAAGGCTGCAGCTAAACTAAGTCTGAGCTAATATTGTATTACCATGGTCTTCTGGTTTGTAGATAGCCCTTCCTTATTAGATGAGGTTCTGTTCTTGCTCCACAGAAGGTGCCTGTGTATATAACTCCTTTGTATTGCTTTCTGCAGAGTCCCTTATATATTTCTTACTACTAATGCTGTGTAGAAAAGGAAATCCAGAGATTTTACTACTGATAATTAACCATATAATGGCCATTAGCAAAATAAAGATTTAGTTGTTTGGGAAACAGATTATTTATATTGTGTATGGTTTATTGCCTGATAACTTGTTTGGTGACTGGATATTCTTTTCCTTCTCCTGGTCCTTTTCTGCTTTTTCCAGCTATGGTGTTTACTCCTCACTTTGATTATCTAGCAGGCAATAAAGTATATTGTATGTTTTGAAGCCAAGCGGTGTGCTTCTTAATTTTCCATTGCGGGGGAGTCAGGGTCGGTGGAGGCSGGGCGGTGGCGTGGCGGCTGCTGCCTGGCAGGAGGACAGCTCTCCAGCCGCGGCTGGCACCTCTCCCACAGCAGCTTTCGGACAAGGCAGGGCCCAGGCAAGCACCCAAGACAAAAACCTGGCGTTTCCTGCTGAAAAGGAAGGAGCTGCAGCCGGGAGCAGTCACAGCCACGCTTCCTAGCCATCCCTGAGGGCGTGAGGAGACCGTGTGGACACAGATGAATTGCTGCGTACCTTCTAATTTCACMCAACCACCCTTTTTACTTCTCCGTCACGGTCGGGGGTGGCAGCGGCAGGTACCGTCACCGTCACTGGCAGCTTCTGCCTCCCTCAACAGCCTCGTGCCCGGGCGGTGCCGGGTTTTTACCCCGAGGTGCAGAGATCAGCAGAGCTCAGCACACGAGCCAGGCTCGGGTCCGCGGCCTGGCCAGGAGCGGCCGGGGCGCTCCGTGCTGTCCCGCAGACGGGGCGATGCAGCAGCCGTCCCCCGCAGCCACGCTCCCAGGCAGCGTGTGCCGAAACATTGCTCCCGGGAACACGCTYGTGCTCGTGTCAAACTGCCCGAACTTACCTGGGCTGCTTGTTTGGGGTTTTATTCCTTTGTTTTGTTTTGTTTTTAATGGTGAGGCAAGTTCTGCCTGGCAATTCCTCTCCCTCCTGACATCTGTGGCATTTTTTTCTGCGTTTCGAAAATTTCACTCCCAGAAGCAAAGTAGTGGGAGCATGCCAGGTGCTGCATTCGCAGGAGGAGCACGACCTTCTCTACCCCGTTCCCTTCCTCTTCCTCAGCTGTCGCTGCTCGGAGGTCATCTGTCACCTCCCGAGGGGACACACAGCATCACCCTGTGCTTTGCCCTCCTCTCTGCAGAAGACGGCAGCCGTAGTGCAGCCGGGGGGGCTGCCATCAGGTCACTCATCTGGCAGAGCCGGTCCTTCTCTGGGAGCCGGGACGTGGGTGCGTGGCCCCGCTCCTATGCGGCGGCTCGGGGGACAGGGTGTAAGAGGGCAAAGCCCATTCCTTCTAAATCTCATAAGAAACAAACAGCTTTGGCATCTGGGGAGATGAAGTTGCTAAAAAACTCAACCTTCGTCRGTCAGCATGATTTTCTGGTGTTTATTTTTCCCCGTTGCACCCTGAAGCAAAGGTTGAAATGGTGGTGCTGCCTGTGCAGCAAAGCTTCCCAAAAAGCAGTAAAAAAACCCTCATTTGTAAGTCAAATGGAATTTTTTTGCTTCAGTGCTGACATTCACCTGTTTTGCTAGTTTTTGTGTGGGCGAATGTGTGTGTATTGCATGCACATACACAAGGAGGCACAGCTGAAAAGCCTTACTCCGTATGCCTGAGCACTGCTCTGGTCCCTGCACCACAAAGTGGGGTTTTTCTGGGGGGGGACGACAGACGCAGACTGCTGCACCCCCCCAGCCCCAGTGCCCAGCCGGGCAGCTGCAAAGGGGCTCACGCGGGCACCATGGGGCAAGGAGCTTCTGCCCTCCAAGGAGGGATGGAGCGCCCTGGGTGGGGGCGAAAAAGGGCCCAAAAGGTGCCCTTGCCATCACACGGGACCACTGGGCAGCCAGCCCCATGGCAAGGGGTGCCCCGTGGCTGCTGGCAGGGGGACGGAGGGGTTCCTCACCAGTGAGTGTTCGAGGTGGGGGTGCAGAGGCGAGGGGGGCACCTCTTCATTTTACACGGTCATGATCAAAGGGCTCAGCAAGTCAAAAAATTATTTTCTGCTCATTTTCGAGCTGTCCTTTCCTCGTTTAGAAGCAGGAATACAACATGACCCCTTGAACAGCACCTTCAGTTTGGCCCTCTACCATCGGCGCACCTCCTGCTGGGAAAAAAGTGCTTTGTCATGTTAATAAAAATATGTGGACGATTACTCGATTTGTTTTGATGTCAACAGAGAAGGTGAACCAGAGACTCACATCCGGGAAATSCCTGGCTTCATCTTGCTGTGCTTGCTGCATCGGAGGGGAAAAACAGGAATAAAAGCTTGTTCCCCTTTCTAAGCAGTGGTGCTTCTCCCTTGGACCTAAAACACAGCCTTATGTCCTCGGGTGCCTGTGCCAGGACTTGGCCTTACTTGCACATCCCATCTGGAGAAATTAGTTGGTAACGTAGGCAGCGGCAAAGCTGGCGGCTCTGAGTGGGTACAGCAGCCCACAACATCTATATTCAGCARTGAGTGCTGGAATAAAACCTCAATTCTGAAGCATGTTTTACATGCATGTGTCTATATATTTTTTTCCTTTTTAAAATTGCTTATTATGGCATATTTATGATTGATGGGTTTTATTTTTTTTTTTTCCATAGCACAAATCGGATCGGACACAAGTTTTTGGCCAGCACGAATTAGATGTAAGAAAAGAAGGGTTGCTGCAGGTACTTAGGGAAGTTAATGCCTTCTTCTCCAGATTAATCCATCTGGCAGTCACAGGGAGCATTTGTACAAACAAAATTAATCTTGTGTTCATGCTGGGCCTTGCGTCCTCAGAGGAAACCCCAGGCAGCAGATGCTCCCAGGTTTGTGGAGGGAAGGCTTGGGTGCGCTCCAGGCTCCTCCAGAAGCTGTGTTTTGGCAAACTCCAGGTGTTCAGCCACGGACTGCTGCAATTCTGTGATTTAAGTGTTTCACCATTTGGTGAACACTTTGAACCRGCTCGCCAAAACGAAGGACTTTTGCACCTAAAAGAACTAAGGAGCACTTTGAAGATGAAGTCCAACAAAAGTCTGTGCAGATATGCTTGTTTTGGGTGAAATCGGAGTGGGTTGGAGAATGACSGGTCCCTTGGCTGTACCAACCCATTGGGTTTGGGTAGTAGCATTGGTTATGGGCTCAGTGGTCTCAGGACATGCGTCTGGCAGGATTATGGGGAGGTTATCTTTAATTAAACCAACTGGTTTAGGGCAAAAAACGGACACTGTTTCAGCCGGCAAGCCCTGGGGCTCAGCTGTGTGAGCATCGCCGCAGCTCGTGGCTTTCCACCCGGCCGCACAGGGGCCAAGTTGGGCAAGTCCCTTGAGCCGGGTCCCTGCACCCAGGGCTTGTTTCTGACCCGTGGCCGTGCCGGCCAGGCCTGCTTCGAGCCGTGAAAACCACCGGCAATGGTTGGTGGTGAAAYGCTTACACCGACCGCATTTCTCCTCCCTGGTGGAAGGTCCCTACCAGCACCAGGAGCTCGTCTTCTGTTTAACTTTAATGTTTAGGGCAATGGCTGCTGCTGGGGTGGAAACACCAGCACCCAGGTCCCCAAGGCAAATCCCTTAAACCCCGTTCCTCCCGGCGGGCGTTGCAGGGAGGCGCGCACCCCCTAACGCAGCCTGCCTCCGTGCGCCGCCCCGGCACCGCCGGGACTTTCGGGGGGGGCTGGCTGCAAGAGCAGGACAGGGCAGCCCACGCACCTGGCATGCAAGTGCTACCTTGCTTTGGACTTGTCCTGCAAAGAGCGAACGGCTTCCTTGTCATCTGATAACCAAAAGGAAGCTTTGGTTGTGAGTCACTGAGCAACAGTGATAACCTCTGATTTAAAAATTAAATAACAAAAAAATAAAGCTAGGCACTGCAAGCCATTTGGGGCAGAAATCCTCYTCCTCCTCCTTACTGCTTCTCATCAGCTTCCTATTGCTCGTTCAGATAGATTTGAGGGCATGCTTGGGCTGGCACTTAATTGCTTGTCTTAAGGACCTGAGTCTTTAATTAAAAGCCTGATATTGCAAGGCACAGAGAGAAATCATAAGTGGCAGCGACGCTCATGGATGTAAAATCTTAACCAAAGTGCTCCACCTTTCCTGGTCTTAATTTCTCCCTAGCTAAATAAAAATGGATTTTTTCACCAATATGTCTCACTCCTTAAACTTTCTTGAGCTTTCTRTGCTATAAATGGTTGATATCTAGTTGTCTTTTCTCCTGATGGCACACCATGAGATTTAAAATACCATGGACACACTTGGGGAAGGGAATTTGCCTGCAAACTTCCAGTAATTCCTTTTTATTCAGATAGAGTTGGGGAAGGGGAAACCAAACACAAATATTCTCAGTGCCAGCCATCCCTTTGGAAGGGAAATCTCTAATTGTACCAGCCTGGGAAGAGGRTTTTTCTCCCAGGGTCTCCAGCAGCTGCAAGCAGCAGGAGGGGTGGGGGGTTCTGCAAATGTCCTACTGTGCTTTTGCTGCTTTTAGTTACTAAGTGAGATTTAACTGTGCCGACCTGCCAGGACATGTAATGAAGAGCCACATAAGGCAAACACGGGTGCTGAGCACAAGGAAGCAAACCTGGCACTCGGGGCTCTGATTATATCTTTTTTTTTCCCCCGTATTGCAGAGGGGAAGAAGAAAGAAGTAGGTCTCTGTAAGCTGACTTTGCTTCAGTTTGAAGCTGTGTGAAAATCTTCTCTTTCCGAGCCATTTGTGATGACAAACGCTTAATTCCTTCTCTGCAAAGTGGTGGTCGGAAGAGCTGTGGCTAAAGCCATGAAAGGCTGGTTTCCCCAGAAGCCGTCGCGGGCAGCTCCGGTGGCACAGGCACACGGCTGCGGGGCCGCGCGGCCCCGAGAGCGGCGGAGAGCTCAGGCAGAGGGGTGTCACCAGGGCTGGAGGACCGGGCAGGTGTCGGAGGCCCTCGAAAGCTCTCCCAAAATAAGCCTCCTGAAAGGGCTGTAGGCTGGGAAGCAAAGCAAGGAGAGGGCCACAGTAACCCACCGAAGTCTCTTTCAGATAACAGTAATAAAGCATCAGCTGTCAGAGGCTGGCGCAGGGTTGGTAATTTTTTTAGGATGTTGCAAAAGAAAGTTCAGCTGTTGAGAGCAGYGTCTGGATTACCCCCGCTCCCAGTAACTGCTCTTCTCCGGAGCTTGGTAAATGCAGAGGCTTGGTCTTTCTCTTTGCATTTTCTGTGGTAGGGAGCTACAAGCCAGCCCACCCCCCAAACCGCTCACACGTGCGCACACACGTGCGCACACACGTGCACACACCCCCGCACACGTGCAGACACACAGCCTGGTGCCACTGCCCCGGCTCCCGGCAGCGATCCTGTCCACCGCGGCCGCTGCCTCGTGGCCTGGCGCTTGCGGACGTGCTCCCTCCCTTCCCAGCCTCCTCATCCGGAGCCCCAAGCGATTTCAGGCCTTCCCTCGGCAGTGGTGGGTCTCCGTCCCGGGAGCTTCACCGCAGGGCTTCCTGCCTCCGCCTCTGCCGAAAAACCCGAGGGTTGGCCTGGCCGCAGGGACGCTGAGCCAGCGTGCGTGTAACACGGATGTTATYCTTTAAAGCACCTTCCCAACCTGCCGGTGAGGGTGGCTGGCACCCACTGTAGCAGTGTGGATGGAGGTTTGGGGGTGGCCCAAGRCTGTTCCTCCGGGCAGGCGGTGGTCCTGACGCGCTGGAGCAGTGACTGCAGAGCTGAAAGTGTCCCTCCTGTGCGGCCACGCCAAGAAGGGGTTGGAGAAGTGCAAATGGGACTATGCCTGGGTGGACCACGGCATCCCCTCTAGCCAGCTCTGGTGGGAGATCAGGTCATCTCTAGCAGCTTTGTTTATGGAGCATTTTTACCAGATGCATTGTTACACAGAAATGTTGTCTCTTTTTTAGCTCCTTCCCATGAGTTGTTTGATTTGGCATGCCACCRAGCCTCAGTAGCTGCTCCACTTGTCCTTCTCAACCTGGAGTTTGTCTAGGCATTTTAGCGAACAAGCAGCCTCCCATCACTTACTTTCCATCTGTATTCAAGATGAGGAACTGCTGCACCGTATGGCGGCATCTCGGCAGCCCTGGTAAAAACAGTGTCATGGCACGGTGGCAACAGCACACAGGTGCTCACCTCTCCTTTCGGCTCTTCTGGTTTCCCTGTTCCTCCCAAGCTGGTTTTGGACCACACCRTGTTTGCCATCATCCACCCCAGAGATGGTTGCAGAGCAGAGCTGCCTTCGATCTGGAGCCCGTAAATCACTTTGCCGGCAGGTCTGGAGCCCCCCTGCGTGAAAGCAGAGCTATAGAAACCCAGACCTCTGTCAATAGCCCTGAATTTATCGCCTGCAGGTTTCATTGTCCGACAATGTGTTGCTGGTCGCTTCATTAGCCATTGGGTCTTTTCAACAGGCGCCGTTAATGGTGATGGTGGGTTTGATGTAAAAGCTACAGCCCCACGGYGGGAGGGCAGCACCGTGGGAGGGGATTTCGTTTTCCCCAGGGTTTTCGCATTCCTTTTGTTCCTGGAGGGATGCTTTCGCTGCAGTGCCCTAGATGCGCTTGCAGTCAGTGGAGTTTCTCCACATGAGAAACTGGCCTGGSCCCTGGTTTTGGTTTCTCCAGATTATTTGTGTAATTGAGTGACAGCCAGTGAAGATCTTTTTAACACCAAGTCCTTTAAAGGCTAATAGAAAATATTCGTATGTATTTATGTGTAATATAATTACTCCCTTGTTTTGCACGTTACTGAAAAAAGYGGTGTATTCATAACACGTGGACTTGTAAGGCAAATTTTAGTTGCTAGAAAAGTCTGGATTAGCAGTATGCTTGATTCATCCTTTGGGGGCTGGAGTATGGTTGATTCATCACTACAGCTTTAGCCAGGTGTTTAATGTCCTTTTTTTTTCTTTTTCCCCTAGCTGGCTGGATGTCTAGTTCCTGTTGATTTTAATAGGAATTAGACATGCTTATCCCTCTGACATTTTTGAAAAATCTCAACTTCAATATTTTCCTTCAATAAGCAYGCAGAGCGCAGGCATGCAACGGCTCAGAGTCAGCGGCTGCCCCCCTGCCGCTGCCCCCGGGGCCCACAGCCACTGCTGCCACCCGGTTCCACTGTGCTTATTTAAAGATTAAACTTGCAGGGAGGGGAAGTCCCCTGCAGCACAACTGGGGTGTCTGCACGGGAGAAAAAAAAAAAGGAAAAGGGAAGGGGAAAGGGGAAAATCCGTGGTGGGAGCTGAGTAATCCTGCCGGAAGGTTTATGCCTTCAAAGGCCGGGACTGCAGAGCTGCAATGGGTGTGAATCCCCCCCCCGCGGTGTGCCACCACCCCTCCTGCCAGCCCCTGCTCCGACCCCTGTTCCCATTTTTCAGGTGTTGGTGTTAGTGTTGGAAAGGTTCGTCATCGTGTAGAGCAGGACTGGTCTCCTGGTYGGGCCACTTAATAGAAGGATACGAAAGACAGTGCTGCTTGCTTTTCCCTGCTCCCTAGCTGATGCACTTGGCCCCACAATTTTCTCCTAGGCCCGGTCAAAAAAGGTTCTGTGAGTACTTTGATGGAAAGCTCTTCTGCTTTGCTGCACAACACAAGTTTAATTCGATTTATGTGGGCTGAGAAACCACATCCGCTACATGGAGCACCGAGTATATTCATCATCTAACAAAGCCTTCCCAGTCTAATCGAAATAAAGCCCAACAGGTTCTATTAATTCAGTTGCCATGTACTGAAATTCACAATTGCAATTGTCTAATTACTGCTGATCTTTTATTATTTTACCCTTTCCATGCGTTGGTATGGCACGTGTTCTACATCCCTGTTTCTTTGCCAGGAGAAGGACATTGGTGGCGGAGTTTCTTCCTCCTTGGTCAAGAGCCCATCTGAGACTAATTTTTACACGTTTTAAGCAGTCTGGTTGGGCAGTCTTTCCTTTTTTTTTTTTTTTTTAATTGTCTGCAGCTGTAGTTTACACGATGACGACTTGGGTGGTAAGGGTCTGACAAACCCTTGCTATCGTTTCCTTGCACAAAGCGAAGCTAAAGCTAAAAGCAAGTTAGGCAACAGTCAGGCAATTTGCTCTTACAGTGAAACGCAAGCTGAAGTAAGGTCAAGACTGCCCAAAACAAGTTTGTTCAGGGCGCCAGGCCTCGTGGCACTGGGCTGCCGCCCGCTTGCGGGTGTCTCTTATTGAAGAGGTTTGCCCCRGGCCCTGGCTCTGTCCCTGCAGTCCGCTCCCGCTCCCCAAAATATTCAACTTTAAGAGTGMCTCCGATGGTGCCTTTTTGCCCAGCAAAGTGTTTCCCAGCAGATATGTGATTTTTGAGGCAGCTTTTTCTTTCATTTTTCCTTTTTATAATCAGCCGTTGAAGGTAAACCACCTCCCATTACCTGGAGCGGTGGGGGGAAAGCATCCCTTCCGCCTGACTCAGCAAACTTTTATTAAATAGAGTCAGTTTAAATCGCTACAAGCCTGGCGAGACTCTGGATATTTCTCAGGTCTCACCAGTGTTGTTCCAGCTCTTGGGAGTTGTTAAACTGGCACCACTCATTTTCATGTAAACCAGTTTATTTCAGTCTCATCTCTATTCCCCCGACTTGTTTCAGCCAGTGACGTGATGCAGGCTGAACCACTGCCTGAACACGAAAAGACTTTGGCTGGCTGGCAAAGGCATAGTTCAGCTACAGCATCTGATGGTGATGCAAATAAATTCCAGCAGCCCTATGGAGGCAGCTGTGGCACGAGTGGAGCCTCTCCCAAGTAAAGTGCTCGAGGTGTAAGCATGGCATAAAGAGGCCAAGCTCTTAGGCTCAGATGTAGTTTCATCAGTTTTTGATGCTGCAGTCAAGATTAGGGGTCATGCTTCTGCGAGCAGCATCAAACGTCAGGTGTGGCACTCCTGGAAGTACCCTGAGTTGATGGGAGAGGCGATTGCTATTGCGACAAGACTAAAATCAGTGCAGAATCATTAAAAATAACACAACCCAATCCGTAGCTTTCTATTTTCGTTATTTAGCAAATTCAATGATTCTCAAACTTCCCAAAGGCCCAGTGTGCCCCTAGGTTATCAGTCTCCTGCAGACCCAGGCAAGCACCGATGCTTTTCAAGTAGTACGTACTTGGGTGAGTACACTCACATCATGGTTTCAGAGCCGCTTACATCCATGCAGTTTACACTGATTAGGTGCTGTTTCAAGCTGAGCCACAACAAGGCTCTGCGAAATCTGTTTAGTACAAAACTGAAACAAGCCCTGGCCTGATGTCCACACTAGCAATTTTCAGGTTATCRTAGGCAAGCACAGTGGAACTGGCCCAAAACACCCAGTAAGGGTGGGTTGATCCCACCCAAACCCAAGGGACCCCATGCAACCACCAAGCCATGCCAGATTTGCTGTTAAACTGGTGCAATCGATAGTGTTTTGGCTCAGTTCATCTCCTCCTAGGTGTGCTGGTCTGGARGAGTTGTGTGATGTTGGATCAGCTGCTGTGGTGATCCCCCTCTGCTGCACGGTGGTCAGGGGGGATGGTGTTGCATGTGCATTAACTTTCTCCTGGCATTTAATAACCTGGCAGCTCTGGGCCAGGCATGCCCCAAACACAAGCAAGCCCCAGGGGGGACATGTGGGATCCTCCTTTGGACAGCTTCTAGCCACRCGTGTGCTGGGGACCTGCAGTGCGTGTGGACGGATGGACAGTCTACACCTAGTCGTATGTAACACCCATGAAATTTCGATGCAGAGTCAGCAACTCAGCTGTCTCGATCTTCTAGTCCATTGCAGCAAATTACTTGCTAATGAGTCATTTGAAAAATTACTTACCCACGGCTGACCTCATCGTGCTGCTTCACCTTGCTGGCTAGTGGGGAGGGAGAGGGACCCTGGGGAGAGCCCGCCTTGGCTCAGGYGCCCGGCCGGGAGCGCCGCCGAGCTGCCAAAGCAGTGCCACCCACCCTTGGGTGCGAAGGAGAGCAAGTGCAGATGAAAGTCCATCCTTCACACACCTCAGCGGGGTGCACACCTCCCAGTTTTTAAGTGTAGTCTGTGGGAAGGGAAGCCAAAGCCCCCTGAGCAGAGCCAGCTTTGAGCTGCGCTGAAACCCAGGGCAAACATTGGCCCATGACAAAAAAAACAGCATTTTCTCTGGCCTTTGCCAGAGGCTGAAGCCACGCAAACTCCTCGCAAGGAGGGGAGGAACTCGCAATACTGAGGAAACGTTGGCTGTGAACCTTGAATGGTCCAAATGCCACGAGAGGCAGGCATGGGTCAACGTTTTGAGGAACCCCATGCCCACATGACTGATGTATTTCTCTCCTGAGTGGTCCACAGGGAACTGAAGAGAAATTGTTTGCAACTGCCCAGGAGGCCAAAAATGTTTATTTTTAAACGTTAAGCCATAGTTCCAATCCAGCTTTAAAAATCTTTCCATGGACCATTTTAATATTTGGTGGTGTTGAAGTCGGGTGAGGCACGCGGGTTAATGCCAGCACGTGCTCATGGAGGGAGGGCGAGCGAGCTGGTGAGAGGCCACCCCACCTTTTTCTTCATGTAATTGATCTTTAAACAGGAGAATAAAGAAATTGTCTAACTATAAAAGAGAGATCATTCAYTAAAATATTTGCCTAAAACAGATGGCTCTGGTGACTCAGATAAAATACTCCCCTGCTAAAAGATAGCTGAAAAGCAACCGTGGTTTGCCATTTAGAAAAAATGACACACCGTGGTGATGAGCCTATCTAGGAAAAACGGAGGAAAAAAAGAGCACTCACAGGTCCTATTTAAAAGATAAAAAAGGTTTAGCTGTATCACTTCTTGGATCTAGCACCAGCTTGGTGGTCCGTGTGTGCAAGGATGGGGTGTGGGACATGTCAGAAATTGATTTGTTGCCGGTTGTATTTCAGGGTGGAGTTATACCACTTAACAAACTCCCAGGGCACGGGGATTTCCATAAATACCTTCAGCTTCTTGGTTTCGGTCACTCCTGTGGCATCATTGGTTTTTCCTTTATTTGGAGGAAATTATAGGATATATATATGGCTATTTTTGCCATAGCTTTTATGCCTTAATTCCCCTTTTCTACCCTTCCAAATTCACTGAATTCTTTCCTTTTGTCATTTTTGGCTACTGGCCAGCCCCAAGCCTGTTCTGCTTCCTTTCCACTGGCTACCTTTGCGAATACCTGCTGCTCTGCCCTCTCCTTCTGAGACTTGATGCTTTCACTCCTCTTACAAAAGCTTGTGTTATTCTGCAGCGTTCACATTCTGCTGGAAACCTTCAAAATGTCTGTGTACCTTCCTAGTGGCTCGCCAAACACGGCATAGCTGTTGCAATATTAGGTAGGCTTTGACTCGAATAAAATACAACTTACATCTGCAGGTACACTTTTAATTTACCAGTTTCAACTAACTGCTTGTTCTTCATAGTGTAATTTTTATGATTAACGAGGGGAGTAGCTACCGCTGGGGTGGTGGCACAGATGCTTTTCCCTTTGCAGTACCGCTGCCAAGCGAGCCGGCACTGCTGCGCACGTCCCGCGTGGGCATCACCTCCTGGGGCTCACGCCAGAGGTTGGGGAACGCAAGACCACGTCTGCCGCTGCTGGGGGGGTGACGCCAGCTCRTGCCTCCCCGCTTACAAGCCCCCGGCCCTGACAGTGAGGAGCCTGGCCGATGCTCTGGACCCTGCTGGAGGACTTCTTTCCACCTCTCCATGATGGCCAAGGAAAGCTCTATAAATGGCTTGTTGTAGGTAGAAGCTCTCCTGGGGGCAGAGGGGGAAACATAGTTTTGGCCCTTAAAATATCTGGTTGGGCTGTCAAGTTTGCTTTCTTCGTTTCTGCTGAAGGTTTCCCTTTGGGACCATGCATTAAGGGCTTCTCAGCCTTCAGCCGAGTGGACGGAAGGATTAGGCTTTTAATAAAGTCTATTAATAAAGCCTGCAAGCTATTGGAGTGAAGCAAATGTACAGTGAAAAAAAAGATCTGATTAACCATCTCTTTCCTTGTTTTCCAAGCTGATGTACCTTCGCTGGTTGCAAAATAAGGCTACCCTTCCCTGTATTCACAGAGGATGGTGCATTCACCACTCCTGTATGGTGTGATGTGCATGCCATACACACGTGTGTATTTATGTATGTCTGTATGTACATGTATCTAACACCTTATATACCACAATACAGTGGTAMAAGTCCCTCTGTCTCCTTATACTGGAGTAACTACTGGTTGCCATACAGAAAATCAGGAATGAGTATTGGGGTCCTCGTGCCTGTCTAACTACAGCTGCAATTGGGGCTACACCACCAGCAACGCATTGCTAAAGAAAAATGAAACAGAAAGGCAGCTTTGAATCCTCCCGGCTCGAGTCCCACGCAGCTGGGACGGGAGAGGGCAGCCGTGGGGTGCCCTGGGCTGCATCGCCCACGAGCAAGGGAGGAGCGCGCTGGTCCACGGCCAGCGCCCGGGGTGGTCAGTGCCAGTAACCCTGCTCCCCGCCGGGTTTCGCTGCTCCGCCTGTCACAAACGAGTGAGAAGCACAGCGCGGGGAGAGGGCTCGGGGCAGCGTTAACAAGTACCTCAAGGCCRTCTTTCTACCTGTTGCACCCTAATAGTGGTGCTGCGTAGGAGATGGCACTGCATTTCCTGCACTTCAGCTCTCAGGTGAGTGAACAGGACTTATTCCGGTGTGTTACACTACTGGGTRTGGGAAAAATAATCTTTAGTAATATTAATTATTTTTTAATTTATCAGTAGCACACCAGCAGGCAAAATGCGGCCAGCATCCCCTGCACCGAGGGAATGAAGATTAAGGTTTTTCTAGACTGTGGCCCTTGGTAGGCTGGGAAAGCCAGGTGGTGTGCCAAAGGCTGTTGTGGTCCTCAGTCTTACCTGGTTTGCGCTTGGTTGGGCCGAAGGAGTACCTAATAAGCCTTCAACATCGCTTTTTGTCTTGTGTAAAACCCAAAAGGCACACTTCAAGAAAGGCAGACATTTCCTTCTGCTAACCTTCCCATCCCACCTCGCAGCCCCAAAGTCTACGTTTGGCATGAGGTTTCAAAGCAGTTTAAAGACCTGGGTATTTGTTGAAACAGTCTGTCCAAAAGCTGTTTTTATTTCGCTTTAATAAGTTGAGAGGTTAAAATATACCAGAATTTTTAAGCAGGCATTTTTAAACTGCTTATTTAAATCAGCTGAATTTAAATTCCAGCTCCATTTTTCTGCTTCCCTAAAGAAAAGTTGGTATTTCAAAAGCTCAGGGCTTCAGTTCAAGTGTTTCACCCTGCTGCAGATACCATCTGAATCAAAACAAAGCATGGATCCAACAACCACACTCACTAAGGGAGAATTAAGCCACTAAAACCATTTTTTTATTTGGTCTTTATGACTAATCATGACATATTTCTCCAATTGCTCTCTTTAGCTTTGTTTTAGCAGACTAATCCCCTGCATGAGAGAACCCCCGCCAGTTTGAAGAGCATTATCCTCAAAGACAAACAGCCTCTGGAGGCAAGATAGGCCCACTCTCYGAAATGCATGGACCTGTCATTAAAATGTAATGCTGGCCTTTTTGGCACAGGACATACATGTGTTTTCAGAGGTATTCCCAGGGAAAAACAGCGTTTTGCTTCTCTTTTTGTGAGTTCTGCAGGCTGTTCCCCCAAAAAAGGAGCTGCTACAAACCAAAGCAATTGTTGGGTGCAGATACACCTCATGGAAAGCTCCCACTGTCCTCATGATCTCTAATGATCCAGWACCCTATTTGGCCTCATGCATGAGGCCTCAAGTGCCCAGTCTTCTTCCAGTCAAATGCACACCTTGCCCATCCCAGGAATCACAAGGGKTTTTTTTTCCCTTTCCACGAAACTTCGTTTCAGACCCTCCATGGTGTCCTTTCTGACACACTTTTCCCCAGCTGTAGTCATGTCTGCCCCATCTTGACAGGTTTTGCCTCAGRTCTAGCCCTTAGAATAGCATCCATCCTCACAATCTGATTATCATTTTTACAGATCTCTCAGATCTCCTACAGGCCAAGATAAAGCAATGGGGCTGTASCGTGGCTTTGCAAAATGGAAAAGAAGTCCATCAGCTCCAAGTCCTACGTCACCGGAGATGTACACATGTAGGACACCATTCTGCTGTGTTGTTGTATTGTTTGAGGAGCTCAAATCCATCCAAACCTTCTGCTTTGATCTTACACATGCTGACCATACCAGCCCTTGAAATGCAGCCTCAGAAATTACATGCCAAACCAGYCAAAACTCACTAGGTGTCTTTTAAAATAACTACACTGGGATATTGCCTAGCTGGTGTGAGTGCATGTGTGCACATATATATGTTTGCAATATGTGGAAGGTTGACATTTTCAAGGRTTCAATGGCCAGGAGGGATGGCCTTTCTTTTAATGAAAGCAGAGATTCCCATGTAGCTATGTGACACCAGGAACTGAGGCTTTAAAGAAAGCACCACCAGCAAAAAGACTCATGATTAAATGAAGAGTGGCTGTTCCCYTTTTGGGACATTCAGCTAGTGGATGTCCCTGATGGTGGCAATCACGTGGCCTGGCCTTGTACTTCCAAAAGGTAATCATCTACGTCTTGGCTATGAGAGGCAGCAAACTTGCCCAAGGGCAACTTGTTCCCATCCTAAAACAGGTGACATGCCTTGTGGATGTGCTTTTTCTCTTTTTTGGCTGTTGAGGGAGCCTAGGTGAGGGGTTGACACTCAGCTGTTCAGCTGCTAGATGACTACTGTGGGATGAAGCAAGTCCTCTCCCCCCCAACAAATGTAATCTGCAGGAAAAGTGAGGATTCTCCTCTGAAATGCGAATGGGGCTCACTCTAGGCATCACACATGCCACCCATATGACATCAGGAACAGTTAGAAACTGAGCATGGTTAAAATTTAGGAAGAAGTTAAATAGTTGCACTACACTCAGTCTCGATAACCAGTTTTCCTTTTGCAAGGAAGAACCGTAAGTAAGGTAGAGGAAATAYAAAGAGCATGCAATTCCCATTATCACAAGCCTTGAGTTTTCAAAAACATCTGAGACTGGAATTTAAAAAAAGAGAGGAAAAAAGATGCAGGTTATTTTAGTTTGTAGATTTTGTAGCATTTGATTTTCCCAGCCACGGCCATGGGGGCTGCAGGCCTACGGCTGTTACTGTTGCTCTGGGAGGGAAGACTGGGATTCCCATGTCTACTGGTTTTAGCTGGGATGGAGTTAATTTTCTTCATAGCAGCTCCTATGGGGCTATGTTTTGGATTTGTGACCAAAASAGTGTTGATAATCCAGGGATGTTTCAGTTCCTGCTGAGCAGGGCTTACACAGAGCCAAGGCCTTTTCTGCTCCTCACCCCACCCCACCCACCAGCAGGCTGGGGGTGCACAAGGAGTTGGGAGGGGACACAGCCGGGACAGCCGACCCCAACTGACCAAAGGGACATCCCACACCATATGGCGTCATGCTCAGCACATAAAGCTGGGGGAAGAAGAAGGAAGGGGGGACGTTCGGAGTGATGGCGTTTGTCTTCCCAAGTCACTGTTACACGTGATGGAGCCCTGCTTTCCTGGAGATGGCTGAACACCTGCCTGCCCATGGGAAGCAGTGAAGGAATTCCTGGTTTTGCTTTGCTTGCGTGTGCAGTTTTTGCTTTCCCTATTAAACTGTCTTTATCTCAACCCACGAGTTTTCTCACTTTTACCCTTCCGATTCTCTCCCCCGTCCCACCGGGGGGGAGTGAGTGAGCAGCTGGGGGGGCTCAGCTGCCCACCAGGCTCACCCACAGCACTGTGCAAACTCGGAGTCAGCACTCAGTGTATCTGATGGGAGAACAAGCAGTATGGATTTCTGCCAGTCTCCTYGCTGACTCTCCAAAAATCAACCACTTCATCAATCAGACAGGTTAATTTTTTTTGAAGTTGGACAAACTTTTACAATTTGCTTCCTTGAGGTGCTGCTTCACTGATCTCACAAGTGGCTGCAGAGGCAAYAACAGATAAAGACATATTGCCTCATTTTTGTCATCGCTTTGAGTCCTTCATATTCTGCAAGGCCAGCTGTTCTCAACCACTATTTTTAAACAGCGTCACTGGTGCCAGCTCCCCCCGTCCTCGCCGTCCCYCGCCTTCAGCTGCTTTGTGCCCGGGCGGCCGCGGTGGCCGAGYAGCCCTGGGACAAGAGGGCAGCGGGGACCAGAGGTCTCCACAGGTCGTCGTTCCCACCTCCTGCTGGTGCCGTGCCTGGCTCAGGAAGCSCGCAGAGCCTGTCGGTGCATGCTCCCGGCGCTGCACGTGGCAGCAGCTCCCCACTGGGATGGCTGGGAATGAACCGYCACGGTGGAAAGTTTTTCCTCGGTTGCTCTTTCTGAGCTGTTAAACATTAGCACTGGAGAAAGGTAGCTTTAAAATCGTCTGGCCTGTGCAGTCAGCTTTTTGTCCTCTCTGCCACGGGTCTGGGGAAGTCATTATTGCCCCTTTCATCCCTCTTGTTGTCATGCCTTGCCACAGACTTTTGTTTTTAAATTAAACGACCTGTTAGTTCCAATCCTTCCTCTAAGGCCACGTTTTTCTAGACTTAGGGTCATTTTTTCCCTGGGCTTCCCTGGATCCCCTCCAACAGAGCCACAGCTGAACTACAGCCCCCGAAATCCAGCTGGGGCCCTAAAGCCTCTGAGCAGAAGGGAAGAGTGACAAGCCTCTTTCAGGCCATCCTCTTCTTCCTCCAGCATAGAATCATAGAATCATAGAATCATTAAGGTTGGAAAAGACCTCTAAGATCATCGAGTCCAACCATCAACCCAGTACCCATGCCCACTAAACCATGTCCCAAAGCACCACATCCACACGTTTTTTGAACATGATTCGATGTGTTTCTCAACAACAGCACGAGGTGACTCACCCAGCTTGTGATTCAGTCAAATTCTTCAGACGCTAGAGAGACACCTCTCCGTTTACACCATCTGGATTTTGGTGTGCATCCGCCTGCTGTGGCACATCCCTTTTTTCTCCTTTCCCTCCGTGATCTCTGCTGTAGCTACAGATGATCATTTCCAGGTGGTGGCACTTGCGCCRCTGTTTCCAGCCCGCGGAAGCTGGCTGTGTGTCATCCATCTCCTCCTCCTGATTGCGAATGCACAGAAAATACTTACGTGGTTGTGTATGTACATGAACACACACATACACACAGGCTCAGGTTAAATAATTTAACAGCTTCCAAGTTATTTATTTTATATCRATGTTCTGACGTGTTGCTCTTGGAGCAGCTTTCAAATTGGTCTGCATTCTTTATTCACTGCTTGTGAATTCTTTATTCACTGCTTGCGGCTTCTCTCTCTCACCTATGGACTACACAATTCCTTTGAGACCCAAAAGCACTGACAGTTCCCAAAATGGGAATAGGTTTGGGACTATAGCGCTGTAAGGGACTACAGGTTCCCAGGCAGACAACCTACATTTCTTACCATAGCCCTCAAACATCCAGCAAGCCCAAGCCTAAAAGCAGCTATGGTTTTTTTTCCTTTATTTGCCTTTACACCAAAGTGAAAGTAACCTTTTGCTTTTGTTGGCACAGGCAATTTCTTTATAAGCAGTTTCAGTTTACCCATGCAGTGCCAACAGAGGAGACCTGTTATTGAATCAAAAGCAAAYGAAACCTGGTACTGGTGCCACGTTGTAGGAGTCCGGGATGCTTTAATCGGCATTTCAGACGCTGCACCTCGCAGAATCCGGCCAGCTTGGCTGAGTGCTGGCAGCGTTTGCCAGGTGAGCAGCCCACGAGGACCTGAGGGCTCCAGCAGCAGCTGCTCCAGGTGAAAGTTAAAAGTGATGGGACAAAATCTAAACCAGGAACCTGACCCACCAGCCATGCTCTGAAGGCTCACAAGCACAGGCTTCCAAGGGACGTGGGGAAGCATCCCCACTCGAGTTATTTTAGGCTAGAATATGGGGAAATCTATTAAGGAGTAACTCTGTAGTAACGGCAAGAGGGATTGTATCCTTTAGCTAAGAGTGTTTTGCACTGCACAGCTCTCGGAGCACTCTGTGAGTTTGGGTTTCTAGACCGAGAAGCCTGGGAATGAGCGCTGGTCTCGTGCCGTCTGCATGATGTGGTGGTACCTTCAAAGCAGCTGTCTTCTTGCCCCACCTCTCCCACTGCTCTTGTTTATATATTTTGGGTGAYCTGATTTACACACTAGCGCTGCAAGAAGGTCACTTTGGTATAATCATACTATGGGAAGCACGATYCAGTACTGTAAAAGAGGTAGGTTATTAATGCTGTAGTAAAAAAGCCTGCTTTGTACTGCATTGAGTAAGCCACCATTTTACTTCCCTAAGGTCACTCTTGTGGCAGGTGTGAAGAGATTGAGCAATCGCTATGAATAAGGTGATGGAAGTGGAGCTCTGCTTACTGCCGCACTCCATCTCCCTCATGCTGCTTTGGTGACAACACTCAGCCTTGCTCTCATCTTCAGTCCTTCACTGGCAAAAGTGTTTTTTTKCTTCTTTTGGGGTCCCCATAACACCTTCAGGAAGCTGGCCGGTAAGAGGTCATCTCAGAGGTGGCGATGTTATCTCCAGACATCCAGCTACTGGAAGAYGCAGACCTCAAGGGCTTTCAAATATCATCAGCTCCTCTCTGGCACTGAGGGAACTTTGGCACCTAGGGACGCTCAGACGCCAATGGGATACGACTGTTGCCCATATGTACAGTTTTTAAAATCTTTCCATTGGCAAAGCTACTCTTTTACTGGGTTCCTTTTCAGATCTGTGAAAGCACCACATTCAGGAGTGGAATGCCAAAGATATGCTTACAACAGTAAATGCATGTACATCTGCTTTATTAGAAAATAAAATTTAGCCACAGATTGACTGGCCTAGTAAAGTTACCTAAAAATCCAGAAAATATCTCCCTTTCTGCTTGATCTTTTTGTGTGTATCATTCAGATCCCATCAAAGCAGAATGCATACCAGCTCCTGGTGGAAACCATACCTCTTGAGATCAGGAAATATTTCAGCAAAAGGTTCCCAGGTCTTCAAATTGGTACGAAACCCTTCTAGGGCAATGCTTTCCGAGCTTGCGATTTTGACACTCCCCTCTCGTCCTGTGGGCTTAACACTTCTGTAGCGCTGCGGGATTCGAGCAAAGCGCAAGCCTTGCGATGGGCTGCACCTCACTTGCAGCAGCACTCCCTGGGAAGAGGCTGGGGGCGGGGGCACCCTTTTCAATTTATATTGAGATGTGACTTCGAGATGCTGGGATGCTGCGGAACGGAACAACTGGTCTCATTCCTTGTCTTCAGGAAGGCTGAAACCAACCTGAGCTGAACTGGTGATGGCAAACAACAGGGGTAAGTATCAAGTAAGACGGAGGTTTCTGCCACCTGCCAAAGGGGCCCAAGTGTCCTGTTAGAGCACATCTGGGAAAGTTAAAGCTGTCAGAGCGGCACAGTGCTGTGATAAAGGCAAAGGAAGGCCTAGCCCATACTTTGGTAAACTGTACCGCCAATTACAGCTGCTTCATGCTGATATGACCCCCCCTCAACCCGCCAGCCAGCCTGACATGGAAAAGATGGAGTTGAAGTTGAAGCCTCCCCCACCTCCTCCCCGTCGCCAGTGTCTGCTCTTTTCTTTAAGCCTTGTGAGCTCCCAGCACTTTCTCTYTGCTGCTCACCTGGGGCCAGATTTTGGCCCAGCAGATCCTGTTATGTACCGAGGAGGTTATTTTGTTCAGGTTTCCCAGCCTGAGGCTGCAATCTGGATTAAGAGCAGGTGCAGGCATGGAGCAGTCCCGCACCAAGTGCACGCAGCGAAGAGGGTGTTTTCGTACTGTTGGTAAATAGTGTCCTGTACTTTTTGGCACAGGACTTTTCTCTTGTGCTGCTTGTTTTGTTTTAGCATCTTTTCCCTCCTGGCTGTTTGACATGCATCATGCTATTAATTCACCTGTGGAGCCTGTCAAGAGCTCACAATGTCTCCAGTGAAGGATTTGTAGCTCATTTAGCCAGCCCAGGGACACGACAGGAACCACCTTGTCCTCCGTCACCTTCACTGTGACTGGCACAGTCATGACATATCCTATCGTGCATTAATCATACTTCCTTTCTGATGCTGTAACCAGCTTCATTCCATGCTCAGTATGACATTTAAAGCTGTTTACGCTTTGGTGCTTTGGTCTACTGTCATTGCAAATGCCAAAAGCAGCCTCATGGTCCAGAATTATTTGGTGATTTTTCTTTTTTATTCCCCGATCGCCCATTACTATTTGGTTTGTATCATTCACTGGAGAGCTAGTATGAGGAAAAAAGGGTAGCATAAAGGGCAACCTAACAGGGCTATGGCAGCATCAAAGCATCACCTTTACTAAACACAGCTGTAAGGGTGACAGGGTGGCACAGCACATCTACAAGGCAAATCTTGGACCCAGCTCCAAACAACCGGCTCTCCTGCACATCCATCCCTACTCATCCTCACCCTCTTCCTCAAAGCTAGGCTGGGGCTCCCTTCCCCACCTCTTGCAGGCGATGATGAGCTGTATGCCSAGCTCTGCCCCGCAGCCTGAGAGAGGACCAGCCAAGCTGCCGCTGTGGCAGCAGTGGAGGAGGCACCGGGGGGTCAAACTAGGAGGGGGAAGGCAGCAGGGGCCCAGTGCCTCCTGCCCAATCTTGTTCTGCTGGGATGAAGTTCTCCAGTGACTGCAGTACCAGATGAAAGAGCAGATAAGGGGTACTATACAGAAAAAGTGATTGCCCTCCTCCTCCTCTCAATCTTTTTTATCCAAATTTCTTTACATCATTACATTAAATAGCAATATCACAGTAGTGTTCAACTTTCTCAGTCTATCAAAAAATAACTTTTTTTTTCCTACCTACAATCCAGGTAAGGGAGGAGGAAGCAGGAAGGACATTTTAGGTTCCTACAGTTGTACCTGCTTATCTGTTTCTATGCCAGCCAAAACCTCACAAACTTCCTAGAATAGAAACTGCCTCGCCCTGTCAAAGCCCGACGTACTTGATTCCACCTTTCCATTCTTAGCAGTAACTCCAGCTACAGAGGGCTTCTGTTTTGGAAAACCTCACTATTTTATAATTGCAGTCCAGGGTTCAGAGGCATCTGTTTCCATGCTGGGCTCCTTTAATTATAACTGATATAATTTTATTATAATCCTTAAATTCTTAGTGTTTCTTAAATCAAAGCTTCCAAGTCCTACCTAGCCTGATTCCCAGTACCTGCAGAGGTCTGTACACCACACAGCACCTTCACTTCCACTTCAAGTTTAATATGATGAATTTTCTCTTTTCCAGAGCTCAACTTGTAAGAGATGTTAGAGAATCCTAAATCACCTTTTGCTTCAGTGAAACTCTGTCTTGACTGGCTATGCTCAAACTTAAATGAAATTAACTGTAATGGGTAGACCTTAAAGATCCCAATTCTCCTTACTGTTGTCTTTGAACTTCTCATTGTTTGTGCTTGCATGGACCTTCTGGTCAACAGTGGAGTAAATTTCTGCTGGGTTTTTTGCACATACCTTATTTATTAAAGAATACTGCTTTCTTACACAGAAAAAAAACAACCAACCAACCAACCAACACAAAACCCCAAACACCCAAACAACTAAATGCTCTTGCTCTGAAAGCTATTCCTGCTGCATTTATGGAAGAAAAAAGGAAAGTTAAATGAATGTAACCAATTAAAACTACCACCAAGCTGACCCTAAGGGAAGAATTTCTGGAAAATGTTGTCATCCTTCATTTTTCCACAGGTCTGGTAATCATTCTAAGTTTAACCTGCACTTACCTATTGTGCAATCCTAAAAGAAAGGGGGGACACAGAAAACATTAACTACCTAGAGCAATCAGTTTCAAAATCTTTCATTATCTGCAAGTACATAAATCATGAAGGACAGGTAAACTTTAGTACTTCTTTAAACACAATTTCCAACTCAAGTTGAAGGCRTGCCAGACCTTACTCTGCACCAGTTAGTTACCATGCCTGAGTAACATCATTGAGGTGTGGAGGTGGCATGCTGACTTCACATGACAACTGYATGTCCCCAAGTACCTCTACTTGTTCAGCTGGTTGGTCACATACAGAAGCCAACACTATATAAATAGTCTTACAACTCCTGAAGGGTTCAAAAGCGCCACTATTAGAGTCAAGTTGGAGAAATTGTTCACGCTCTTCCAGCAAATCTGCAGTTCCTAAGCTCTTTAAAACACTTCTCCCATCAAATGTGTGTTCATGACAGAGTCTCTCTTCCTTTCATTGCACCCACTCTCCAGCCCAGTAATTTCAAAAGCCTCCTTTCTGTAGTCTTTAAAAACAAGCAAGCAAGCAAAAGAACAGAAGGAAACCAAAACTTGTTTCAACACTGCAGTTCTCCTCCCCCAAAGCAGATGATCCTTGTCTCCGTGCTATTTACATTTGTGTATTAAAGTTTCTTGTCAATTCATCAATCCACTGAAATACAGTCTGGTTCTGCCCTTTTCTCATACTTTATGACTACTCCTTCCCTTATACCATAGCCTAGTTGCGGCAGAAACGGTGGCCTGTGAAAGCCAACCCTCAGTGCTGACCCGGGGGTGCAGGCACTGCAAGCGCCTTGGGCAGGGTCTGGAGCACACTTACCAGGTCACGCYGTACCCTCGCCCGATTTCAGGAGCACGCACAGCAGGCAACAAGGCAAGTGTGAGCACTTGGCAAGAGAGACAGTCCAGCTCATGCACTTTTTTCATCATGAAAGTTTTGAAGCCAAATGTATTTAACGCCAAGATCGTACTAGCTGTATCTATGACAAAGGCAAAGAACACCAAGCACAGAAGAACTATTTACTGGAGAAAAAAATAAATAAAATTCTTCTGTGAAGTGGAAGGAATTAGAGGATGCCCACTTTTGCTATTAGGCAGGTAACTACAATAGTAAATGTTCAATTATGGAGCTCTGCTAAGGCACTAAAGCTCTTCCAGAAGGCTTCTGGACAGTTCAGATTTGGGTTGGTTTTCCTGGCATACCTGATTGGAAGAGTCTGAATTACAGGTATTAGATGTGATTGCATTGAGATAGTCTCCAACCACTTACATTTAGACTAGCACCATTTTTCTCACCCCAAGGTTCAAGCACACAGTTTTTCTGAGCTTTAGGACCAGGGTCACTCTGAGCTTACAGTTTACCCTGCAGTTAGGTCCCCGCACAGCAAAATTCTAAAACTTTTAAATTTCATAGCTCAAACCGTGGTTCATTGCTCCTTTAGAGAGGAAAGTGTGTGTGTAGGGAAATCACAAAAGATTTCAGAAGAAATCTTGAAGTAACAGCCATGGTTCAAATCACTCTGAACAAACAGGAAATTGCTAATAATTTTAACTGTTCCCAAGAGCTCAGCTCCACTGAAGGGGATGTGTGAGCAGAAACATTTCCAGACAGGACTTGCAGCCTTCTCTCATCTCCCCACTCCCAAACAAATGTCAAACAGAACTCCAGAAAATCTGGAACTTATGCAGTAGTGCTTTAGCAGTACCATAAGAAATTATCTTCTCACAGAAACATCATTTCAGCATTGCGAAGGCTGACTACAAGTATGCACTGCTTTGCTGTGTTTTTAAAGTTACACTAAGAGCTTGTTATTCAGCTCATTATTTCCTCCCAAAGCATATATTCTGGTGACAACATTTGGTGGTTGAAGTTGGTCAGCTCAATTCAAGTCATTAGAGGGCAATCTACATACGTTCTTCCCCAACTGGATGACCTTTTTAAGGAGAAACACCAAGATATCTGTGCTAGTTTTGGCCAGGATAGAGTTAATTTTCTTCACAGCAGCTCCTATGGGGCTATGTTTTGGATTTGTGACCAAAACATTTTTGGTAATCCAGGGATGTTTCAGTTACTGCTGAGCAGTGCTGACAGAGCCAAGGCCTTTCCTGCTCCTCACCCCACCCCACCCGCCAGCAGGCTGGGGGGGCACAAGAAGTTGGGAGGGGACACAGCCGGGACAGCCGACCCCAACTGACCAAAGGGACATCCCACACCATATGGCGTCATGCTCAGCATATAAAGCTGGGGGAAGAAGGAGGAAGGGGGGACGTTCGGAGTGATGGCGTTTGTCTTCCCAAGTCACCATTAGGGGTGATAGAGCCCTGCTTTCCTGGGGATGGCTGAACACCTGCCTGCCCRTGGGAAGTGGTGAATGAATTCCTTGTTGTGCTTTGCTTGTGTGTGCGGCTTTTGCTTTACCTATTAAACTGTCTTTTACAAGTTTTCTCACTTTTACCCTTCCGATTCTCTCCCCCGTCCCACCAGGGCGGAGTGAGCGAGCGGCTGGGTGGTGCTTAGTTGCCAGCTGGGGTTAAACCACGACAGTCCTTTTTGGCATGGGGTTGAATGAAGGGTTTGAGATAATGACAGGTTTGATTGGAATGTGCTAGATGGAATTTATAGCTGTTACTGCTGTTTAACTATTAATTGGCAGGTTCTTGTGCTTGCCATGGGGCTTGCTAGCCTCACTGTRTATTAGAGTCTAGTGCTCGTTAGCGGCTGCCCTTTGCTTTCGCTGCTTGCTGTCCTGCYGGTCACCTCACTCTGCTGTGCCTGGGAACATTTTGATAACAGCCACGGCGATGYGYCTGGGCTGGCAGATGGCCAGGGCAGCGCTGCTGTTTCTGTGCTGCTGCACTGGGCAGGCTGGAACTCCAGTGGGAACTCGAGTCGAAGGGACTGTGACCTGTGGATGCATCCACGCGGGAGCAGGACACACCGAAGCGTCTGTGACCGTGGATAAGCCCATGCCAGAGCAGGTACATCTCAAAGCATCTGTGGCCRTGGTTATGTCCGTGCCTCGGCAGGTATACCTCTGAAGGGACTGTAGCCCAAGGAGAAGTCCACGCTGGAAAAGGTACGCCTCGAAGCATCWGTRGCTGTGGGTAAGTCCATGCTGCAGCAGGTACACCTTGAAGCATCAGTGGTTGTGCATGAGGTCACCCTGGAGCACCTCAAAGCGTGGGGCCATGGATAAGCCCAGGACAATCTCCCAATCAAATCCGTCTGCAGCAGCCTAAGTAACACTGAGAACATTCTTGTATATCCAGTAAGTAATCTGGGGGGAGAGAGGGCGTAAAGGCAGGGAGAAGAAGAGCTATGACTATGAATTTATGGAAGCAGTTTCAGAAGTTCAATGCGATAGCAACAAGAAAATATCTCACAAAAACAACTTAAAATGACTTTATTTTTTAAGTATATTAGCACAGTATTTACAAAATTGTTTCATGTTTCATAAATAAAAACATTTTCTTGAGTAAAGACTATAGATCTATAGATATTTAAAATGTCTCTATATTTATATATACACACATACACACACACAAATGGAAGCATACAGTTACGAACAACTTTGGTTTTAAATTACTGGTGGGAAAGGGCTGAGTGTATCAATGACTTTTTAACTCTCACTTTTAAATTTGTACCCAGAAGAAATCCAGAGCAGAGCCCTTAACACAACAACAGGATGGTGGGTTTCTCCCATTTCTGGGCAGCCTGTACACGGCCACCGAGCTCCTCGTGTTTCAGCAATGCCTAGTAACAGCTCGGCCTCATCCCACAGTGACACAAACGGGTTCTACTGCAGTTTGCTTTACAGAAGTTAACATAAAGCTATTATACATAATGGTTTTTATAAGGCAGAATACCTCAACAGAATTCCAGTTGGTTTGTTTTTTATTCCTCAACTGCTCATCTTTCAGCTTGCCAGAGGGAATCACTAGTTATAAACAGGGAGCTCTGCATGGTACTTAATCAGGTAAATTCTTACACTGAATTGTTAATGGAGAGTAATTTCCCATCTTTAGGTAGAGATTGCTGTGATTATGGAAAAACCTGTATCAAAAGATTCATGTATAGGAGCTCAAATCTTGTATGAATACTCCCACTGACAAACTTGAAGGTATGAAAGTAAGTGTAAACCATACGTGCTTCTTAAATGTTTTATCATGAATAACCCTCTTCGCTGTAGCCAGTTCCACTGATTTTAGTGAGGGCTGGACCATGGGTTGCTCTAAGCAGTTCAGTCCTGCAGCCCTAGCAAGAGGACTCTTTATGAGAGTAAATATTGTAAAATCAGATACCTCGATTTTATTTTGTTGAATTCTTGATGCAAGGTGTCTGTATCAAGACCTGGAGCTCAACATGCAGACACCTGAATCTCTGATATATGCACCCACAACAAGGACATGAACCTGAGACCTGCCAAATTACTCAGAATCTTTAAAAACGTGGACTTTATTACATTACTGTTTGGCAACAGCTTTCCAAACAAAGTTTTAAATTGTTAGAAGGAGAAAACCATGTGTGCCTCTGAAATGTATTACCTTAGTACAAACAGGAGACAGTGTGAAGATTTCTACAAAGCATACATAAAGTCCAAGAGAAACCAACTATATTGGAACACTCTCAAAACAGTTGTAAAATGTGGTAAAATTTCATGGAATGTGCAAGTCCTATACTTGTACCACTTACATATATACAGAAACTGAGCCTCCTTGCTTCTCAGCAGCTCCTCCTACTTATTTTCCATTTTATGTATTTGTGATGTAATGGCAGCATCACAAACTTCGGTCAGAAATGAAATAGGTCCTTTTTCCATTTAAGAAAACAGATTTTAAAACTCTGTCAAAAATACATTAAATAGGACAACTCCTATTTTTATGAAGCATCATTGAGTTTTACAAATTCACTGAATTAAGAAAGTCTGAAATTGCTTCCAGTACCACACACTGCACAACATGAACACACACAAGAACCACATTCAGCATGAAAATTACTAGCTGCTGTGCTCCGTAATTCCAGTGCTGAATTAGGCTCCAACAGTTGAGCAGTTTCTCATCAAAGAATATGGAAGAGGCAGGGAGAGCTCTCTCACTGGACTAAAATATCGGCCACCAGAGCATACATGACTACTGCCCATGGAGAGGAATACTACTGTTTTGTGGAACAGGCGAACTTGATTAATAACTTAAGGAGAGCTGCGAGTAAACTTTGTACTTACGCAACTTTGTGTATAAGCATTTTATTTATTTCTTTATAAAGGTTTTGTTGAATGTCAGGAAAGAAGTTTTTGTACAGTCTCTACTTCCTGCTTGTATCATAGACATATGACCATACCTTGCCCATGCACACAAACAAAGAAAACAATAGTCTAAATGGTATTGCAATCTTTGGGCTAAGCAGGCCCATTATCAAAGCAGTGACTAATGATAGTTTTTGAAAATAATACCACTAAGGATTACTGCAGGGAGACCCTGTAGTGGGCAAACAGTGCTTTTTATATGCTCACCCTCAACCATACCATACATACCATAACAAATGAAAATATAGATCACATGTGGGCAAACACACATGTTCCTCGCTACAGCTGCTGTGACTATAAAATTACACCATTTATATCAAAAGCACTTTTGCCACACATGCAAAACAACTAGTTTCCTGAATTTCTTCTCTTTGAGTAGTGCATCTTCAAGGCCACGGTGTATCAACAACGGTGTATTTTTCACACATCACATAACTCTGCAGTTCTAGGAATTAAAAACAAACAAAAAAAAAGACAAAATTGTTCGGGAAGAGCAGCAACATTTTGTGCTGCCTACCCAAGTTACAGCTTAAAAAAATGACTTCTTTTTATTTCAAACTTTGAAAGCACGCGTAGCACTCAAATAATGGAAAAAAGTGGTACTAATAGCAAGTGATGTTTCAGCTTCTGCACAACAGAAAAGTGGACACTGTCTTGGAGCTCTGACTCATGAATTGGAATAAGCTGTAGCGGCTCCCAGCCCTAGCTGTCTCTCCTGTCCTGTCTTTACTCCTAATGCTGGTTTACTTTCAYGTGCCATTTTGTAAGCTAGTGTGCTTCAGCATCTGACTCATCCTCCCTTCAGCACGTGTGTGAACTTTCAAGGGAAGGTTAAGGTAGAAAGTAAGTAGAGCTCAAAAGGTTCCTGCCTCCAGCTTGCGTGTCAGAGCCCTTACCTTCTATCTGTAAAACCTTCTGTTATTTTTAGGAGCCATCTTTCAGGGCAGAAAAAGCAGACAGACTTCTAACCCTACCGTAAAAGTCAAAATTAAATGGATAATTAGCAATTTCTGTGCTTTTGGAAACTCTACCTCAGCACTATAAGAGGAAGAAGGTTTTTGTAAACCTACATGAGAGCCAAGAAGAAACAGTTAACTTGTTTAAAATTGGACCTCCAAGCAAAACTCTACCTTGTTCTTCCGCAGTATGTGGTAACTGCATTGATCCCATCCTCATCTCCCTTCTGGTCAGTTTTGAATCCAATAGACTGGCAAATATCTATTTGTTTCCTGATCTCAAATCAATGCCTTGAAGAACAAGCGACAGCCACTTCTGAAGCAGGACCTACCTTTCACTCCCCCTACTTCAGATTATGCTAACTGGTATACATTTTATCAATGCATTTAGGAGACACCGATGCAGTTGTCCTTTGTACTGCAAAAGTGCTTGTATTCCTATTGGTTTAGGAAATAATCCTATGGCCTACCTGGATGAATCATGTAGTAGTCGTAAGTAACATAAACCTAGCAGTACATGGTCTTTGTAAGGAAGCCTGTTTTTAAAATTAACTGATATACCTTTTTCCAATTAGGACTAACTAGTACCTCATTTATTGTCACATTGTCAATTCATGCCTTCTAGAAGTGGCATGATATAAAAATATTTCAAGTAAATTAACAGATTTAGAGTGACCTTACTCTTTATCCTGACTAGCAAAATGTTGTAACTTGATGCAGGAGTACTAGGCTAAGGGTACAGTGATACCTCATGACAAGCTTGCTCAGCTTCCAGGAAGAAACAGAAGTACCAATACCATCAACAAGTGCTCTGTTACCCTACTCCCATGAAAAGGAGGTACAGCTTGTTAATAGAAAAGAATCAATAAAAGACTGTTTTCATCATCAAACCTGAGCACCTAATCTAAAATTTAAGCTCTTCAATGACAGCAATCTGGATAGGCAAACTCTGTCACTCTTCTGATGGATATGAGCTGCAGGAACCAAGAATCTTCAAAAACCTGGCTACCTGCTTTAGGTACCAGTTTGGGAATTTTGGGCCAAGTTAATAGGGTCTCTCTCATTTCATGGCTTATTATATATTAGGAGGAGTCTATTTATATGTAGTCAGTGTTGCAATCTCATAGGCTGTTATAAAATCAGAAAGGACTAATCCCAGCATTGAGGATATTTCAAATCGGAAGAAATCTTAAGTTAGACCAGACACTGCAAGATACATCTTTCTTTACAGTATCTGGCAGATCTTTAAACATCAAGCATAACCAACAGGCAGAAACCACAGTGCACCTTTAGATCTTAAAGTTCAAAATTCAGGTTTGTGAAAAATAAGTTGAAGTTATTTAAGCAGTTCTTAAATTTTATTAAGATGTGTTTCACTTCTGTTCGTTTTTAAATACTACTATCTGACCCTGAAAAATAATAAATTGAGTGAAATCTGATTGGAATACAAACAATCTAATAAAACCCAAGGAATTTAAATAACATCTAAAGGGGGGGGGGGGGAAGACAAAGTCTACTTTTAAACCACTTTCCTGTGAACGTCCATGGGAGATCACCAATTAAGTATGTAGAGAAGGCTTCGGTCATATTAGCAACAACAACAAAAAACACCTCAAAAAACAAATACAACAACCCACCACTAAGGAAACAGTCCATGCATCTTAAATACTATATAAGCATAAAGGAAGCATACAAACTATTTGACTTTCCACATTTGATCAGAAACATACTATTTAACAGTTCTCTCTGACTGATCCTCTTCACTGTTTAGAAATACACATTCTTTCCCTATGTATGATACAGAAAATATGTATTCTTTCTTTCCAGTGAAATATAATTTGAGTAAGAACAGCAGCTGCACTGAAACCTGCCCTCCAAGTTTCACCATATTAGCACTGGGTAACTCTAAACATCAAAATCCCCAAATAYATGTTAATTAAGATAAATAACTGGAGATACATTTGGACTTACCATCATTCTAACATCACTCCTTTTGCATCTTTAAAAGCCAAGCAAATGGATTAGTAATGAGCCAAATAGCAAGAAATGCTTCATAATTAATATTCAGATTAATTCTAAAATTTCGGTTAGAACTTGCTACTACTTGACATGCCAATCAGTGAACAGAATAGCAAAATAAATAAATAAATAAATAAATATTAAAAAAAAAAAGTTCAGGGTCATCCCCTTCTCACCGTAAATTTCCCTCATCTTAAGTGCTATCAGAGTTTCCCAACACCATGGTACAGAGTTTCCCCAACCCAAAGAAATATCAGAAGAATAGCATGACAAGGATAGATTTTGCTATAATTGTAAGTATTTCACCAAGATAAATGCTCATGAAGAAGAACTAACATCAACTTCCAAGACCTGTTCCTCTTTTCCTCTTAAAAGTTGGACTTTTTGCAAAGCGAAGAGGGTGGATATAATATCCTGAAATACTAGATTTGTCCTAAAACAGTCAAACAATGCCACTGGCTAGCAAGCACAGTAGCATAGAACAAGGTGTCTGGAGCTGCAGGCATAATTTCATCGAGAGATCAAACTCTCACTGACTCAGAGCCACATAAGCTCACATACCGATCTGCCATCTCAGTGCTGTTGTATTGAGAACTACAGTTATTTTTTAACCTTTTTCCATAATTAATCCCCTAATTAGAAGATAAGCCTTGAATATCACCTACCATTTAGTGGTTCTTCTACAGCTTTCTGCAAAACATTTAAAAATATATATATGTATAAAAAGCCTTCACGTTTACTTTTGGCTCGCCACAGTTAAATTACTCTAATTGACATATACAGTAAGTAGTGATTCTACAGAAATGAAGAAAGCTGAACGTTAATAAAATTACTAAAGTTCTGAAAAAAAATAAATCAATCAATAACTGCATTCTCCAGATTATTTTTTCCCCGTTGTAAACTTTTTCCTCAGAYGAATACCTCTAGGTGGCAGCAAAAGGCATGCAGATACTACTTTTAAGCTCTAAACCTGATTATTTCTGTGATTTGATCAATAGTTAGTAATAAAGCAGCATGACTTAGAAAAAAATAGTAGCCAAGCAATCAAGAGAAATCTCCTCAAAAGGAAATACACCACAGTTGATTGTCTACCAGACTAAGAGCACATCAGAAACAACACACACAATCTACAGAAACGTTAGAAAAATCAGTAATTGGTTAAGATGGCAGATTTCAAAATACGCACCTTTTCCCCCTCAGACTCAAGAAAATATCAAGCATCATTTTGTGTGCCCCAGTGTCAAAATTAAGCACTTCACCGACAATAAGTTCCATCGTCTTTAGATTACACAGAATCAAAGTGTATTTTCAAAATTACTTCACACCTATTTATTGCCTCAAAGTACAGCAATATAGGCCTAACAGCCCTTGATGGAAACAAGCAACATTTTAACACACTTAATTTTCCACCAGGTCTTTCTGTAACTTCCATAAGTTCATGGGCACAAATCATCACCATCTGAATTCCTCTGTATCTGACCCTCTACTAACTGCAGCTGCAAAAAACATGTTTTAGTGGCTGAGATTCCCAATGACCTCTAAATTTTAAAAATTTCTTTTGATTTMATTCCTGTCTCCAATTCAGAGAGTAACATGGTGTTCACCACTACATAATTATGGTTATTTCTTTATTTGTCAAATCCTTGCTGCAGTGTAAAACCACCTTGTAAAGGGAACAGCTCACAAAGAGAACAGAGTTCCACAAAGGATGTTATTTAGCATGTTGGTTTCTAATTCAAAGCTTATTTACAACCAAAAACTAAGTTTAAAAAAACCCATCTCCTCTTGCCCTGTTTGCTTCCATTCTACAAGTAAACACGAGCATGTTAGATAAAAGCAAGATTGCGTTCTGAAAGAAGCGTATCTGTAATACACTTCTCAGCTCATTTTTATAATTAACTTTGTGAACCTCTTCTTTTTTTATTTTTTTTTTTTAAACTCCATGCACTTATATTTCTTCCATAATTAAGAGACCAATCCTCTGAAATACTATTCCTTAAAATGAAAATGGATGAGAAAAAGCAAAGGAAGAAAAAAATACAAAATATCTCTGTTGTCCTAACTGCGGTCAGCTCTCCTGCCCCACCATTAGAAACCATCTTTCTTCAACAGCTGGGTCTCAGGCTGTAGACTGAAGAGGAGACCTGGAAATGTGTCTCAAATGATGGCTGCCAGCCAAGAAATGGGATGACTTAGTATTTGTCATGCTCCCCTGCTACAAGGAAATTTTACTGGTATTTTACAGTTGTGCCTCTTTACTTCCTTCTGCGAAACTCCAGAAATCAGGCAGTTCACATTCATGCAGTGCTTTCTAGTGACCCATAAGTCTATGAAAATTACTGTTTTAGGAATGATTACTCTAGAATTCAAAAAAACCTGACTGCAAAACCTTCTTTAAAAAAACAAAGTGCTCTTCCATTTATTCTGTGTGACCTAAAGACAGACACTCYGCTTTTAGATGGTCTCATCAAATTAAGGGGCATTATAGGAAAGTAAGAAAAGAAAAAAAAAGATCAAGGCTATAGCACTCATATAGCTGGGAATTCAAGACTGTATTAAGGGGTTCTGGTGTAAAAGACCATAGGAAAAAAAACCCTAAGTCTTTTTTATAAGCCACCTAGATAAAAAAATTCAACGATATTCTGTACTCACCTTAATGAAAAAGCATTTTCATTAAGGCGAGCAAAAGGTCTTCATTCATGTGAGAGAGTGCATCGTAAAAGAACACCAAACTTCCCTTCACATCCACCACCTTTTTCTGACAGCCCTTGAAACTCCATTTGGGCACAACAGTCGGAGTAGCTGTTAGGTAAGGGTGGCAATTACAGTACTATAGACACGCTCAATAGGGACAATGAAGACCACCAACTCACTCAACATTAGACATCTGTTACACAGCCAGAACTTTTGCTTGCTACCAACCTGGTCTGAATTCGAACTAGTGAAGAAAGGTTCAGTATCTCACTACAATCCCCTGAGCCATCTAGTCACCCCAAATTTATTAATTTTAAGCTTACCCCTGGATGAGGATGATCTTTCATTCTGGAACCTAAAATAATTACAAAAAAGTGACCAGGCAGATCAATAAATGTCATGATCAACTGAATAAAAGTATTTACTGATAAAACTTGGAACAGAGTAGCAACACACAAAACTGAAGCTTCCCCTATCAAAAACTACTTAATATGACGATCTGCAAATTCTTAAAGCCTCTAAGCACTCCTCTGTTTAGGAACTAAATAATCTTATGTACAGTCTGTGAATTGTCCCACTCATGCACTCAGATCTAAAAATTAATTACGCTACACACTATTCTTTGCGCTTATTTTAGTGTGCTGGAATCTAACCCAACAGTCACATTTGAATTCTTCAGTCAGCGCAATCAAACAAATGAAATATTTATGCAGACCATTAGCATACAGCATCAGTGTCATATATACGAGCAGTCCAAAGTCAATAAAAATTACTTTTATCATTGTTAAAAGGCTTGCTTCACCTCTGTCACATTTTTGACTCATCTTCATCTATCTCAGATATCAAATATTAGCCATTCTACCTTAATTTCTTCTTTAATGGCAATCCTCCCTGTCTCAGGGTCTATTATTTCTGACTACCCCCACACATGGTGTGCACATACTCAACATGGAAGACTGCACAGTTCAGTGAAGACTAGGGACTGCGCTGACTGTATACACACATCAGCTTGAATCTGGAAGCAATGTATCCTCAATTGCATGGTTCTACATCCAAACTAACAAGCTGTTTGAAGAACCTTCACTCACAGCCAGAAACAAATAAAGTCACTCTTCTCTCAGACCGAAGCTGTAAAGTCCACATAGTGTTATGCTGTGGTGTGCCAGCTTAGAGATGTCTGTACCACATACCAATCCCACAGCATCGCTGTGTTTTTTGCTTATTTAGCAGGCCTGACTGGCTTTTATACCTTTAAATCTTTCACCTTCTTGAGATCTGGTGAACAGAGCAGTTTCTGAAACAAAGTACTGCTTTTCTTTGCTCCTGGCTTTTAAAATTAAGTGTAAGAAAAAACAGGATTCACTAAAATGAAAGGTGTGCATTCAAATCGCTCTTATTTTAACCTACCTCTAACCAGTGGAAACCACTAGGCAGATTTTGCTTCTTTAAATCCATATTCTGATAAGCTTTCGTCTGCACCGTCCCATAACCCACTCTATAGAATCCTTGAAATCCTTTTGCTCTCTCAGTTCTAAGCTTCAGCTAGCCAACTGTGTAAATGCAGAGCTTAAACAGCAACATCTGTCCTACAGTTGAAACACTCTTACTTAAGAAACCTGGCCGTGTTGATCTCAAGACAGTTTATTATGATAAGCGGTAGGTTTCTTTACTCAAGATTCCCCCCAGTCTCTATGAAACAAAGCCGACATACACAGACAATTTTTCAGTAATCTTTCAAACTATGTAATTGTGAAATCACACCTTATGTTCGAATAAGCTATGTCTACCTCTGAAAAGTACAATAGAGAAAATTGCTCTTCTGAATATTTAAGTCTAAAAAAATAATGCAGAATATTAGGTGCTACTTACCCATAATAAACACGTAAGCCAGACTAAGCAAATTTGCAATAGCCATAATAGCTAAGCCAGCAATCACAACAGACCCATGTAACGGAGGACAGGCTGTTAAAAACACAATACAAGAAACTGAATCATCTGACACAAGCAAAAGCACGAACTTTTATTTTYGAATATAACTGAATACTAAAATAAATAAGCCTGATAAACCCAGATATGATTAATTTCTCTTTCAAAGATATCCCAGAACTATTTCCACATCTTTCTTTTTCTGTGTACATTCTTTAATATTACAGAGGCATTTACTGATTTATCCTGCTTAGCTGTACTATTCTACTACAGTTTAGCTATTCTACTGTCATTCACTGCAATTGACAACACTTTCATTAATTGTATTTTAAATTTAAATTTACATCTTCAATTCCAATAGTTTTGAACTATAATTGCATTAGATTACAGAACACAATACTGTTACTGATAAAACAGGGTAAAAAAAGGGAAGAAAGGAGCAGAATATGAGGGTAGTTCTGAGGTAAATGCACCACAGATAACAGCAATGCTCCATGTTTACAGGGATATCACAGAGCAGGAACAGGCTATTACAACTTAACCATAGTTCACTACAGGAACTCCTTGTTCTCTGATCCTTGTTTCCAGGTACTTGAAGTCATTGCAGCTATCTGTGAGCTCAACCTAGGATGAGCTATTTCTACTGACAGGTAAGAGTCATTGAGCTAAACTTCCAGAGATACAGATAACATCTACCTTATATGACCTGTGAAAAGGTCACACTGAAAAACTAGGGACACYTCCCATTTGAGAGCGTAATAGAAACACCCTCCATTTTCTATCACTCTAGAGGATTAATGCTTTCCAGAAATCTCCCATCAGTTTATTTTACTATTACATTTGACAACACTTAGGTGCCCCTTACAAATATTTCTGTAAATACTAAACAATAAGCATAAAACTCAAATCACAACTCCACTGAAAGGTCTATCATTTCACCCAGATTAGACAAACCTTTAGAAACCACTTCAAGGAGACAGTTTTTCTTAAATCCCCAACCAAATAAACGATTAAAACAAAGAATGTCTCTACGAAACAATAAATCAGGRGTATAAAGTGCTTCCAATGAACACAAGTATGTATTCTACTACTAAATACACTGCCAAGGATGCCTAGTCCTAAATTCACCCCTTTTCTCTGCTGTGGGGTTTTCTGGTGGGCAGAAGGGAAGGCAGGCAGTGGACAAAGGGAGGGCAGGAGGCAGGGATAAGGGGTACCACTGTGTGCGGTATTTAGTTGGTGTTCCTCCACAACAGTGACTGTTTTTCAGTGCTGAAACAGAATGCCAGCCACAACCAGAAAAGAATTAAAAGAATCCAAGAACGCTTCCAAGCTTACTGTCTCTGCATTTGCCTTCTTAGGCTGTTTCAATGGTAGTCGTTTCCCAGAGACTCAGTTATTGGTCGCGTACAAGTGGAGATTAACAAGGAATTTCTGATTTATTCATTGGACATGAGAAAATTATTGTGACTCTAGTTTAGTTTCTAACTACTCTAGGCCTTAGTAAGAATAACAGTAATAAAGGTCAATGCTTGTTTTAGGTGACTCTTTAGGGCACTAACTGTTGAAAAATTAAAACAACTAGATTTTTTTTTTTTAAAGCAACTGCTCATAGAATGCAGTCATGCTGGATACAGTCATACTAATGAAACTGATGTATGTAATACTGCCTTTGGGCTATTCTTCTTTTATAAATAAATAAATAAATAAACTATTCTTTAATAAATAAAAGAGCATTAACACAGTAGTCCTAAAGTACATTTACAGAAGTTACTTGCTAACACTCAATGTAGTGATGCCATTTTCACGGCATTTTAGTGTTACAAATAAACAAACATCAGGTATAAACAAAAGTAAAAAGGCACTTTTACAGAAGATGAATTGCTTACCTGAGACACACAGTGCAAAACCAACCACAGCAATTATATAACCAAGAATTTGCAAACCTATCAGAGCAAATGTTGCTTGTGGTAGATTATCGAAAACTGGGAAAGACAGAAAGAGAAACAAAATTGTAATTTTTAAAGTTTAACTAGAGAGACACAAAAGTTAGATCATTCACATAAAGCTAGAAATCAGATTCTCCTAAATTCCAAGCTCAGCCAGCCAGTGTGATAACAAAAGTCACAAGTCACTGCAAGTCACTCAGGGCTCTTGTATGTACACACACACACATATATATAAAAATATATGTATATATAAATAAAATTATAAATAAACCACAAGTAGAAAAAATGAAACCCATACATTCTGAGAGTTAGTTAATCATCCCAGTCCCAGGATTCAGGAAGGAAGAGCAGGAATCACCCAGATGTCCTACCCTAAATCTCATTTTGCAAGCAGGTAACTTATACTTCCTCCCTTTAGCAACTTAGCCAAACACAGGTTAAGCATTTTGTTTTGAGATAACAGAAAAGTCAGGAATCCAGGATGTTTCCGTAACACCTATTTATAAACATGAAAATAGTATGTAGATTATGTGACAGGGGGGATGGAGCTCAATTTTTCTATCAGTATGTTCTTGAGCTAGTGAATAAATAAATACTCACCAATTCCAAACACAAAGTATTGAAGCGGTACCAAAATCACAGCAGGGACTACAATTAGGCCAAGACCAGCTTGATTCTGTGCAGTATAGCCATCTGCAAACATTTATATGGAAATTAGTAAAACAGAAATCCTTGGTTGGAATAAAGCACAAAGCAACAAAAGTAAATCATTAGTATCATCAAGTTTTTAGGGTCCAGAAAAAATCCCACTGAAGCACCAGAAGTCACTCCCTAGCCCCTGATATTCACCCAAGGTAGCAGGACAGAAAATAGAAATAAATTTGGAGTCTTTATCTCCCTAGGATCATCTGAGGGCCTGACAACAACAATGCTGTTTCTGTTGTATTCTTTTTTTTTCTTCATTTTAAAATTAGTAGATGGCAATTAATAGGTGGTACTAACTTCCATACTACTTCATGGAAGAGATTCATTTGTGCTCTTATTCCCTTAAACTAGGAAGGCAATTTTAATACACTTACCTTGGACAAAAAGAACAGTGCCTACAACAGCAGCAGCTGTGAAGATGATACCTCCTACAATAAAGCCCATTTTCTTCTGAGGTGCAATTTCATATTTTAATGCTTAAAGACAAAGTAAAGAGAGACAGAGAGGAAAACAATCAGACATACAAATTCTCTCACCAAAATACACAGGTTTTATGTCAGGACTGCTGTCCTAAACAAAGAAACAAACTCTTAAAAAATCAGAACTATATATATTACCAAGATTTCATTTGTTTTCATTGTTTGATATAGTTAATATGGCTTACTCAGATAAATGAAACCTGGCATTGGTGTTCTAGACAAATTCTTAATTCCACCTTCTATACAATTCAGGTGATACATTATTAAAATGACTTTGGGACATGGTACAGGTTAATTCAAGTAGATGCACTACTGACATCTAAATAACGTTACAGTGAATTTGTTACTCAGGTGAGTGTCAGACAGGGATTTAGAAATTCTAGGTTTAATTCTCTTCCCCGTGACACTGTGTGAGCTCAGATGTATCACCTCCGTCCCCTAGAGAACAGGGTGATGTTTCCATCTCACCAGAATTCTTTGAGGATGAATAGATATGGGATGACCTACGTGTTCAGATGCCATAGACAAGACTAATTTTCAGTAAAACTGCACTGCTAAATAGCTGCCATCTCAGAAACAGTTGATTCCAGTGGACGGTTTCAAAGCAGCAGCACTTTAGTAGTCTTTGGAAAAGAAGGAACAGTACAAATACATCATCATAATAAGCCGTATTTGTTTCTGCCTTATACACTGCTAAGACTAAGACACAAAAAAAAGACAGCTCTTGCTCCAAACTTGGAAGTTAATATACCAGCAATCTTGGTATATGTTGAAACTGGTAATCACAAATTGACCAAGTCTGTAAGTAATAGTGCTTATTAGGAACTATCTTGAGAACTGTATATGAGCTAACTCTCTCGTTGTGTTAGCTGATTCATGCCAAAAGAAAGCCCAGAAATGAACATAAGCAACACAGTGTGGGTGATCAGGAGAGGATTCCAGAGCAAACCAAACACCAAGTTATTTGACAAAGCAGACGTACCACCCCTCTGTGTATTATCTGGATGAATTCTACCAGACATCTTTTAGATGTAAGCACCGTCTTTCATTTTACACGGATGCCTTTACGCAAGGAAGTGATTTTAGGCCAAATCAGTAATTGCAAAGAATTAAAGAGTCAATACTTACCAATAACACTTAACTGAGCCGAACACAAAATAATAACTAAGAACAGCAACACTATGATGATAGCCCTTTCCAGTAGAAGAAACCATGATCCTAGAGAATAAACAAAGAAAAATGGTAGGACGAAAACAAAACCTGAGGTTATTAGCTTTATATTTATTGCTGCTTTTAGGCTATGCTCTAGATTGCTCAATACTGTACGTAATAGTTAGCATTAAGACTTCTAATAGGCTAAGAAAGCTATGACTTCTACCTATTTATTTTTCACTCTGATCTTGTGTGTGACAACCTATTTTTTTCAGTATTTCTAGCTACCCTAACATTTTGCAAACCGGAGGTCTTAACCTCCACTGCAGCAGAGGATTTGTTTATGCTATTGTCTGGCAGTACAAGCTAGTTAGCTTGTAGAACTACAAACAGCATAGTAGATCAGAAAAATGGTGTATTTAGGCTAAGCAGGGAAGCGGGGCAAGACATGAGAAGTCCAATTTGATGCTTCCCCAGCTATTCTATTCTAGCTTCATCTGCTGTAATTCCTGAAGAAATTCAGATGTGTGAAAAGGAATACAGGAGCTAACCTAAGTGAGAAGGAAACACTGCTTTGTTAATTTTAGAAATCACACATTAGCTTTCTTTGCCCCTGCATCTTGGATGCTTTAGGCTGTTCAGTCACTCATGCTGTAAGACCATGTAAGCCACCTTCCAACATAAAATTCTGAAAATATCTCCACTGACCCAGAAAATGCAGTTGATTCTTGCATCTCTGCTCATAACTTCATTTAGACTCACTCAGTGGAATCCAAARTCTCCATTTCTTACATTATACTTGTCACCGTTCCTCTGCCTGCACACTTGCTTCCAAAGACATTTCTAATCTCCATCTATATGCATACTCCTTGCACTTACTCTCCGTATTTAAAAGCTGTATCTGCAGCTCCAGAAACATGGAATTAAGTAGCAATACCTCAGAACTTCCAATGCCAAGTAAATACCTTGAGGATAGCTTCAAATCCACAAATTCCCCTCTTCCCCCTCCCCGCTCCCTCCACAAGGGGTCACAGAAGATACTGTGGTTACAATGTGAATACAAGGCAATCACAAAATATACTAAACGCAAAGAAATGGAGGAATATCTGCCAACTTCCTTATCACCAAAAGAAGCCTAATGTAATGAATTGTTTAAAGGAAGGCTTTTTGCTTCATTTGCATTTTCAAAAAAGCAACTAATATTGAACAGTAACTTCAATGCACAGTTGCAATTCTCTAGGTAAGCCAAATCCCAGCAATGCTGTTTGATGTAACTGAGAATTATTAATGAATTGAAAGTATCTGCAAGCAGAGACTCTAAAGCAGCTTCACTTTCTCTGTAGTGTTTCCAGATGACACTACCAGGTATTACAAATAGGAAAAAAGCAGCCACGAAGCTTGGTATCTGCTAGGACTTCAGAATGCAACATGCAACCACATACGGTCCAGCCTTAAGAGTCTAAAAGCACTTACTGTATGGAAATGCTTGCAATACTACTGGTATATACAACATGCAGATAAGAGAAACAGCTGAACACATTTTCCTGGTAATACAATTCTCCTACTCTGGTGCATCATAGCAACAAACTCCTGGCAAAAAGTGTTATTTTGAAAGCCAATTGTCGTGGTTTAAGCCCAGCTGGCAACCAAGCCCCACACAGCCGCTCGCTCACTCTCCCCCGGGGTGGGACGGGGGAGAGAATCGGAAGGGTAAAAGTGAGAAAACTCRTGGGTTGAGATAAAGACAGTTTAATTGGGAAAGCAAAAGCCGCGCACGCAAGCGAAGCAAAACAAGGAATTCCTTCACTACTTCCCATGGGCAGGCAGGTGTTGAGCCATCCCCAGGAAAGCAGGGCTCCGTCACGCGTAACAGTTACTTGGGAAGACAAGCGCCATCACCCCGAACGTCCCCCACTTCCTTCTTCTTCCCCCAGCCTTATATGCTGAGCATGACATCATATGGTATGGAATACCCCATTGGCCAGCTGGCCTAGCTGTCTCGGCTATGCTCCCTCYCAGCTTCTTGTGCACCTCACAGAGCACGTGAGCTGAAAAGTCCTTGAGAAGTAGACTACCTAGCAACAACTAAAAACATTAGTGTGTTATCAACATTCTTCTTATACTAAATCCAAAACATAGCACTATACCAACTACTAGAAAGAAAATTAATTCTATCCCAGCCAAAACCAGGACACCAATATAAGGAAGTCAGTTCCAAACTAACAAGACAGACTTCCAAACATGGGGAGGAGGAGAGGGAGAAAAAGAGAGAAAGAGAGGAGAAAAAGAGAGAAAGAGGGGAGAAAAAGAGAGAAAGAGGAAGACAGGAAGACAGGAGAGAGGAGAAACTTTATGGTCACTCTCCTGTGAAGATAACTGGTCAGGAAAGAGTGTGCCCAGAGACAAGGGCACTAGCATCCAAGTCCTGCTCACTCTGCTACCCACTTCTAGGTGAATACAGGAATTCTGTAAAGTGAGATGGAGAATAGTTGGCTCTTACAAGACTATCTTTGTAAAAGCATCAATTGGAACATATTAGTAATGACAGTATGAATTAATTGCTAAAAAACGACCGAGTGAAGACTGGTGCAGGATTTCCGTTATTCACCAACCCTTTTCAAACCCACTTGCTATACTTTCTTCTATTACGTTATTATCTCAAGAGTATCCCTAGAACACTGAGGAACAAACAACAAAAAATTATGAAGAAGAATTTAAAGAGGGAACAAGCAACTGTTTTACCTTCAGCTAAACCCTCAAACATAAGACTAAGTTTTACATTTTCTAGCATATACTCTCAAACCTAATGTGACCTCGCAACTATACATTCTTCACCAACCACATTTTTCCTTTGGTGTTGGGGTATTTTCCTCGCCGCAACTGACAACTAGAAAATGAAATTAGAAAAATTACATCAGTTTCCTGCTTTGTACTCTTTATGCTGCTTTCAAAATTCTAAACACAGAGAAAAGTAAAAATAAAACAGTAAAACTTGCAAATGGGACTTGATTCTACTACATGCTCAAGCCTTGTTTCCTCTTCTAGAGCTTAACACTGAATGGCAAAAACAGTCCAAAAAGGTTGAGTGAGGAAGATCATAAGAAAAGGAAGGAAACTGCCTGTACCTCTTCCCCTGTTTTTGCAGTGTTTTAAGAACTGAATGATTTGTAGCATCCTCACTCTTTCAGTGGCTGTGCCCCTCTCAATCCATTTCAGGATCACATTTGTTTTGCAGTGTACATGATTAACTCAATAATTAGACCCAACTGTGAATTACACAGATGTCTGCAGCAGGACACAAGTAACATCTGTTTGAGCTTCATAAATATTTTTAATGACAAATGCAAAAACTAATAGCAAAAACGTCCTAGGACAATTCTACAGTGCTTGGGTAAGACTCCATGTGCTATGCATACGTAACATTCAGTGCTTCTGAGAAGCTTTCCAGAAGCAAGAAGCAAGTCTCCTGTGCAGAACAGATAAACAATATAYGCATATGTTCAGTGAAACTGTCACTTCTGCAGAATACTAGACAGACTGCACATGTACAGCAGATCCCATTATTCAATAGCTGAGGCGCTAGATCACAYGGGCTGCATCTGACAAGATAAGGTAAAATGGCTCACTAAATGAGAAATTCACCACTTAGTCACCATTATTTTAGTTTACATCGTCTTCTGAAGATGACACTTAATGCTAGACAACCGTAACAAGTTACCACCTAGTAGTAGCATTTTCAAACTCACTGGAAAACTGCCTATCTTCAGATCAAGTTTTAGAACTCTTATATAGAATTTCTATTAGTTCTAYCTGTAATTTTTCCAGCATAGCTAAAGATTGCAAGATTCAATTCTTCAAAGAAAAGATGTCTGTAGCCACTGTGATGGATGCATACATGTCAGTACTACAAAGATATTACGAATATGTTTCAGTATGTAATGCAATAACACGAGCGTGCTGAAAATATCACCAATTATATAATCTAACAGATGTGGGAAAGCGTAGATTTTACTATATTAGACAAGTGACCTTCAGACATTATTACAGAATGAAAAAATGTGTTCAGATCTTTCCCACAGAAGCACTCCCCTATAACTTAATCCAAAATAACTCATATTAGCATTCAAGTTAGAAGGCCTGGGTGCTACATTTTTTGTATTTTCATTTTAAAGTAATATATTGTCATATTCATTATTTTTCTCTTTCTTGTAAGATTTTGCTTGTTTTCTCTCCCAACAGGTTCTAAAACAATGGCAGGCAACTCACCTGAGTGGTTTCTAAGTTCAACTCTTGTTTCTCCTTCTCTGTTTGATTCTGTTACTTCACAACTGTAATTTCCAACATCTGCTTCTGCACTGTTAAGCGTTAGAGAGGCAATACCCTTGGGTARATCCGCCTGAGATACTAAGTTAGCCGACGGAACTGTTGGATCTCTGAAAAACTCCTGTTTTGCTCCATCAAAAGAAAAAATTCTTTTTCCTTGTTTTTTCCACGTAACAAACATGACATTTGCTTTGTTCTCCTTTAGATTAGTCACATAGCAAGGTAAAATGACAGTTTTATTACAGTCAGTTTTTTCAACAACATCTGTCGGACTAAATATCAACTGGGCAGAACCTATAAAGAAACATGAAAATTGACACAATCAGAATTATTTCTTAATATACAAGAAAAAAAAATAATTACAACACGTGACTTGGGAAAACAAAACAAATTCTCACACGAAACCACAAGAAGAGAACCATGCTTTAAGGGAGTAACAAAAGAAGGAAAAAAGGCATTATTATAATTCTACCACAGCCCCTCTACACAGACTTAGCCATTCTCACATCCATTTAATGTACAGATAACATAACCTATCAAAAATTTAAAAAAAAAAAAAAAAAAGTAATCAAACTTTGAGCTGCCACTTACTTGGACACTTCCCCTAAAATGCCATACGCAGAAATACTGCATTAAGGCCTGGTTTCTGCAAAGCATTCACATAACATTAACCACAGGTTGTCCCACTGATGTTCAAAATTTTGCTGCTGATCACACAGGTATCTAAGAACGGAGGTCCAGGCATCAGCTCCACACAAGCATCCTTTACAGTTTGTTAAGGACAAGGGGGGGAAAAAAATAACCTACTTTTACACTTCTGAGATAAGGCAGGCAAGGCAGCTTCGTCAACCAAAGTTTGTCATTTGTTCCTTCTTATCTCTGAGGGTGGAGCCAAAGGCCCATAGGTTTAGATTGTTTCTTGCAAATTCTCTCTCTTTTCCTTTCCCATGGAGGGGGTGCACACACAATACCATATATTAAATAAGATTATCACTTACTTAGTATTTGAGTGTATAGACAATAGTATTGAAAATGGATAATTTGTAACAATAAATGTCCCGTATTATAAAGTCGTTGTGATTAATGCTACTAACAATAGCATTCAGCACAGGTAATAGAAAATCACCATCCCACAGGATTATGTTATCATTGCTGGTTTTTATCATTTCTCTCCCACATTGCACCACAGTTCTAAAACAGTACTACTGACTGACCACTGTTTCAAGAATGACCTAAATCCTATGCCAAGATTTTATCTGAAATGAAGACCCATTCATCAGTTCTTGAGAACACCAAAAATTATAGTATCAGTATTTAAATTACACCAGGAACCAGAAGAAAGAGGTTAATTAAACTAACTCAACTGCAAAATATGAAGGCTTTGAATCCTGTATTTTCTACATTTGTCCTCATTTGTGTGAAATTGCAACTTAGTTTAATAGCTGTCCTAATAGTCATTGCTCCCCAGAGTTCCAGTGGCATTAATCATTCAAAATGCTTGACTATATCCACCTGATAAAACCAAATATGGGAAAAGATATGTACCGTAGAACAAGACCAGAACCYCTAATACGGTAAGCACACAGACTTACAAACTGTAGTAGCTCCAGTCACTTCAGAGGAACTACTGGTATTCACATGTCTAAACCAGCTCAAAATTGTGATATGTATTTGATAACTACATTCAATTAGGGGAAAAGGAGGAGGAAAAAAAAAWKGGGGGGGGGGGAAATCAATGAAAGTTGTGTCACTATTTGCAGTAGCTCAATTTTTTCAAAGCAACGGCCTCAGATCAAATTTAAAAAGCATTGCTCCTTGAAACATTGATTTAATATTCTCACACAAGTCACTGGATTACTACTGAATATCAAAAGCTTGTAATAAACTGACTATGCATTATGCATGACAGCACTTAACAATGAAGAAAGAATTATTCTCTGGTTTACTCACTGTGTTGCATTTTTTAAACTGTACCTCAAAAAAGAAAAGTAACAAAAGCAGAACAAAGGAAAACTGTACCCAAACCCCAAACTATGCACGAATGAAAAATAAATGCACACAATTAAAAGCTCGAGTGCTTCAGTGGTTCTTCCTGAAATAATTTTCACATCTGTTTTATTTTAACTCTACCTCACAATAAAAGGTTTCTGAGTGTGGGGTTGTTAGGTTTTGGTTTTGGGGGTTTTTTTGTTCGGTTGGTTGGTCGTTTTTTCTTTTCTCCTTTAGAGCTAGCACATTTACACTTCGTAGGAAGGATTTATTCTCCGCTGGCTCCATCACTGAGAAAGGTGATTTTCAACTAAAGGAAGCAACTATACTTCCAAATATTTACCAAAGCAAATAAAACCCAACTATCTTGAAGGAATTAAAACAAATTGATCACGATTTTCTCACTAGTATTAGCACAGAATGGCAGGGAGCTGTAAATTACTGATTCCACCGGTTTGCTGTTGTGTAGTCTATGAGAGCTGGCATATTTTGCCTGAAGCCAATTAAGAAGTACTCATGTGAACTGCTCCACCAGCAGTGCTGGGGAAATAACGAGCAAGCTGCAGACAGGCACCAGCAGAAGCACACAAATATTTGCGGGTTTTGTCCTCTGCAAACCTGACTGCTTTAGTAGAAGGGGTTGCGTGGCTGCTATCTCACTAAAGGGAACCTGACTGCTTACTACAGATGATATTTCCACTATCAACTTCTAACGTTCTTTTTGTGGTATGAGGAAGTCATCTGAACCCTGTGGCAACAGTTCCCAAGTCCTGCAGGCAGTGGACTACTAGGTGGGCTCCTAGCCTCAAACTTTCTCACGGATTATCAGCTTAGAGGTGTCACATAAAGTTGACAATTTTAGAGCCTTACACTAAGCAGTCTGGGGGGCCTGCTTCCGAAGAATATGCAGTTGTGAAGCTGCCACAGAAAGGTTGTTTCAAATGACATACGCAGTGCAAATTYGGGAATACTGCACATTATCTCAAAATTGGCTAAGCTTGGTAGTTGCACCTGTTGGACACCTGCACTTCTTACTGACTACAAAACATGCTAGGGCACTCCGCATTTAAGCCAGTCTACTCCTAGCTCAGGAACCCAGACACGAATTTAGATACTACCTTTGAGCACGCAGGTTTAGATCTGCTGCTTAGTGACAGAAGAACAATCTAGCATTTGCACCTCAGTGAAAGTGGTGTAATTTTTTTAACCCTCCCTCYCCCCACCGAGTTTCTTCTTGGGGCACAGAAAAATAAGTAGTTAGATTGCGAGATGTCATTTACACATCAGTGATGCCCAAACTTTTTTTATGATCAAGAAATGCCGTCAACCCTACAAACTGTAGAGCAGATGACCAGTTTGATCACCATTATTTCTTCAAGAAAGYACATTAAGCCAAGCTGCCCTAATGCTACCAGGCACAAGAAGACAAGGAGCTTTGCGCTGGTCACGGCGTCCCTCCTCTCCCCCGCAACTTCTGCAAGAAGCAACCCAGCCCCAAAACCGGGGAGGAGGAGGGAAGCGGTAAGGCGTAGGGCCCCCACCCCGCAACGGATGGCGAGATACTGTTAAGCAGACCTCAATCGCACACACGCCTGCTATCACCGCCGCTGCTCGGCGGTCACCAGCGACAGCCGGGAGCTCCGGGCAGGGGCGATGCGAGCCTCCACGCCGAGCGGAGGGAGCTACACCCCCCCGCAACCGCGGCGGCTGGACGGGCAGGCGACGCTCCGCTCCGCTCGCCACGAGGCGCCGGCCGCCTCACGTCCCCGTCCCCGTCCCCGTCCCCCCCCCGCGGCCAGGGCGACACCCGCTCCTCCCTTTCCCGCCTGCCCACCGGCTACGCGGGCCAGCGGAGGCGGCTCTGCCCCCCTTCCCTCACACCCCCCCTCGCCCCCCGGGGCCTCGCCGGGCTACTTCCGGGGCTGGCGGGGCGCCCGCACCAGAACCCGTWGGAGGCGGGGGTGGACGGACGGTGTCTCGGGCCCGGCTGCCGCGGCCCCAGCCGCAGGGGTGGAGACGACGAGGGAGGGAGAGAGAAAGAGGGCGGCGAGAACTCACCGGCGCCCAGGGCGCTGAGCAGCACCCAAGCGCGCAGCAGCCACATGGCGGAGCGGCGGCGGGGAGCGCGGCCAGGCAGCCCGGCGGCCTCCGGAGCTGGTCGCCGCAGCGGGCGGGCAGGCGGGCGGCTCCGCGCAGGGGGCGGGGCGCCCGCGGGWGGAGGGGGCGTCCTCCCGCCGCTGATTGGCTGCGGCCGCTGGCGCGGCGTTGGCCACGCGCGCCCCTGCGCCGCGCGGGGGCCTCCGCGCGGTGATGGAGAAAGCCGCCTGCCGGCGGCCGTTAGAGCCCCTCGCGCCCCTGTCGGTTGCGGGCAGCGCGAGGCTGGGCCGCAGGGGGGCCCTCCGCCGGGGGCAGGCTCGGCGCCACGGGCGGGGGGCTGGCCCTGCTACCTTCCCCCTCCCGGGGAAACCGAAACAGCCCGCGGGAATAGCTTCAACAAAGCTCGGGCTTTGTTTTTTTAACTAATTATCAGGACATATTTTCCTTGACTGCTGGAGCRCTGGGGTCAGGATGTTTTGGTTTGAATTTCTCTGCATGCGCAGAGCCGAAGGTCGTGTTTTGAGTAATGGCTGAATAAAATGGCTGAATAACATGGCCGGGGCTGCGAAGGGGAAGATGCCGAGCCCAACAGAAGGGGAAGCGTTGACAGGCGGCTCCCACTCCCCGAAGGACTCCCCGATCGCTTTACTGATCTTGAACGCGGTCAAAGCGGGGGGGGCATCCCCTTCCGCCAGCAACGCTTCAACCCCGCCTTCGCCCCCGTTCGGCGGCGGCTGCCTGAAGTGGGGGCGGGAAGGGCCGCGSCACCGCGGCGGGGAGAGGCGGCAGGAGGGTGCGGCGGGCGGTCTCGGTTTCCGTCTCCCTTTCCCGTTAATCACCTGACATCGCACTTGTAAATAACCCAGGGGAGGGGAAGAGGGGGGGTTCTCCTTGTCGTTAAACGCCCTGTGGAAAACCTGCCCCTGGCAGTGGCACGGTTGCTTCTGGCAGAAGTTAAAATCCGCGCCGCCCCGCTGCCCTCCCCGGCTCCCTCACGCCGAGGGAACAGCGGCGTGGGGGAGGCGCTGGCGCCTCAGCCCCTGACCTGCCACCCGCCAGCTCCACATCGCTGGGCGTTTTGGTAAGGTATCGGGCTGATACCCTCTACCTACAACTGATATAGAAAGTTTTTAAAGATAGCACAAAACACAGAAGAATTTGTAAGAAGTGATGTGGTGTTGCCCTTCAATTAAAAGTGAGGATAAATGCTCCCTTTTCCTCMTTCCTACTTCTGCAGTAATACACATTTGACTATTTCAGCAACGTTTCAACACGGTTTTTTTTCTCCCGAAGTAGTCCTCTTTCGGACTTAAATTTTAATGGTAGAATTGTCTCAACATTTTGGATCTATAAATACTTGCACCCTAAATGCATGCTTTGTTCTCAGGCATATGTGTTGGTGAAGCATTAAAAAAAAGACTGTTAAATATACTTAGGGAACACACACGCGTATGTACATATATATATGAAATGTTTTTACAAGTCCGAAAGTTCAACAGAGGATGAAAGCCAGGGCAGAATCAAAATTCTGCGAGAAACTGAACTTCCATATTTTTTATGTCTCACATGGTTTTACAACATTTATTTTTTTTTTTAGCTGCAACATTAATATTGGCTTGAGTGGTTCTCCCACCCCCATCCCAGCTTCCTGAGACTCTATTTCTTAAATTCTTTCCCAGACCACCTTAAGTGATTAATGGATACCGATGCCTTGACTACTGCATTTGTTTTCTCCAGATATTCATAAAGCACTCAGACATCCTCCAGCATTCAAGTTTAGTAAAAAGCCTTGAGCAGCGGGAGCCATCTGACTCCAGAAACGATGGAGGGAGCTGGCATGAAGCAGCTGATCCTGCTTCTGCCAACTGATTCAGATGATGTTCTCTGGAGGCCAGAAGAAACAGGCTGGAGCAGAGGGTAGTAGGGAAGACGTGTCTGCTTCACTTGTAGCTCAGGCATCTGCGCCCAGACCAGCGAGTCCAGCGCGTTGAGAGCCGCAGGCAGGCGTTGGGGGACAGGGTCAGCTCTTGCATGTTGTCTGTAAGAAAATGGGAAATGCTCTACTCCTGCTGCAAAGAGGAGAAGGCTAAAGCTGCAGCACGGCATTTGTCGCTGTTGCTAAGGTAGCACGTAACACACCCACGCTAGCCTAAAAGCAAAACAGCGCACATGGAAAATTTCATACAGCAGGAGTCTTGCGTGAGAAAGTTGCTCCGTGGCAGGCAGACTCCTGAACCGGGTCTCACAAATCCCCGAAAGATAACTGTGCATGCAGTTTCCCTGGGTTTTTTTGGAGGTAGCTGTGCCATCTAGCTAGATGGGCATCTGCAGTACTTTGTCTCGTAATGCCCTGCCTTCTGCTGCTGAGAAAGGTCTGCAATGCCTCTACTTGCTGATGGTTTCAGGAAGCAGGTTTGTGCAGCGCAAGGCAGTTCTGATGCTTCTGATTCCTACTGAGAGAAAGGTTCTGCTTTTCTTTCTGAGCCAGGTACACAAAGCAAACCCTGCTGTAATAGAAGAGCTGCGTGCTCTTAACCACTTTTTCTAACATCACTGTGACCATTTCTCTCTCTTTTTGCCTTGTGGTACTGCATGCCTCTCTTCACCCAGTGCGTGCACGCTCTAGAAGCTTGTACAGAAACACATCTTGGAAGCTGTGAAAAGGACAGACCCATCTCTGACTTGCATATTGGGCTCCAACTTCTCCAACAAGTAATAGGTCATATATTTTGAAAACTGTGCATGAGTCCCTCATTTATGACTTCCAAGGCACACTTGTGGGTCTTGAAATTAGGCAGCTATTTTATTACCACAGCTAGGCACTGATCTGCCATTTTATACTGGTTTACTGCTCTTTGGAGTCCTATTGATCATTATCTGTGGTCAGCAAAAGTGAAGCTGCGGCAGGCGTGAATCATGTACACAAGCCAACGTGCAGGAGGCAGCAACTGCCGTGGCTGGCAGGAAGATGCTGAAGAGTGGTATAAAAGCCTGCGTGCCTAAAGCAAAGGGTGTCTGTAGCTGTGATTTGTCAAACTGACTGTGAGACTGCTGTCTCCCTCAGCAAGAAATGCAGCAGCCAGACCTCCATCTGTGTTCCTGGACTCACTTGACGTACGTATCGTAACACTCACAGAAACCATCCGTACCCAGAAGTCACAGTGCAGCATCAACGTGATGGGTAATACCTCTTCTCCCTCAAGCACCGCAAAGCATTCACAAAGGAGCCTGTCATCCCTTTCTTTTTTGATCTGGGAACTGAGGCACGCCGAGGTTAAATGAACTAAGGTTGCGTAAGTAGCCAGTGGCAGAGCTGAGAATAGACTCCATATCCATTTTTCCAGGCCTAAGATCTAACTCTCAGACCTGTCTCGGGGGCATAGTCAGGCTACCAAAGCTGTACAGCACAGCTCTATAGCATACGACATTTTTAGAACAGGCTCAACCCTGAACTTGCAATAGTTCTAAAAAAAAAAAACCACAGTAAAAAAAAAAAAAGGGAAAAGAAAAGCAACAATATTTTCTTCTTATGAGAGATCCTGCCTGGGCAAGAGGGTAAAAATGGGATTCAAGTGACATTTATAAATATTAATGGCCTTCTAAGCACTAGCACATTAAAAAAGTTCCCAAAGACTAAAGCCTGAATTAACTTTGAGTAATAGTTGCTGTAGACCTAGTAAAAAATAAAGCAATGCTGTGAAAAAGTGCTAACCTTTCACAGTTTTTTGATAGGGCTAAAATGCAGTCATTTTTCCTCCATTTCAAAACTTATTTTAGGGGAATAGTGCTTCTTTCACGCTCCTCTCTCCCCTTCCTCACTTACTCTCTTTCTACTCCTGTTGTGTATTTGAATGCATTTTTTTTGCATTTCCATTTTTATTTTGCATTCTCTATTCACCTGCGGCTGTAGCTGCTAGGAATCATCACGCAACTTACCCCTTAAGTGACTTAGTGGTCACGGAAAACTCAGCCTGTGAAACACTCTCCTGCCATAAGGGGAGTGAACTCCTGAACTCAGTGAGAAGATTTGCAGTTGAGGTCACCGAACACCCGTTACGGGCCACTGCCTGAGACAGCTACGTAGAGCAACTGTCTTGGGTGTTACCTGCAGCTGCTCTCCACTTAAATGAGACTCCTGGAGAACGGGATCAGATTATCAACGAGCTTATAGAAATTATATGTTATGGTATTTAGGTGGTGAAGATGGCAATATGCTTTCACTCTAGGCATTTTGCCCCTTCCAAGAAAGTTCTGTAATGGTGAAACAATGTGTTTGATTCCAGGAAATGGTTCAGTTAAGCAAAAACTGTAGCTTTCTACTTGGTTCTCAAGGGCAGTTCCCGAAACCTCTTATTTCAGTTAAGATTTGCTCAGAGAGAGGGTCAATTCTTCTAGAATATTTAAGAAGAAAGGTTCATAGCTTTAAAGCTGTGTAAAGATATGACTTCCCAAGCAGTGTAAGTCAGAATCCCTTTTGATGTCGGAGAGAATTATGCTTTCAAATATCTTGGCTCAGTCACCTAAATACATTTACAAACCTGGCCTTAGCAGCTTTCATTAGTGCATTGGCAGGTCTCTGAGCACAGAGAACACGTTGCCCCCCATGTTACAAGTATTTCTTAGCAGTGCATCTATTATGTCCAGTTAGTTAGAGCATGGAGCATATTCTAAATGTGCCTTGCACTTAGCCAATCTGTCCTCCCTGGAGGCACCTACCAGCCCAGCCCAGCCACCATCCAAGTTTTGCAACCCACAAAAGGGCCAGGGCAAAGGCCCAGGGCAAAATAGTGCCACTGCCTGCATCAAAACAACAAAATCTTTTCTCTCCATCACAGTCGGCAGAAAGAAGGTCTGTGCCGGCTCCCCCCCTGCACCGTGGCAGCTGCGGCTGCAACGATGTCCCCTATGAAATAATTCCCACGGGCAAGAGGCGGTACATCTTGTGAGCCGTTTGGAGAGACACCCATGTGGACTGACTCTCTGGTGCCTGCAGACTGACTGGCTGCCTTTGGCCAGGATGGGCTGAGGATCAGCTGAGGCCTCCCAGTTTTCCTTGACACGGCACCCTCTCAGTCTGGTCTTGCGCTCCGTCCTCTCCCTCTTCCTCCCTAGCCCCAACCCAGTCTGCTGCGGTCTTTCATAAAATCCATAGAAATATAGAAATATAATTATCATGAAGAAGTCTGCCTCTAGCTAGATTTTTTTCTTTGGAAATAATTGTAATTGGCTGTGGCAGTTAAAAACTTATCGGCATAGACAGATGACAGCACAATCACATAAGCTTCGCTCTGAGAAAATAAAGCTAAAACCCATTTATCATCCTAGTTGGGAACAAAGGGCCTTCCTCTGAAGAGCCAGGCTGTGAAAACACAGAGAGAAGGCTGTTACGCTCACAGATTAAATCTGTGGTAGGTAACCAAGCACAAGCAGTCCATTTGCAGCAGGACGGTACTATAGTAATTACAGTAATACTTTTTCTTTCATCTGAGGAATACCTAGCTAGGGACATATCACCCCATTCAGAGGCGGTGACTGAGGTCCCAAGAGGTTAATTAAGTGACTGGAAGCCATGTGGGCCTGAAGAGTGACTGAACCACCGACAGAAAAATGTAAGCATCTCCCCATAGTATCTGTAAGGGCTACTTGTATTGGGATCCAAAGCTGGACATAGATCACTTATTCCTGGAGTCACTTATTCCTGGAGTAAGCCATTAACTGCCCTCTCCCAGAGAGCGGATAAGTTTTGATTCCTAGGTGTATCTCTCAGGCTCAAAGTCTCCTGGAGCCATCTTTCATGTGACAGCTCGCATGCCATCCCAGGGAGGAGCCTGCGCCCTCTCCACTCCGCTTCCCACCGTGGCCCGGGCAAGGACTGCGTGGCCCTTCTCCTCCTCCATCTTGGTCTAGCTGCTACGTATAGGGAACTGACGGCTCTCATTCTCCAGCAGGGCGGAATAATCCAGCCACCCTGCCCACAGTCCGAATACTCATTTTTTCCAAATGATTTTAACATCTGGCCTCTCTTTGGGCTGAATGGGTTTCTAATGGCACATGGGTTGGGGGTGGTTGGGGAGGTGAGTGGGAGGGCTTCTCTTGGTACTAATTTAAAATGTTTAAACAATTCATAACCATTCCTGAGATATTTTTAAGAAAACGAAAGCTGGGTGAGAATGGTTGTCCTGTGGAAGTTGTTGACTACCCAGTACATGCGAACAGATGATAACCTCAAATTCCATGGGATATGCTTGGATCTAACGGTATTTGTATAGGCACAAAGAGAAATATTGTTAGCATGCAACCAGTTGTTGTATGGGGGAGGGCTGAGAAGGGGAAGGAGGAGGGGAGGTTGGGAGAGATAAGGACAGAGGAATACTGAAACCAGAACTGCACAAAATGTTTTCTGTAGCTCTAGTTCCCAGGATTACAAACAACCCTCCAACAAATTCACTAATTGACATGCCTCACGGGCAGCCACATTGATGTCACCACTACTTCACTTGGCCCAGTGCATGCATTTCACTGACAAACTCTTCTGCCTTTGGATGAAATTGTGGATGGTTTCTACTTCTCTTTTGGATGTTTTTGGGTTTTCTTTTTTTTTTTTTTTTAATAGACTTCTTGGCTCCCAACAGCTTTGCCTGGTTAGATTTCCCTTCTAGCTAAAAAAAGAAATTAGACTGATCTCTTTTGGCAGCTGTGAAATGGTTGCATATTGTGTATGTTTTCTTGATGAGCTTGCATGAAATGGAATTTGGTTTTCTTCTAATGGATACACCACTTTTAGCACCATGTCCCCACAAGATTAGCAAGTGTTTCATTTTTTTAGAGGAATTTTTATATGCATGTAATGTCATGTATGCCATTTCTATACAGCATTATAAGTAGCGCATAAAGCTGCTTGAACAGGAAAACGGAACTGATTGAGGAATGTTTCCCCAGTGAATGTGCGATATGATTTGTGATGGTATGTAATTTGCTAATCACAAAGCTTCAGTTGATGGCAAAAATTCCATGAGATTCAGGTTTTAATTCTTACCACTTCCCAGAGCCAAATTCAGCTGCTGTATAATATATGAAACTGGCTGTGCTGGGTCTGCCCTAAGAGCAATTTAAACCCGTGTCGTGTCCTGCGATGACAGTGCCCAGACGTGTATGCCTGGGGAAGAGAGCAGATGTATGCAGCAGTTCTTACCTTCTTGCTTCCTCAGCCTCCAGTCTTTTTTAGCTCAGACTCCCTGAGCTCCTGGTTTCTGCGTATATTAGAGCCCACAATGGAGAGAGAGAGGAGGTGCAACTTCCACTGAAGACAACAGATATTACACTGAAAAGCACCGTGGGTGAATGTGATTGCTCTGTCTTCTTGTGTRGTTAAGTGCATGAGCCTCAGTCTAGCCTGTGTTTCAGCGTAATGCTATTATTAAGAATAAAATCAATGAATGACAAAGGAGATGTTCCGAGACAACAGGGAAAAGGCCAAAATGAGTATAAAAGGGTAATAATATTGTATCAGATCTTTATTATTATAATATTATGGCTGGCATTCTGCCATTCTCTTGTCCAATGTTTAATTTAGCCATAAAGGTCTTGAGTACCCGGGGGGGGGGCAGGGGGGGCAAGGAATCTATTCTCTCTTGAAATTAAAAGCTTTTATGAGCTGGAGGTGGGATCATTTAATTGTTTCTCTGAGAGGACTTCTCAAGATCAAATTTGAGTGTAAGAAACACTAAGTACTTGAATAATTAGCAGAGTATTTTGGTTTTAGTTATTACRTACTGTTAGCCTGCCTGCTTGGTGAAACTCTTCAGTGCTGGTAGGAGCCATTAATGGCTAATGGGGAATCGCAGACTCTGGCCTTGTAGTCTGCTGCTGGACCACCAGCTGGTTTAATTGTGGATTGCCAGCAAAACACTCCCCCGTGCCTTCCTCTATTTCCCATTCTCTGTCTTCCTGAGGGGCTGCTGAGCTGACTGCCTGGGGTGGACGGGCAGAGGGGGCTCCTACAGGATTAGCTTTCAGGCTGATCTGTGAGCTGTTCCAGCTCATCACACTGCTGTACACTGGCAACTCATGCGGGGGAAGTGGCAGAAAGGTGCAGATGAGGAAACAAAATGGGCAATTGAACCTACCTACAGCAGCTTCTTGTTAGATCAGCTTAAGCCAGCAGTAAAGTTGAAGTCCCAGGGCTGTATGTTTGTTTTTTCCTGCTGTGACTGCTGGCAGAGTGCTGCATCTCCAGACAGGCTTCATCCCAACACCTACCTGGACAGCCAAGCAGCTGTTAAAGCTGGGGCTTACAAGGCTTTCAGAGCCAGTGTAGGCAGTCCACAAGGCACTGCCATCTCCAGCTTGGTGGATCTCCGTGGAGCCCAGAGTCTTCCCAGGCAGACTGGCCCTGKCCCAGGCCCAGGGCATGGAGACACATGGTTGGTCTGTGGCTCTGGTGCAGGGTGCCAGGGAYACAGGCAGCACTCCAGCTGAACCCTAGCTTGAGCCCTGCAACTGSCTTGTTTCAATTAAAGCATTTTGGCCTCATCATGTGGCATTTTTCCACCTGCATTTGGTTACACAGGAGTATTTTCAACCAGCTCATCATCACAAGTCTTCAGTTTGGAGTAGGGACAAAGAAGAAACAAGGAAGAAGTTATTTTCTGAGTTATATGAGACAACTTTAAATTTAGCTTATGGCTCTCATCAAGGAGCAGGTCTCCAATGGATGTTTTTCCAACTAAATTTTATTTAAATATAACTGCCTTTAAACCCACATGAAGTGAGAATTGTGGGTTCTGCCCTTTGACACCAAATTTGCAAACAGGTAAAAAAAGGAAGTGTTCAACGGGAACTTCACTGGATTTACACCGGTGAACCGAAAAAACTGTAAAAAGGCTTTAGTTCTGTTTGAAATTTCCCTATTGCTTGTAAAAATTATACTGGACATACAACACTCAAGAATGAAACCCTGTTCATCTACTGAATAACAGCAGAGAAATGCAGTTCATCTCCAAAGAAGGAGGAAAAAAAGCAAGATGGTAAACTTAGTGCCCTGGAAAGGGTTACTGTAAGCATTTTTTTACCCTTTCTCCTCAAAGTAGTAGCCAAACAAGGACAATTTTATCCGCGTGTAGCTGTTACAAGTAGGGTCTTGCTTGTACTCCTGCAACAGTTTACACTGTGCTTAACTGTTTCTTTGTGGCTGCAGCAGATAATGTAATATCTCCCTGCATAACAGCTGGAACAGCTCCAGCTATTCAGAGACCAGAACTGGAAGAGCTGCTAACAAAGGAAGTCTATGYGAAACCCAGCATTATTTCAGCATATTCAGCATACTGGGCTCTGCCTCCCCCCTCCTCTTCTCCTTCCGTCTATAATTTCCTTTGCTTGTGTATCTGTTTCTGAAGTTGCTTAGCTTCCGTCCTCACCTAACCTTTCAACTTCCCTGTTTATTCACCTCTTCTTATTTCCTTTGATTTCTTCTCATGGCTTTTGGACACCAAAGGTAGTTCTGGTAAACATAAGGTTGGTTTGTTTGTTTGGGGTGTTTGTGTGTGCACATATGCTGGGGGGAATGTACAGTGACTTATGTTAGCTTATGTTAAGGCTGTAGTGAACAATAATTTCATACTAGTCTGTTCTCCCTACCCTCAATGCCTCTTCTTCCCTCTTCCTTTAAGCGAGCTGCTCCTTTTTCCTGCTGACTGTGCATTTCTCTTGCTGTTCACTCTCATAGCAAATATACTTGCTCCAGTGCTTTTGCTTCCTTGCTGGCTTCTTATGCAATTGCAGCTACCTTCTGCCCCTTTACATCACAGAAACAGCCTTGTCCAGCTGCTGATGACTTTTCCCATGCTGCAGCCTTCCTGTTTCTTTTCTGGGACTGTTTCTCTGCATGGGCATGACCAATTGTTTCCTCGTATTCACCAGCTTTTGTCCTCCAGGTCCATCCTCCATGGGAGTGATCACGACGACAATGTCCTCAACCTTGCCTTTCTTCACTCTGCACGCTGGTACTGTTGCAGATGCCTGTAGGGTCTCGGTTCCGTTTTCAGCTCTCTCCAATGCAGAGGCATATGCGGTCTGCGATTCGGGCTGGCCACTGAGAGCAATGCCCTTCTTTGCCTGAAGCCCCTTTCCATAGAAACCCGCAGCCACTTCCTCCTGACAAGGTGACACGTACGCCCAGGAATATGATTTCTGGGGAAGAGCAAGGTGCAGCTCAGCGATATGAGTGATAAAACTGCCCTAGCTGGTCATGTGGTGGGAATGGAGATCAGCAGGGAAGCTTAAACACTGTTGGTTCCTGGGTGTCCTGGTAAGTGTAATGCAAAACAGTCACTCAAAATAGCAATTGTCACTTGAAAAATATGACTCATTTTGACGCTCTTGGCTGTTTTAACTGTATAAACCATTTGTAGGGCTCTGATGACTCAGTGTGAAAACTTGCCTGCACAGCTTGTGAAAGGCGAGGTCACTGCTAGAATTAGCCCCAAACCGAGTCCACAATGACACTTCTTCTAGAGAGGTGGTCCTGAATGAAAGGGCACCCTGAGCACTGGCAGCTGTATTCCAACACAGGGTGAAAAGCACCAAGAAGTGACTTCCAGTACTAACCTGACCAGCCGCTGAAAACAGATGCCTTTTTGTCTGGCTTTTGTTTTCAAATGGCCAATAAGAACAGATCAGCGCTGGCACCATTGTCTGTAATAAATGTGTTTTCACCCAACGGAAGACTGTGGCGTGTTGTAAACAATTATGGCACTGAGTAAAGCATAATCGATCACAGAAGTGCCACAAAGGATACATTTGCCAAAGCATGGTTTATAGATCAGGATCTGTATAATGGAGCTAGCACACTTAAGACAGTGAAAAGGAGGTATCTGCATTCTCTGGGATGAAATATAAAATGGAGCATCATAAAAAGACTCTACAGCTCTTTGCTGTTGTTGCATTTTCTGCATCACAGCAAAGCTCTATCTTCCGCTTGTCAGAAGGTCCCTCACTCTGATAAACTGGTATTTTGTATTCTGAGTAACTAAAAAATAAATGCCATGTTTCTTCTCAGATGCAGACTTAGTTTACTGTTGTGCAGTGAGAGATCTTTTCCTATGCTATGGGTCCTGTTCATTGCTATATTCTTGAAGCTTTATGTTGGGCTCACTCTGCTAAAATCAGGAATGGTAAATTCGTGTGTTCAGAGACACCCCACAATGTGCGGCCACAGGATAAAAATCTGGGTCCTACAGGGAATATTATAGCTTTCTAAAGGCTACATCCTGTGGCCATATCTTCTCGCATTTCTCCTTTTCTTCCACCCCTGGACAGAACATCTTTTTTTTCACAGATGAAAGGTTCCCTCCTCCTAGCCAAACCTTATGCTGATAAAGGTCAAGTTAAGCTGCTTTGAAACTCTGGGTATCAATACAGCTCTTCAAGATGCAGATAAGAAGGAATTTTCTTTGCAGAAGCAGGTGGTTGAAATATAAGGGGTTTTGAAAGCTGCAACACAAAGATGTCTCTCCTCCAGATAAAAAGATAAGCAGATCCATCCAGAGTTCTGAGGCTTTAGGCATAAAGTTACAGTGTATGAAGAGAGAGGTGGTGAAGATCTGAAAAAAACAGGTGAGGTAGGAAAGCTAATCCTGAAAAGAACATTTAGCCTGACCCCAAGAACAAGCCAGGAGATCAAATCTACCAGGAGAAGACTTGAATTTGTGAGCAGCTTGTGTGTTTTGTTTTCTGCTTTTTGTTTGATTCATTCTGGGCACAGAAGTTAGCACCTGGCTTCATGGCCACTTTCTCCTCCCTTGATTAGAGCAATCAATGAGACACTGTGTTTTGATTAGCTGCTTTTAGCAGGAGGGTGACAAGCACCATGGTGTTCGCCTTCCTTCTGTATGTAGCTGTAATAGCAAATTCAGTCTGCCTGGCCTTCTACAGTCTCCTACAAGGTTTTCTTAAATACTCTGTAGAGAAGCTAAGGTTTATATGACAGGATAGGTGGGGCCAGCCTCCTGCTTCTGATCTCCTCTTGACACCCACACTGAGTTGATGTCAGCAGGCCTGCTGGCAGTGGCTGCTTATATGTGCCACTCTACAGAGATACACCAGGTAGTTTCCACCCAGATTAGCAGAAGCTCAGACAGACTGACCACATCAGTTATATTCAGGTCATGCTGTCAAACTTTCAAGTATTTGGAGGGAAACATCATCACAGAGGACTAAGCTATGCACCTGACAGGGATGAGGATTAACAAGAAGCAATGAAGGGAATATAACTGAGTGAAGGCATGTTTCCTATATTTAAGCACAGATAATATGGAAGAGCTTTTCAAATCTGTTTGAATTTGTTACCTGTATWTCAACCCTGTTCACAACTGAGAGATAATCTAACTGACTTTCAATTGTTTATCTTCTCTAACACAGTTACCTGCAATTCTGTTTTTCAGTAGAGATCTCCCAAACCCAAACATAGTATTAAGTACATTCTTACTCAAACAGAAATGTCAGAGTACTGGAGAACTTACAGCAAAAAACCTCTCCAAACCTGCCACACCTAGAGCAGACCTTCCTGCCCCAGGAAAAAGTCTTCTCAGAATAATATTTTGTATTTTTTATTGCCARTATGATACAGCTGAAGATGATGAAAAACTCCCAAGTATGTTTTACTTGAGCTCATAATATGGGCACGCTAACAGAAGGCTGTAATGAAATGGCTGCTAGACAGATTAGTACAAAATTAGTGAATGACACTCTTAAGATCACAGAGTTTTCATTGTTTTTAATATTGTTTGATAGTATTYGTCAAACTCGGCAGAAATCCCTTCTGCCATCACACTGGGAACTTGAGCACTTCCTATAACAAAGGAAACAATGATCAACAGATGCTGTCCAGCCTCTTGAAACCTTCTGCAACATTTTTTGGCACTAGTTTCCAGCAAAATTTCACAAATGGCCTGTCTCCCTTGGTCTGACTACTGGCTTGTATTCTTTCCCAAATAGGATTCTCTGAAAGGAGGTAACATGCTCATGGACCAGCAATGCTGAGAGGAGGATAGAGAGAACTCTCGAAAACCTTACAAGAGCCCACCTCCCAAGATACAGTGAGAAACTTCAGCCCTAAAACTAGAGGATGGATGGGAAACTTTTGGTCCAGGGGGTGCATACAATTCACAGTTTAATTCTTCACGTTACTGCTGAATAACACGAAGGTCTTGTGATGGATGCACTCAACCCCATAACCAGGCTGGTGGTGGTTTGGTGCAGGCTCCAGAAGAGGTAAAGGCCTGAGCCATAGCCGGGCCGTGAACTCCTCTAGTTTCAATCTGTTCTCTGAAAACCCACAAAGGAGCAGAGTGACACAGTGAGCATTGATGCATATAAGCTTGGATCGCCGATCATGCGATTAACACATGAATAGTGGGTGGCTTTTCCAAGACTTGTTGATCAAGGAACAAAGAAAGTTGTGGCTACACGGAGTCTCATGCATACCTTTTCCATCGCATGTAATTTGATTACGAGACAACCACTTTCTCCCATAAATACGACAGTCTAAGGGAGCCTTCTTTGAACTCTCCCTGCTAGGCAGTGTGGCTGCATGGCGGTGATCTCCCCTTGAGGTGGGACATCTCTCAAGGTTGCTCCTTGAGGCAGAGAGAGCCTTTACTAACGGCAGATCTTTGGTAAGCGACCGATATCGCGCATAACCTTGTAGTATGGTAACTTTGATTTTGTCTTGGTAACTTTGATTGCATGTTGAATTGATGCTAATGAAATATTACATAAATTTTGCATATATAATCCCTTAAACTGTTGACCAAGTCTGAGACTAGGTTTGGACCTAGACGCACCTAGACTCCATCAGGAGTTTAGAAAGCAAGCGGGTCCACTCTGAACCTTGTGATTCAACGAGAGGGTCTTCCTTACTCCCTGTATTTCTTCCATTAGACATAAACCATTGTCCAACTCTAAGACTAAGATTGGACTTAGCCACACCTAAGCTCCATCAGGAGTTTAGGAAGCAAGGGGGTCCAGTCTGAATCTCGTGACTCAATGGGAGGGTCCTTCTTACCCTTTTGCATCCCCGGTCTCTGTGTGGATCATTCCAACCCGAGTGTAACTCAACTGTCCTTTGTATGTTTCTYCCATGCAGTAATTAATAGAGTGAACCTTGCCATCGAACTTCGTTAAGTTGCACTTTTACAACGTCATATTAAAACCACTTTTGCTAATACCTTTGATGGTGATTCTTTAAGCGATCTAAATCACTCATTTGTGACAGGTGTCATTTGAAGTATTGCCATCCTTTGAAAGCCACAGAAACAGGAAAATATTTTGATTTAACAATTGCAATTAGTGAGTCATCAAGAGGAATATTATTAGAAATAATTATTCTGTACTTTTGACCTTAAAATACTCATCTTGGTGGATTTTTACAACAGGTAGCTAAGACATATGAGTGACTAGCATGTCTCAGCCACTTCTGAGATGGAGTACTGAGATACAACCACTCTTAATTACTTAAGACCAGGAATGAAAAAGAACAGAGTGAAACTAGCCAGTAAGTGAAAGACTAGCATTATTCAAGTTGTTATTTAGTCTCAATAAAAAGCTCTCAACCCTAGTCCTACCAGTGTTGCCTGGGAATAATTGTTTGCAAAATGGTAGGGCTGTTAGTAGGAGGCTGAAAGGCATTTCCAGCAACACCAAGCCCTGGAGCAATACCTAAATATTAGCTAATATCTGAGAAAGCCCTGGTAATGGTGTTTGCTGCAGGGAGAAATACAGTGAGAGGAGGAAATGGCAGACAAAAATAAGTTTTGCAATCTCAGAGCCTCCTGTGGAAACTCCCCACCTATGAACAGTATTCATGCAGAAAAGCCGGTGCTCATATCCTCTGTTTACTTAAGCTCCCAGGTACTGATGGCATATAGGCCAGGCATTTCCCAAGTTTTATTTCAAGCCTTTGTCAGAAAACACCCAGCCATTTCCTAAAACATTAATACATCAACGTGAAAGTGGAAAGCAGTGACTCTGCGGGAACTGGGACAGGGTATTCACAGGCATGTTGTTATGCTGCCAAAGTCTACTGCTACTTTTGGCCAAATGACAGGCAGGAGTATGCGCACCCTATGTGCGCATGCACGTGCAGCTGCCTTGTGGAGGCACACTGCAGCATCGACATTCAGGGAGTGGGCTGGGAGCCAGCGTGAAAAGAAACAGCATCACACTGATTTCTTCTTTTTTTAATTAACATTTGTCAAACTTGGAGAGAAGCCCAGGCTGCAAAATTTGGACGCGAAATTCACAGAGCTCAGAAGCTGGAAATGTTCACATACAGGCTCTTCATTTATGCCTAGTCTTTTTTATAGGTCACGCAGAGATGACTTAATTGCTCTTACTGTAACTTAGAATTAGCAATACAGTGATTTTTTTTGTATCTCATGGTGCACAGCAGAGCTATACTCAAAAAAAGACTGGCAATGTTTAATAGCAGGTGGGCATTTGTCTTCCTCTTCAAGAAAGAATTTTCCCTGAAGTTCCTCTCTTTCAGGTGGGGTAAGAGGGCCTTTAATGCCATCAGCAGAAAAGAGTGAGAATATTTTGACCAGATCTGGGAGTTGTTTGTAACAGTTAGTGGTTTCTCAAATTCATGTGAACTTCTGGTTCACCTTCCTGCACAGCACTCACTGATGCAAGTTCAAATGATTAACTTGTGTCATTACCGAAATACTGAATTCTCAGCATATGATTGAAAACCACCATTAAACTCTTGCAATTTCAATATTAAGTCATTAACTCCACAGAAGGTTCTCTATGCGAGAATTGGATTAAGAGGTAAAAATCCAGACCTTACTTTGCACTTTTTACCAGCACCGCACATAATATTCAGGAAATCATGCCATCTGCTGACATTAGAAGAGAATGGGGATTGGAATATTATACGCATTACCCTCTTACTTTAATAAACGTAACATCACTCTCAAACATCCTAAATGGCCTGTGAACAGCACCTTTAATATGGCAGCGAGCACTAAGGCTACTTCCAGTTCCTAGCAGGGCACTTGCATCCATTACATCCTAGCCTAGAGATAAGATAGCCCAGGGACATAAGACATTGAGTCGTATTAAGAGATTCAGAGGGATTTCAGAGCTGCAGAAACCCTTAGAAGTAACATGTTGCTAGTGTTCCTTTTCTGGAGCTTTGGGGAGTACAGGCAGGAGAGTGAGCTGGCTACCGATGAATGAGCCTTCCTCAGCCACACGTTTCCAAGAGTCAAGCCTCAGCTCTCCCTGGGGCCACGTATGAGGCTGAACTATTGCAGTCCTCACGACAAGGACAAAACCCATGGCTTCTCTGACCAGATTCAGCAAATGAAACTCCTTGTTTGTCCCTCTGCGCTACTTTAGGATCTGTCTACCACTAGCCTCTATTTGGCTTCTAGATGACCTGTAACAGTGACACCGTGCCTCCATGCTGGTGTATTTCAGAGGAGTGAAAATGACCCTTGGAAGAGGAGAGACATATATGAAAGTTAATTCTTAGAATAGTCTTTCTGCCCCAAGTATTCTTCAGAAGAAGAGAGGCTGTTTTATAGCACAGCACAACTTCATGTGCATCCTACTAACTTAGGGACACCTTCATTTTGTTGGTCTTCAGTTCTGACATTGCATTAGATAATGAGCAATGTATGAAATAATGTGAATCAAGTGATTTAATTTTAATGTGGCTTCTGCTTCCTGCATTGATCCAGCAGTGGAATAATTACACAGATAATTGCTTTTTTAGAACAGCCTTTCAGGCTGCTTGTGACAGACCTCATTGCTCTCCTCCTGCTTTTAAGGTGGTGTGGCCACTTGCTGGATCAGTAAGACTGCTTTCAAAGCAGGGTCAAGTGGTTTTACTGTCTAAATGGGCAAATGCCACTCTTTGCCAGATGACAATTAAGGGCCATGTATCACTCTTGAGACAAGAACAGAAGTGTCTTGCTTAGATTAATGCAGCTTCAGACAGTACCGTGAAAAATAATGTAGAATAATTAGATATAATTAGCACACTATTTTAGAATTACTTTGGCATAAAGGAGGCTAGCTTTTCTTCTTGAGATTCTTCCACCACATTAGAGGGTTTTTGACGATGCTTGTCTCGACAGATTCACTTATAATAGAATCAGAGGCTCGATTCATAAGGGAAGGTTTTTGATTAATTTTGTTTGTTGTATTAGCATGAAGGAGGAGGTTTTTGGAGAAAGTATTTACATAAACAGCATTTACACAGCACAACGTTTGCAATCTGAAAACATCAGTGAGCTGCTTTGCAGGCAATGCAGAAGGGGATTACTTCTCTCTTAAGTTGAAGTAAACCCACTGTTAAAGTAAATATGCAGTAGCAATACCACCTAACAAAGGGAACATGAATAATAACTTTTCTAATTTAAACTGAACGTGGGAGGATATAGGTAGGCAGCAAAAGAAGTTGGAAACTGATTTCCAGTGTGATTCATAGAGATATTCAGCAGTTGCTTGCACAGGTAAATGATAATAGTTGGCATTTACATATAGCTTTTCACGTATTAAAATCGAATGGGTTTAGGGCTGCTTCTTTCTGGCAAATGAAATACTGAAGCACAACAAAGTTAAGAAACTGGCTCATGGTACTGACTGTGTCAAGTGCCTTGACTTTCAGATACAGAACTGATCCACTGATTCTGCAGAATACTGCTCACCTTTAAATGAGAGAAATTAATTGTAAGATTAATGGAATTACCTACAAAAGTTAGGGGAGGATTTTAGTATCACTGGAATTGTACCAATATTGTCCATGGCTTATGAACAATGGCAACCAAAAGGATGTACTAGTACTTCGTTGTTACGTCTTTGTTCCATGCTCCTTCATTACCTATAACATCTAGAATCACTCCCTACCTACACATTTACTGAGACAAAGGGAGCTCCCCCTTGCCATTACATTTCCAACCCCTTCCTCCTACATTTTTCTTCTCATTCCGTATTACACAACCAGATTTGGCAACATTTTTCCTTAACAGAGATCAAAATTAGGTGTTCTGACATAAGAACAGAAAATAAGAATAATCCAAATTATGTCCACAGGGCTCTACTACATACTATAAATGAAAGCAGCATTTGACCCAATGCTAATACAAAGTGACTCTGAAACAGTGATGACACATAAAAAAAGATTAGAAAGCCAAAAGTAATTTCCAAACAATACTTTCCACATTCTCTGATCTTGTATAGATTTTGTTATCATTGCTTCTGTTACAGGCAATGTAAAGATAAAAATAATTACAAAAAACATCCATACCGGTCTGTCTAGAGAATATTAAAAAAAAAAAAAAAAAAAAAACTCAAAAAAAAAAAAAAAAAAAAAAGTGAGGAATACAGTGGGTGTCCATTCACAAATTTGTGTAGGGCTGCCCTAGGAGCATGCCAGTATTATTGCAACTATTGCAACATTAGGTTTTTGCTTAGTTCATAAACTTAAAGCGGAAACAACAATTTACTTTTACTTGCAGCTGAAATCAATTTTGACCCAGCCTTTTAGAAATGATAATGCTGTATTATTTCAATATCAGCAATTAAATACTTTATACTAAACGTATGTAAATGGAAATAATAGGCATTTTAAATTCATTTCAAGTCTTTTGCAAGCAATTTTCTTTCAGCACTGTAGAATAGCAAGATTACAGGCTGTCAGTATCATTCTATAGACTTTCACACTACTTAACATTCTCCAGTGAAGTAGAGACATGTTCATTAGTAAGAATTTATTAGTATATCTGGAAGGGATCTGCAGTAAGTCTTTACAGTACAAAACTAAACACAACTCCATGCTGAGTCCAAAGTGTGCATGTTACTTCTTAAAAGTGCATGACAAGCATCTTCTTAAAAGCAAAAAGAAAAATGAATGTCCCCCTCCGCCAAAAAAAAGGAACCTCTAAACTAACAAAAAAGCAAATGGTAGAAAACTGTATTTTGGGCAAACCAAGTCAGCTCCAAACAATTTTAATAGGCACCTACTGTGGGTTCTGGAATCATTGTTGCATGCATATCTCTAGTCATATTGGATTTTTCTTTCAGCTTTGACTGCAGTAATKTGTGTTCCATTACACCAATTTGTATGTCCATCTGAATGGTTTCTTGCTTCAGTTTTGTTAAGGCCTGTTTAATCTTCACTAGAGGAGCTGTTCAAAAAAAGATAAACAGTGCAACTCTGTGTCAGCTACTTAACACAAAAGCATTATTTGCTATAATTCACTCCTTAAAATTGAAGAGTTGAATGAACAAAAGGGCGTTCTACTCTAAAGGCTTGATTGTACTGATACATCGTTTTTAATATGCAAGACACTTTAAAGATAGAAATAGGCAATGACAATTTTGCTGTCTTCTTGACAACTAAGATCTGCATAAAGATGTGCATCAACATTAAGACAGGTTTGTCAACGATGTGTTTTGCTCAGCTGAAAGCCTCGTCCTGATAGCTGACTTGCGGTTTGGTAGAGAATGGAAGACACCTTCAGCAGGATGTCATCTTACCTGTGAAAAGCTATTAAAATGTGTTGTGCTCCATACTTTGTTTCTAATCCCACACTTCCCACTAATACCACCCTAGGGCTGCTGCTGCTGCTGCATCATATTGCTCCTTATAATTCTGGGTTCTAGAGTTTATCCTGACCCTTGGCCACGCCGTAATACAGAAAAGGTGCTGCGAGGCACACGAGTAGCTCCTTCACATTGAAGCAAGGGTGCACAAAGTTTATTCATACAATAATACTTAAAACTACTTAAGTAAATTAGCTGTAATGGTTACAGTTAAATATGGATAGGGCTTGCATATTTAGTCCTACCGTAACATGCATCAATTTATTTCTGCATTCATACTCCTTATACATTTGCAACAGAATGCATTTATCAGGAAGAGTCTCAAACCACCAAATCTCAAGTCTGAGACAAACTAATTCAAATAGGTATGTAGTCTTAAATATTAAAAACATCAAATATCAAAACACTAAAATGAATTTTCTTACTGACTCCAGCCAGGGAATCTAACAGCTACTGCCAGTAACTATTTCAGAGCAAAAGGGCTTGAACCTGTAACGTGTGAATTTCTTTCAGTGAGTTGATAACTATTCAAAGCAGAGAAAAAACCTCTTTTTTTTTTTTTTTTTCTCAGATTTTTACAAATAATTTACCAAAGGGGGAAATCCTGGAATCTCTACCTTCTGCAGACTTATGTAACCTTTTAAAAGAGGTTTAGACTCCTCTTAGACACTTTTTAAAATTTTAATATTGGTATTTTACACTAGTCACTCATTCTGGTCTTGTTTTATTTTTTTTTTAATAAAGGCCAAATTATGTACCTGTCACTGAGGAAAGGGGTGTTTGGTTTGAGGCAAAAACGTACTTACCACCRTCGGTCATACTGCTTCCCTTCTCTTCCGTTTCCTGCTTTACTCTCTCTAATACTTCTGTAATCTTAAAATAGATATTTTTTTCTTAATTAAACCACACGAATGTCAAGTTAAAAAAAAATTCTCTACTGAGTAACTGCATTAGTTAAAAAAAAAAGAACTAATCCATCTTAGTTGTTGTATACGGAGGAACATTTTTTTCAAACATTAAGAAAATTTTAATTTAACTTTAAAGAAATTAATGTTGTAAAAATTACAGCAAAAAGAGTAACTACTTGGCCAAACAGCACAGTGTCACTGAGAATCTACACATCCCAAAACAATACAAACAACAGTGTAAGTGTTGCAGTATGATGCTGGATGGAAGGTAGGAACCAGTATCCCCGCAGACCAAGATTCACCAAATGACCATGCCAGCTGCCCTTCTGGAAGTGTCAGGACTTCAGCAGCTGATGGCGGAAACCTGAGAAACAGCACTGCAGCATAAGATGGTGCAGCAGTCAAGCCTGCTGGCACTGGCATGGGTATGGGTATGTAAAAATGCATATATGAAGAATAAAAGTGCATTTCAGCACTGACTATCAACAACTTTGCCTTTGTAGACAATGAAGAAGAAGCAAATATATGATTCTAAGGTATAGTCTAGGTAATAATTTAGTATTTTTGTCTATAATATAAAAATGCCCTTCATTAAGGCCTCAATAAGCCTTTTCAGTAACAAAAAAGAAACATCGCTGCATTGTTAATGCATACCTACAGTGGTACTGGTATCGCTAAGTGGGCTGAGATTTGATTGCATGCTTGAAAGCAGATCAGTAGTAATATCCAGTGTGTCTGTTTAATCTCAGATACGCACCACTGCATCTACATAGTTTGAAGGCTGCCAACTAGTAACATATTCATCATCACTAATCAGTCAATAACTTCCAAAGCACAAACACATTATAAATCTGAAGTCATCGTAAAGTACTCTCTTTTTCAAACTTAATTCCTTGAGAGAAAATAGAAAGAAGCTCTAATTCTGCAGAATCCATACACTCAGAAATCTTTGCTAGAAACCGCTCATTAAACCTACTGCAGTTGGACTAGATGATCATCGTAGGTCCCTTCCAACTGAACTATTCTATTCTAAACCATCTCAAACTTGTCTTACAATTTCCAGCACATTCTTACGGTGTGATCTATTTTATGTGACTATTCCAGACACTTTATCGTCTAATAAATAAAGTTTTTCAAAACCAAACAACAGAGCCATTAAAAAAATAACTTCTGAATTGGATAAAGGGTTGAAATATTTGGAAATCAGGTAGTAATTCTAAATGAAATGCCACGAAACACTCAAGATGTTGAGGCAGTTAGGAGTCYGGGGACTCTTCTTTAAATTTGTCAGAGCACTGATGTAAAGAAAAAAAACCAAYAGAAAAACAGTTTTCGGTATTAAGATAATTTGACTGGTATGGAAAAGTTACTATTTAGTCAAATATTGCTTTTAAGTGCTTGCAAGTTGAAAATTTCAAATTGTTAACTTTAACTAAAAATAAGAGTTAAGCTTTTCTTCTTCCAAAGAATTTATGGACATGACTTGATTAATCCTCAATAATTCTAGGACACAGGTTATAAAATACAGAACATTTACCCTCTTTTACAAACTGGGGAAATTAAGAGCTCACAATAATTTGCCCAAATTCACAAGTTGCAAATCAATGGCAGCCTGGGTTTAAAATTTAGGGACTGGACTAGATCGCCTCCATTAAACAAAGAGATTAATCTTTAACATGAGAACAAATCAGAAAGAACTGGGTTCATAAAACCGCAAACACTAAATTCTAAAGACTGTTTTAAAATAAGCAAAATAAATTATGTGAAGATGTGTTTTACCTCAGAAAGCACTCTAATCCTTTCAGTTACTCCTCCACTTCCCTCCTGGTACTTCTCTTGAGCCTGGAAAGAAACATTTTTTTTGCTGTAATGACAAAGCTGAAGAGATGTATGCAGATAGCTCAGAGAGCACACCAAACTTGCTCTCACATGTCCCAATTCCAGAAATTCTCCCACAAAGTCCCAATGACATTTACAGCACTACACATATGAGGACAGGCTTGAAACATCAGCCCCTGTAATGACTATCATTCAAATATTTAAAGCAGTTTAAAAAATTATAACAGCCCTAATACATACGCAATAAGAAGTATGTTTTCCAATCATTTACATGAGGAAATAAACAAAGAAAATTTGCCAGAATGCAGACAGAATTGAATCCTGAAACCCAGAAGACTTCTTTGTCAACAGTACATTACTATCTTGAAGTTTCTTAAGTTTAACAGTAAGGTAAAGAGAAAGCACAGAGGTCAAATCTTGATAGCCTTATTTTAAAGTGATTCCCACAAACAGGAGCATGATAAGCATGGCAGCTTATACAGGCCTCCTAACTAGGGGATCAAAAAGCTTCTCAAACAGCACTCTATTGGCATAAAAACTAAATGAAGCAAAGAAATAATCAGAGTGCTTTGTGCATATTAGCACAAGTAATCAATGTAAGAGATGAGTACTGGACTGAGACTGTAGTTTTTCCAGTCATCACAGATAAGTGGAAACTTCACAGGGAAAGCAGAACCAGCAATTTACTAGCTGCTGAAGACTGGCAACAGATTTACATCATATTCAGGCAAAAAACATTTACTTTCCCCTGTAGAATAGTTGAATAAAAATTGCTAGTTTAGCTTAAGAACTATATAATTTGACAGCCAATCAACATTTCCCTGCTTTATATCCAACAGCAGAATTCACAGATAACTCCTCCAAGTCTTTCTTTGCCTTCACCCTCACTTAATAGCAACTTAATACCAGAGAAGGCAACAACAAAAGATCAGTGCATTACCTCACTCAGCAAGGCTTGCGCTGAACGGTACTCTTGAACCAAGTGCTCCAACTGATTGTTGATGTACTTTTCCCTGCTATTGATCTTTTCCAATGTTCTGCTGATTTCATTATGGAGTTTGTCAAGGTAACCCTAGAAAATCATATTCTGTGGGTTGACAGTATACAGATAGTACGCAAAGAGTATTAAAATGGTGCTGTAATTAAAAAAGGATATGGAAGCCTACAAATGAGAGAGAAATATAGTACAGAAATGCTGTGTTTAGCCAACAAAAAATTATTCCTAATGTGTTCTGATTTGCCTACCTCCAAAATACATGTTTCAAGTTTTACTGCTTCCGTCACTCTCCCCCCCTCAATTAATTACAAATGTCAATGTCAGTAAGTTACTCTAACAACAGTATTTGACAGTATTTTGGGTTTTTTATCAACTTATTTTCAGATTGTATTACTGTATTATTCTATTTTGCCCTCTGTAATCAGGGTGTACTTACAGTAAGGCATATGTTAATGAACCCTAATATCCCTGTCAGCCCTCACATATACAATTCTTTCCCACAAGACATATGCCAGTCCCACTGTCCCTAATAATCATTATCATATGTTTCCCTTTTTAGTTTTACAGCATTAGCACAAATAAAAAGAAGAAAATAAATCAATTTAGTTCTTAATGTATATCAAATAGAAGGGAAAATAAAAATGCTGACAGATCAGTGAAATATTCTGCACATACAAGACATACCCTAGTTTCTTTCAAAGAAGATTCAATTCCATCCTTATGCTGATGCATTTGATCTACGTGAATCCTCCAATCCTAAAAAAGATGCCACAAAGTAAAACATAGGTAAGTACAACTTTTATCTTTCTCTGGTTACTAAACAAAGGCTGGTATGCAAGGCAGGGTCAGTTCTCTTTTATACTATTACCATGTATCGTTCTGCCACTGCCATGTTCATATCCAGAGGCACTCACTTAATGTGACACAATTTATAAATCTCCTAAATGTCACATGTCACAGGAAACATACAGGGACTCAGGGATGGGGGATGAGAAAAGGTGCTGGTTTAACTTGATAGGTAGGCATCTTTTGCTTAGAAATCAATCCCAGTTCCCAAGCTTTATCACAAATTTTTCCTTATCAATGCAAACTTTTTACATCTCCCAGATCCAAAGCACCACTGCAGGCAGACTGTGAGTTCAAAATGAAGCAGAGTAGCAGCATTGCAGAAGTACTGGTATTTCAGTATTATGTTTCTGAACATGCTAAAAAATATTCTTAAGATTTTTAAGCTTTTGGCACTGTACTGGTCTAGGTGTTAAAAAAAAAAAAGTGATGTTAATAAATCGTTATCACTTGAAATCAAACTTTAGGAGACTTTCTTGTAAAATAGGTACTGTAAGGGTACGTGGAAGGTGACAGTGTTTGCGTCAGCAAGATTATCTGATCAGGGACCTTGTCAAAAAGGCTGGTAAGCAAAACAGAGAGGCACAAATCGGACGGACAAACAATAATGGAGGCAGTAACAAGAAGCAAACCTGGCCAGTTATGCTAATGGATAAGGGCATGTGAAGTGTGAGAATGTTCGTATCAGTACAATTATCTGATCAAGGACCTTGCCAAATTGGGATGATCCAGAACCAGGAGGTTCTGGATATTCGGGGGACGAGGGTTGGTGCAACTATGCAAACAGATGGAGYAACGTGCAGGGGAAGGGGACTGGCGAGGAACGAAGTGGGGAACAGAGAGGGGTATAGGAGAGGCTGGTCACGTGTAAACTGTTGCCAGTCAGTCCACTTGTCTGACTGAGTCCTGTGCCTGATCGCTGCAGTCTGTCCTATCTCATTAAATTCTTTTTTAATTATCTTTCTGTGCAGTCTCACGCTCTATCCCATCCATATATGAGTGCTGCAAGGACTAAGTGCCAGCTGCTGGTGAGAGGGGAATATAGGGCCAGCAACTGGAATCAGACCAGGGCTGCAGGTATCCCAGGTGTCTGCAGCTGGAGAGAGTGGGGGTCTCAGTGCCAGACACAGTAGCAGGTGAGGGTCTCAGCCACCAAGGCAGGACCAGCATGTATGCCAAAATCTAACTAGTGGGAAGGCCCGGTGTGAGTAAAGCAAGTGAGGGGCCCAGTGCCAGCAGCAGGACAAGACTGCGGGTCACAAGCCCGTGTTGCCGGTGCCAGCTGCTGGGGTGGAGACAGGCAAATGTCTACATCTCCCCTAAACCTGCTGTGCACATGTAAAATTCGACACCAGACTTAAAACTGAACTAGCCGTCGAGTAGTAGGCCCTGGATCCAGGCCTGGGTATGAGGCAAGCAGAGGGTATAAGCTGGTATTCAGGGGGATCCAAAAAGACGAGCGCGTGAGTGTGTGCATCTGTTTGCTGGCAAGCGTCAAGCTGGAGTTGCTGGCAAGTAGAAGAGCAGTGAAACAGTTAAGAGGGCCCAGCATCCAGGCAGGGGGATCAGACAGACAGAAGGACCATGCCGATAGTTGAGGGATCCATGAATGTGCACGTGCTTGTGAATCTAGAGAGAAGACAGTGAGTGCTTTCACTACTGAACTGCAATCTTAATTAGCTGAAGAGGAGGAAGGGGGCCTGGCTGTCTATACTTATATTTTATGGGAGTCCTACAAGTGCTGTTGAAGACACGGCCCTGTTTATGGGAGTCTGTGTAGCTGCCCATGTCAGGGTCCTCTGTGTGTCTGTGTGATACATGCTTCTGAACCTGCAAACAAGAAAGAAGCAGCAGCTGCATCCATCAGTCTGGGATGGGGACCTGCAGGTCCCCAGGCAGACAGGGCTGGGCTGCAGCACCTGAGCAAGAAGAATTCCCAATCCCGGAGCTCCTGGAGGATACAGCCACTTATAATGTCTCATAACAGGTACAAAACAAATCCTGGCTTAAAACAGCTGCACACTTAAACATGTGTCATCCTTCAAACATAGGCAGTTCCACGGATTTGAAGTGAGGCTATCCCCCTGCACAGGACATGCACATAACTACCGAAGGACTGGTGCTTCTGTCTCACTATCTCAGAAGAGCACAGCCAAGCACCTCCAACAGCTGTTTTCAGTCCATGATGTTCACCTGCTGTCTAGAATCGTGCTGCTGCCCACTATTCTCTTCCAGAACAAAACAAGGGCTAGTAGAGAAAATGTGCTGATGTTGTATGTTGGGTTTTAAGTCTGCAGCAGACTCAAGATCTTTTGTTGATCTGGTGACAGTTGTTCACAATTTGTCAAACTTTGGAGTTTAAATAAAAACAACAAACACCACCCACACCCACCTCCCACCCCTGCCCAGGACTTCACAAATAAGTTCTAGTTTCTAATGCCATTGATTAAACCATTAACCCTCTCCTGGTACTAGTATACATGCACCATGTAGGAAATAGAATATGATGCTTTTCTTGTAGAATACAAAAACACCAAACACTTCTCTCCAGTTATTTCTGAAAGCATGATAGCCAGAAGCTAGAAAAAAAGAAGAATCCTCTTTTTGTGTTCATTTTGACGTATTCCTTAAAGCCAAGAGATGGTGCATTAAACTGGAAGCTAGTAAACCTCAGTTCTTACAGTGGCTTTAATTTTCCATGTATATCTTTATTAAGTTTTAATTTCTTAGTGTGAGAATCAAGCATGACGTTCTCTGTAACAGATGGGCTTGCCAAGGATCAGAGAAAGGTGGCTTCAACCAGGCAATTCTTCACATAGAAGAATGCAGTATAGCATAAGACAGGCAAGCAATTTAACAGATAATTGAGAGCTTAGCCTATTTTGGGCAAGATAATTATCTTTCACTGAATTCTGTATCACTGCTACAGATTGCTCCAACACCCGAACTAGCTGGGTCACAACAAATGAGCAGTTTCAATATTGCACTGATTTGTGTGTGCGCTATAGAAGCTCCTAGAAAGAATGTTTACGGCCATGTCAGGAATAGTTCCTAGGTTTGGACTTTGACTTGCCAAAGACAGATGTCTACTTCTAAGCTGCTCACTCTAGACTCCTTGGAATAGATTATGGAGAGAAATACTCATTTCTAAGAAATGATGAATTTCATCTTGAGGTAGTTATCTGGTAGTTATCTAGTAAGTAAAATCAGTCGAAAAAGTACTCACTTCTTTTTGCTAAACATAAGGAGAGCCTGTGATGACTAGATCAGTGGTACAGACCTACTTTATTGCCCTTTCAAGTTCAGCAAGATGAATTCTGTGCAATCAACCTTTCATGTGGTTGACAAATTGAACAGGTGAAAGATAAGAAGTTCCTCAGCTCTCTTCCAGGAAGATGTTTTAATAGCTGCTAAACTGAGGGTATAATTTTTCAGAAGTATGAATACATCGGAAATGTTTAACGATTTAAGAATATTAACTGAATAATTATATGGAAATAAATATATGGCAATAAGGTGCCCTGTAAGTAGCAGAAACAATTATTCTTATACAATATTGGAAAAAAAACTACTGAAAATTATTACTTCTAGGGTCAAAGTAAGTGACAAAGATTCAGACAAGATAGCATTGGAGAGCCCATTTTTCACAATTCTTGGCATGACAAAAGAAAAAAAGTTGTAAATGGAAAGTAAACAACACTGACTGAAATCACGCTTTAATCACTATGTGTGCACATGCAAAGCCATTCTCGCATACCTTATTGTCAGTCCTGACCGTAACTTTCAGCTGTGGAAGCACACGTTCCACTTCCAGATTCCACTCTGCTGCATCTGTTGTGGACTGTAAAATCTCTTCTTGCTTTGCAGAGTCATTCATGTCCTGTGTAAAAATCACAAAGTTTATATACAAAATATCACCATTATACACAGTGATAACTGTTAGAAATCATGTCACAATGGCTTACGGTGTTCATAATCAGAAAAAAATGTATATCCAGAATGATCTAGACTACAGATTTAACAGATTTCTTTAATGGCTTTCTTCGAATTCATAAAGATTAGGAATTAAAATAAATATATCTTCTAATTATATTTAGAATTGAAAAGAATAAAACATATCTAATAAGAGATTATAATACATTGCAGAAATAGCAAGGGGGGAAAAATTAAAATACATTCAAGAAACTAATACCGTGTTTCCCTAAAAGCCTCTGCAAAAATTTCTTGCAAATGTTTCCAGCAACCTTGCAGTGATAACAGTTTAGAAACTGGATGTACATTTTTCTTTTAAAATAAGCTGATTCATTTCAGTTGGAATGTTTTTTCAGGTTTAGACTACATAAGGACTTTCACACTTAAATCCAACAGAAATAAATTGCTGCTACAAAAGTAAAAACCTTTCAAGAGAGGACTGATGAGTAACAACTTACTGATCTGTACGTTTGTGCCTTTAGAACATTCAGGTCAATAAAGTTTTCTTCATTGTCCGACTCTTCTTCCTTAAGGGACGTTGTAAAGGAAGACTTCAGTAAGTATTGCACAATCTTTCTCCATAATTTTATTTTGCAGCAGCACAGAACAAGGAGCATTAAATTCCAATTTTCTGACCCGGAGAGTTTATGATAATGGAGCTTGTATTGACTTAAAATCTTACGAGGAGACGCAATATCTGGGACAAGCTGAAAGATGAAAGCTACCCCACATTTCCCTCAGGGTGCCACAGTATTTAAAAACTAAACCAACCAACCAGAAAAAAAAAAAAAAATCAAACAACAGATAACAGTGAGACTTCAACTCTTATAAAAATAATCTTCTGAGAAAGTCAATCAGCAAGAAACAACTTCTGTTCAACATCCATCCATCAGTAAGTCCTAAAAGCATATTTGAACTTACAGGTGTATTTCATAGGCTGTTTCATAGACATGACAACTTCACTGTAATTATTATCGTTAAAAAGCAGGAATAAATAAACAGCTCATCCTCAAATATTGCCATCTTGTTGGTAAAAGGTATTTCAAAGCAGAAAGACTTATTCTGCAGTCAGAATGGATGACTGGATATTACCATTTCATTTGTGGAATATATAGCGATGAGCTGCCATGACCTTTCTCTACAGAAACAATTCTGCAACCTTTATTTAGGACTTTGCTGGTGTTTTTAAACAAATGCATGGTTTCCAGTTGTTTTTTTCCACCTACCCTGTTCCCAAATCTTAAGATCAAGTAAGTACCAAAGTTACTGTTTCCTATTTGCAGTGAAATCCGAGTTATAATAGTGAGCACTCTATTAACTAAGTGCTGGGCAAATTTTAACCAAATATTAGCCAATTCTGTAAACAGGGATTGAAGTTGCGTTTAACATCAACAGCTTGTATCAGCAGAAAACAAACAATTCTGAATCTATGCAATTTTAACGTATGGTTAGATTCCACTTCACTTTACATTAACTATAAATGCACATCATAACATAAGCTCTGTCCCGAAGAGTTAACAACCTTTTCTGAAAGGAAACAAAAAACTCTACAGAGAAGCTGACGATGCAGGAAAGGAGACGTAGGAAAAAAGGGTAATGGAACAGCTAGTAGAAAAGACTTCTTAAACAAAGCCAAACAAAATGAACACTGAGAAAAAATTCCTCATAGCTGACCAATACCGATATAATCAAAACCAGTTAGGTAAACCTACCACAACATCCTCTTCCAGTTTATTAAGCGTTAATTCTGCATCATCTTCTGTTATTTCTTCTTCTTCTAGCTCTTCTGTTGGATATGCTGGCCTGAAATTGGTGCAAAGATCAGCAGAGCTTTTAAACACAGTAAATTGGAAATATATCTGTAAGTTGCTCCTAAGCAAACAAAACATTTCATGGGAAGTACGGATGATGTGGAATATGACTAGACAGTGTCTCAGACACTGAAACAAATAAAATTAAAGCTCAGCCTTAAAAGTCTTTGTTTATCTTGGACTGTCTTAAAAGTGAGGGTTAGTTATTATGTCAAGCAGTACAGTACATTCATACTGCAAAGACATCTGGGGAGTAAATTCTGAGTTGTTTTCTCTTTTGGTGTAACTGCTTAAAATTTAAGTGCAAGTCACCACAGTCTCATTTTCAGCTTACAGTAGAATTTGTGTACTAAATAGAGGTAACAATAAAATATTTCCAAGGTAGAAATTACTTCGCTATATGCATTTCAAAACCCATCAGAGGGAAGGAATGAAATAAAGAGCACTTTTAAGCAATTTTTCATATACTCGAAATTATCTGTCATCCAATTTCTCCCAAGATTTCCTTTGGATTAAATACTCAAAGTTATTGTAGCCTATTTGTAACATGATCACATACTGTGCATATCTCCAACTGAAGAGGTGAAGATTGATTGATAGGACTTAAAAAATATTAATGTGTTTAAAGTTAACTGTCAGATTAACAAGCAGTTATGCACAGGAAAATGACCAAAAAAAGGTCATCAGTCAGATCTTTATTAATTAGTTTAGTCTATTAATGGCCCAAACTCATCCTTGCTGCTAGTAGACTAAATTGTGTGAAATTGCATTAGAAATTAATTTATCTCACTGCTTCAAGCCTAAATGTTTCATGAGATGCAAAATTCAGTAAGTGAAACATTTTTGGTAAGTACTATGTTTTGTCTTTACAACTACAACTTACATTTGTTTGCTGGAAAACAATGCATAAGGGAGGATGCTTAAAAGTGTATTATACCTCTTCCAGCTAAAGCCAGTGTATTTCAAGGCTTCTTCAGCTAAACAATCAAGAACATAGCATGCTTGCTCTCCGTAACCTGCCTTTAATTTTGAGGGAGGAAAATCCACAGGCTTTCCCTAAAATAGAGAGATATACTGTTTACTAATGGCTACCCATCAATTGCATTTCCTCTCAGGGAGGTAACACGATTTACTATGCTAAAACCAAAGTGTCCGTTGTGCATGAAGATTTTACCAATGTTAATTCATAGTATTCCCCTATGCAGCTCCAGTCAGGCGACAGAAGGGAAAACAGAACAACCCAAGGAACAGATGCAGCGTAGAAATCTAAAAGCACCTGGTAAGAGGATATCACAGGAAACAGAAGTCAGAAGCCACAAAGGAGCTAGATGGTCAAGCATACAAGTGACATGCTGGCCAGGCAAGAACAGCTAAGAAGGAGCTCAGGTACTGAGACTTAACCACCGGCTTTTCAATGTTGCCTTGTTTGTTCCAGATTTTATTTATAAAATATTTTATTTTTATTTATTGCTGTCCTACAGAATAAATATCTTAGCTTTTTATAAAGTAACTGCTTTAGAGAACAGTGTTCTTCACATCATTCACAGCTATACCACAGTATAATCTTCCATAAGATCATACTTCCTGTAAATTGATACACTCTCCTGACCTTCGGGGGGGTTTTTAATATTGAAAAAAATCCCAATAGTACCTGGCGGTTTATGCAACTTATTACTCCTTAACAAAAACAATGAAGAAAACATGAACACAATTCTAAACCATCTCCTTCACTATCAGTTATATTATTGACTTTGACAGGAGCGGGATCACAAGCACTGTGTAAACTTTCAAGATAAAATCTTTGTAAATTGTACTACTACAAACGAGCAACATACTATAAGCACTATAAGAAGTAAGCCTGATTTAATCCATTTTACAGATTGCCCAACAAAACTAATTGGAATCATATACAATATTGTAAGACCATTTTTGTAGTGCCAAAAAGTTAGCAAGTAGGTACACACAGTATAAACTTCCAATTAACTAATTAACATAGTACAAAGTTATAGATAGGAAAAGTCTGTCCAGTCCTTGGGAACATCATCAGACAGCAGAGAAAGTGCGTCATTACTGTTATTTCTGAAGGTGATGCACATGCTTGAAATACACTTGGGAAAACAGGATGTTCAACACTTACAAATGATCGCAATTCTGAGAGTACATTTGATATTATTGCATTGGGGTCATCATATTCTTGTGGCTGTTCGAAGGGATGTCCCGCTTTAGTGATCAGCCAAGCAGCAAGCGTGCAAAACATAAAGAACTGCTCACCGGGATTAGTGGGCAGTGCAAAGTAGTGCCTGTTTAAAAAGGGGAAAAAATGGTAAATATTTTGAGCTCCTGAAGCTCTTACAGCATTATAGGCCAGCACAGGCTAGAAAGCAGTCCCTTTAACTGACTTTCTCAATGAGTGATCCATCTGAACTAAATTCAGGATGTCTAGTTTCACACATAACGACAGTAGACTAAGTTTTCTACATGCAGCTTATCTGTTTCCCACTTTGAGTAAGCTATTAATCAATATCAGACTTCCAAGGAATCAAATGGAAACTAGGTACTCCTCTCTCCTGCCAGCAGGATTATACAGCTTCACTTAAACACCACCAAATTAACATTTCCACATAAACCCAAGTTACTCCTCTGATTTACCCGACCAGTCTCAAATCTTGATGAGCTCAATTCTGTTCCCATTTAATTTTAGGGATGCAGAATCCATCCCATTGCTTCATAAAATACCACCACTGACTAATTAAGAGCCTACGCAATGGATTTATTCAAATGTCCCTTGCATAACATAAAATACTTAAAAGCTCAAAAGAATCAGAAGTCAAAGATCTGCAATTGCCAACAACTTGTAAGCCATGAATGAGCTAAAATTTTGCTAAATCTCAGGCATTTTTCACAGGGCAAGTGATTTACAGGACAAGACAAAATTTAGATTTGAAAAATATCCTCTGAATAGATTAGGAAGTGATTGATAACTACTATCAACATCACACAACAAACAGCCTACTTCGAAAACAAAATTAAAATGATCCATTGCTAAAGCTTTATACCTTTACCCATGACACTGGAAGCCAGGGTGGATTTGTCTCATCTTTTATCTACTTTAGAACACATTGAAAAATGCTTTAGAAGTGCATATTGCTCTTCATTAAAGGGAGTTTAGACAAATAGCACAAAGAAAGATACCTGCATTTGGATATATGATTATGCCTCTTTAAAAATAAATTAAACAATAAATAAATAAATAAATAAATTTTGCATCAAGTGACCGCATGAAAACTTGAATGGCACTTCCTTGAGGAGGGGAGAACAAATTTACTGAAGCCGCATTGCCTGAAGAGATGTGTCCTCTTTCTGCATATTGTCCTCATCCATGCCATTATACCACAGTGACCTCACCTCCTGTTCCCTTCTTACCATCCCCAAACACTCTTCCTGACAACAGCAGTACATCCCGTTCCTTTTGTTCCAAAGTTCCCCAAACCTCTTCCCCTTCCCATATTCCTCAAGAGTGGCAAGAGGCTGGTGTACCTAAATCAGTGCGTAAGCTCAGATCAGGACCATGCTTTTGAAGCGATCCTTCCACCCACCCTCACCTACTGTGCTTTGGGTCACTTCTGAGAGCAACGTACACACACTGGAATCTATTTTGGATCACACTGAATTGAAATATGTGGTCCTAACGAAAATTCAGTCCATAAAATCAGACCACAATTAGTCCCCCCAAAATATAAATCGTGTGCGCACTGGATACTCAGAACCAAGTTCTTCCCCTTACAGACACAGCTGCTCGCTAAGGTGGACAAAGGTTTGCTTCCTTGCTCCAAATATACTGAGAGTCAGACAGCTGGCTAAAAACAGCTTACAGCCATTGAGTTCATACTTGAGCCCCCCTCCCAACAAGAAAATAAGTTGGACTATGGTTTTTCCCCCCTATCAAACTGTTGCTTATAGAAAGCTTAACTGCGTGATATGCTGCTGTGCAACCTGGTTGAAACTGATGGATGGATCTGAAAGTCAACTGGGCAGGTGGATGTTGGGAGCACATTGGTCCCATTTCCCAAGTTTCCTGTCTCCCAYCGTAATTTAAAAAAAAAAAAAAGTTACATATGAAACAAATACGTATTAGATATGGAAAACTAGACTTAAAAACAATGGCTCCAAGCTCCCTTACACATACGCTCCCCACAAACAGTCACCCTGAATACAAGAAATTCATTTAGGGTAGAATTATTTTTTGCAAATACACAGGCATGCAAATATTCAAACTCAAGTTATCTACTGGGGGCAGGGAAGGTCAAGTGACTATTCACTTATCACATCGCAGCCTATAGAGGGACTTCCCGTTTTGAAAGCTTCAAAATCCAACGGGAAGCTGTGCACTCCTCCGGTTTTTACTTGACCCAGGCATCTTGCCACCTGCGAGCCAGCAGGGACGTAACGGCCCGCTGGGATTTCTTCCTGCTAACGCTCTGGGTTCGCTCCCAGACGCGCGGCACCTCACGCCTGGAGCGTCGGCCCACGCGGCGCGACCCCCCCGGCCCCAGCCGGCCCCCCGCCAACAGCCACGCCAACGCCTTCCGGGCGAGGCCACCGCCCTCCCCGGGGTCTTCCGCGCCCCCGGGCGCCGCCGCCAGCCGCCCCGCGGAGCGGACGAGGGACACCTGGAGAGCGGCCGCATGTTGTGGCGCCGCAGCGCCTCCTCCTCGTAGCTCAGGAGCTTCAGCTTGTCCAGCAGGTACTCCATCAGCACGAACGTATGATAGGCCGCACCCGGGCCCCGCTCCGCCGCCGCCCCCTCCTCGTCCCGCTCCCTTTCCCACACCGCCGCCCCGCGCCGCGCCCCGCCGCCCTCCTCCGCCATCTTGGAGGCCCGCCGCCGCCCGTAACCGTGGCAACCGGCCTTACCAATCCCCGCCTGCCTCGGCCTCGAGGCCCGCCTCCTGCCCCAATCACGCGCGCCCGGGGCGCCGAGAAGCCACGCCTGTCCAGCGCGAGCCACCAATGGCGGCGAGGYCAACATCCAATCAGCGCTCCATCCGGCGTCGTCACTTCCGCTCAGTAACCATGGAGGCGGCAAGCCGCGGGTGGAGGGGGAGGGGGTTAAGATGGAGCTGCTGTTTGGTTCCGAGGGTGGGCACGGGCTGTCAGGGGCTTCTCCTTTCAGACTGCTTGCAGCGGATAAAGCCTCACGGTGTGGGGACCGGCCCGCAGTCACCCTTCAGCACGCGGGGGGTGTATTTCTTAAAGCTGTRCTGCTCTTCTCTGCTTGACGGGTGGCTCAACCTTGGGCTTGTGTGCGTAAGCGCGGGGCTTTCGTGTTGGTTCCTCAGGTGAACGTTTACCCGATTTAATACTAAGCTGTGAACATGTTGCACCGTGCAGGCTGAGACGAGGCAGCAACTACACCTACCGATAGCTGATAGCAAAGTTCACGGCCTGAGGTGCGGTAGTTTACAGCTGGATGTATGGAAAAGTAAGTCTGAGCAGAGGAGTTGTAGCTGGAGATCAGCTGCAATTGCCAGCTGGAACTGCTGCGGGTAGGTGGGGAGGAGAGCCGATGGGAAAGCTGGTTCTCCCAGGAATGCAGGAGATACACATCACCTGTGTACTGCTAACGCCAGCTGGGATCTTTGAGGACAGACACTTCTTCCTTTTGCTTCTTCCTGCATTTTGTTTGTTTTTTGTAAGCCCTCTTCCCTAAAATACTTGAGTCATTCTATCAGTTTCTTCTACTGGAAACCAAATGGCACACAGAAGGCTTGGATTGTCCAGAGAAAACAAAGCACTAATGAAATATTGTTAGAAAATAATTACCTAACCCTGCAGATAGCCCAAGGCACCTACTGTTCTTGTTCAGATTACCAACTTTCTGAGAAGAGTGTCATGATAATTTGTATCTTACATTCTTTTTGACCTGTGCCTGTACAGAATTACCTTGCTCCCTGCATCAGGTACCTATGCTCTGCCTTAGTGGGAGAATTGTTGGTCAACTGCAGCTGCGGTGCTCATTCTCTTGTAATGCCCAAGCAAAATCCCCGAGCGGCATCACCACTGCTGTAGAAATCACATTTCTGACAACAAATGATTTCTTCTATTACTCAGTTAGAGCTTGCAGGAGTTACCATTAAAGAGTTTGTTCAACAAAGCCAGGCAAAAGAAATGGGTAAGAGAAAAAGCTTTTTAAGCCCGAAGAGGGAGAAGTGAACACAAAAGGTGTGGAAGCTTCACAGGTATAGAAATGTGGTTCACACTCCAGAAACAACTGCTTTCATTCGTGGGACAGGAATGAATTTGCATGTTAAATACTTGAGCTCTAGTATGTGTAGGTGTAGCTGTGAAAGGAGCGGGGAAGAGGTAAAGCTCCACAACTGTGAGAGAGCTGTATATTTGTTTTATCTTCATATAGTTATATAAATCCTGCCTGCAAGAAACACCTGAAACAACAAGACACTGAATTTTTTGGCTACTTGTGAAATCAGAAGAGGTAAAAAAACCCTGACATTTTTATAACAGCTCTATGGTGGGGGAGGCGGGGAATACGATATGTGTATATTGAGGTAAAACACAGTATTATTGGTCTACTTCCTAAGACAATTTTGGATGTTTAGAAGGTAGGAACCTTCTTCCTTTGGGAGTATTTCTCAACAACTGATATGGAGTTAGCATTTAAGTCATAAGGGTTTCACTGGGGGGAGGCAGAGAATTAATTCTCTTTTCTACTACAGTAAATGCCTCCTGAAGATTCAGTGGGGAAATTCTGGAAAGCTACTATCATTGTGGCTAGCATGAGATTTTAGCAGTATGTGATTAACATGGGTTTTTTAGAACTTTACACATTTGTTTTTCTTGTTTGCTTGTTGGTAAAACTTGAAATCCTCAGGCATTTCCAGTCATCATAAGTGTGTGTGTGCTTGAAATGCGCTGTTGTTAAGCTACCTTGAAAAGGAATTAATCAGAATCCTTTTTATTAGGGAATAAATAACTTCTGTTTGATAGGGTTAGGAAAATATTACAATATGCATGGCTGCTCTCAAAGTGGGTCACAGAGGAAAGTTCACGGAGCAGAGATCGATCCTGATGCCTGTATGCTAGGGGAGTGCTTTGATCAGGGTTCAGATCGAATGCAAAGTTCAAAGATGATGCAGGATGTAGGACGCGTGGTTTAGTCACTGCCTAATAGAAGAAAAAGAAAGCATGKTGTCTGATGTTCATTTCCTATAGTGACTAAAGCAAGTGCAGTATTGCCTCTACCACTATCTGAGTTGTTCAGTGCTTGATTTCCCTGTATGTTTTGGAAGATGCGTTTTAGTGCCTTGCCTTGCTCTCAGAAACCCTGGCTGAGCTGCCGTCCAGCTGAGCCTGTTCTGTACGAAATAAGTCTCTTGAAAACTAGAGCATCAGTAGCTGATGTGACTATAGTGATCTTAATTCTATTTGTATGCTGTCTGTATAAATAATTCCGTATTGATATTTCACTACAAAGCCTTAGGGTGTGATTTTTTGGTTGTGCCATTTAGGTCTGTAACAAACAGGAAAAGCATGTTTATTCAGTACTTTGCAGTGTGACTCTTAAATATCAACATACATATACTTTATGCCTGTAAGACCCCAGACCTGCTGGAAAGAAGACTGGCCAGAGTCTGCACTCCTCAGGTTTTTCAACAGACGAACAAATGTTTTTCTCAACGCACTACAGTGGGAAGATCCAAAGCTAAGATTTATGCTGAACATGAAAATTTTCAGATAACTACTTATAGTTCTGTATTTCAGTATGGCGTTATGGAGTACAGCTAGAAGATGTGAGGCAGCCTGCGCTGTCCGGGCTTCACTCCTTGGTGCAGCCCCCAGAGGCATTGCAGAGGGACTGTTGGAACCATGTTACTCTGAGTGTCACTGCCAAACTGCACAGGCTGTCTGTTAAACGTGGCAGATCACTCACTAAGGAAAACTTAGCATTGATTGCAGTTTCTGAAATTCAAACATCAAGCACAATATATTGTATTAATCAAGCTGGAAGCGATGGACAAATGAGCAAAAAACGCCAATAAAACATGATGTACACCACTTGCCAAGGCAAGGAGGAAAAGGCAGCAGATACTGGCAATTGCTGCTAACATGGAACAAAAATACATATCATAAGCATCTGTTTTACTCTTGCAATCATCTCTGTCTCGGATTTAATATTTTGGTGCCCCTTTGTTGGGTTTTTTCCCTAATAGAAAAGTGAGAATACATAAAATAATCACACTAGCTTTACAAAAGAAATAACATGCAAAAATCCTTGGGACATAAGATTCACATCTACCACAAATACGGTGACACACACCAGTCAAAATTATTCATTAATATTAAAAGAACTGGCTAGCAAGCTTGGCTAAACCTGTGCCCTGTGTAAGCCAGGAATGGTACCTATAGCTGCCCTTTGGGGAAAGGAAGAGGACTAGGGGAAGCTCTTTAGACTTTTTTCAAACTATTTGATTCATGAGGTCAGTAAGACATCAAAAGTGCTTGGATCACACCAGTAGAGATGGGATTACACCAACAGATTTTCTCGTGTTATTTCTCACGTGGAATCAAAATCCTCCAACCCAACAGAGCGCCTTTTGAGCCTGATAGTATTATCAGGCAATTCATTTTCTCTGGTGCAGAGATTTCAGTCCTGGCCTCCTTCAGTGGTACATCTCACTCTTACCAGCCTCGAGTCCAGATTGACCAAAATGTCTTTTCACTGATGTTGCATGATCTTACTGCAAACGACAGTGGAGAATATCTGTGTGTTATTTCAACACCTGACTACACAAAACTTACTGTGAGAACTTTGCAAGTTGGTAAGTTGCCACTCTCTCCCTTTTGGAGTATGGGGACCCATCAGGGGAATGCAGAGCCAAAGGGTCAATCAGAAATCTGCAAAATATTGAGAAAAATCATCTTGTGTAGTAGGTACAGATGGGTAGAAGAGATATTTTATTATTGTTGTCCCAGGAAAAAAAGGTTACCTAAGATGTATTTATTTAAAGACTTGAAGTTTCTTTTTTTCAATTAGCAGCTTGTTGTGGCAAGGGTCTCAAAATCAGTGGCTGCCCTCAGTTGCCAGCAACTGCCCTCAGAGCTGAGGGCACAGGAAAACTCTCAGAATCATGTCCTAAATGCTCCGCTAATAGCAAATATGGTCTTCTAAGGTAGCAGGGAGATGAAGGGAAGCCCAAAGATGTGGTATAAATGTGCCTGCAGAAGAAACTTTGTTGAGGAGAGCACACAGTTGTTATTTTCAAAGCTTTAATTGTAAGCAGCAGGCCTTTTTTAGACCTGGAGATATATGCATGCCTGTGTTTTTATGAACTGTAGTAAATTTCCAATTCTGAAGTCTCAGTTAGTTACAGTTATTTCATTGTCTCCAGTTTCAAGGAGACTTACTGATTAACTTTTCTATCTATTGAAAACTCTTACCGAAGGTTAAAAAAAATTTACTCCAGCTTTCTAAAATTATAGTGCAAACAAATTACAGATTTGTTCAAAAATAGTATGCTGTTTGGGATGCAGTCCCAAATCTCAGTCCAAAGGGAGGAGAAAAAAAACCCATTCAAACAGTAGCGCATAGGCATTTTACGCAATTAAATACAATCACCTAAATGACTGAGAACTAATATAGGGCACCTCATTTGTGTTTTTTTTAAGAAAGACGACTTGAAACAAGCCAGTAGGACATGATAAATAGAGGCAACATAGCAGAAAAGGGTCTAGAATAGGTGATAACAACTGCATGTTTTTCTCTTCCTTTCTCTCCCCTCCCCCATGATAGCTTAGTGTCAGTCTGAAAACTTGATGTAGGGTGTGTTTTAAATGGCAGTGACTATATGCAATCTGAAGGAGGGGAGTTAGATTAAAGAAAACAGTTAAGACAGACAAACACACTTCCTTGCAGCTCAAATTCCAGCATGATCTTCCTTATCCTGTAAACCTAATATTGTGCCTCTGAAATGGAGAGCATTGAAAACCTCGAAGGAGTTACACACTTAACTGATGCTCCTAACTTATGTGCACAAGTCCATCAGTCTCCCTGTACATTTACTGGAGACAGACGCATGCACCTGTTCAGTCCAAATATGATCTAGATCCTCCTCTACAACTGCCTTTCTCTAGCTGCTCTCTGCAGATGGCTCTTACAATAGCCATAGGTGATACAAATCCCCTCTTTAGTGGCTAAATTACTGTGCCGCTCACAGAATTTTCCTACTCGTGGGCCAGATTATCCCATTGTCCATTATACAGGACAGAGAAGACACTTACCAGGGAGATTAGCAGCTTTGTGGCAGCACAGGCTGAAAGCAGATAGACAATAGGGCATACGGGAACGAGCTAGATCAGTATGTTGGATAGTGGTCATAGCACAACAGCTGCTCAACAGTCAGAAAGATTTCCAAGTGCTACTGGAAAGGAGGAAACGTGAGATCAATTTACAATCATTTTGGAGACCTTCTCCTGTGTAAAGAAAGGTCACAGCTTAAAGCTGCTCTACCAAAGGAACTGACAAGATGTAAATATAGGTCTCCAGATGGGGACATAGAATCATAGAATCATAGAATCATTAAGGTTAGAAAAGACCTCTAAGATCATCGAGTCCAACCATCAACCCAGTAGCTAAGCTAAAGGCAATGGTTAGATTAAATGCTCCATTTTGGCGGTTCTCATTTTTGAACTGTTTGCTAGACATCCATAGGGAGTTTCCAGAGGAGTGTAGAATTTTTCAAATTCTTTGGACGAGACGCAGCAGTGGAAAGGAAGCCTGAAGTAGAAGAACCGTACTTAAAGGAATGAGCCCTCCGGGTCTGAGTGTTCTCACGTTGATGAAATTGGCTGGCGTAATGAGACACTTGGTGCCGTGCAGGACCAACCTCTGCTAGACGGTCTCTTGTCTCCTGTGGAATCCATTGTTACCACCCACCTGAGGATCTGCTGCTTCTTGTGCCCACCTGGATCACATGGTTGCATCATGAAGTTGGGAAATGTTTTAGACGAAATTTACAAAGATTTCGCAACATAAGTCCATGGTCCAGGCTGGATAACGCTTACTGAGTCATTCTACTGGAAATTAGCAGTACTGTTAATGGCACTGAGTGCCGTGCCTGGAGGCAGTGTTTACCATACTGAGCAGTTGATTGTTTTTAAATGGCACTTGTATTAAGAAGTCGTCAAATCATATTACATGAGCACACATGGAATTTTGTATCAGCACAATTAAGTAAAATAATCTACTTTCAGCTATTCACACTTAAGTCATTAAAGTATCACTTTAAAGTCTTATAGTATGGGTCAAGTATCTTGAACATAGTTTCTTTCTAATGTTACTAATACAACAGACACATTCTCCCTAAATCATAGCTTTTAGATTATAAATAAGAGAAAAATCATAGCTTTGATATTCTTATTGAAAAATAATGAACATTAATTTGCGACATAAAGCACTTCTGTTAAATTTCTTGAAATTTGTATTGTTAAAGAAAATTCAGGTAACACCGGGAAAATTGTGCTAGGAGTGATAGCTGCACTGGTGCTGGTAGCAGGAGTCTGTTTCTGGGTCTGGTTCAAGGTATGTACAATCATTAGGAGATTTATTTTTAAAGGTACTACTAAGCTTAAATCCAGTATTTTGGTTGTAAAATAGTATTTTGGTTGTAACAATGCTAACATGACCTTCCTTCCCTTGACCAGATGCTCTCCTGTGCTCTATAAAAATATTAAAAAGTTGGTTACCCTTCACAAATACTTTCTGATAACTTGCTTTAAAAACAAACTGGTTAATTTTTTCTCACTTGTGTTTTAGACCAAAAAAAACCCAAACCAAAACATGGAGTCCCTCAGACAATGCACATACCTAGTCTTCATTAGGGCTCAAATTACTTTTTCAATTATATTCAATGTCAAAGCTCACCAAAACTTCAGTGTGAAAAGTTATACTACTAGCTTTGTTTAGGAGACTGTTATAACGGTATGGTCCCTGATCTCATCTCTCTACACGTCTCTTCTATTTACTAGAGTACAGCGTCTTCAAGTGGACGCATTTTATTCTTGTGCATTTGTAATAGGCTGGCTCTGTCTTATAGTATTCTGTCTCCTTCCTCTGCATTTGTCGTGAGTATCCTTAAAAAATGAACTTTAGCTCTTAGTCCTTAGGGTACATCTTTCTGTGTCTGACAGTACAGCCCTATCCATGGAGAGATATACCTTCAAACTCCCTGAGCCTTAAGATTTTGTCACAGCCTGAATTTGGTAAGCTTCGGGAGACATTTTATGATGGTTGCCATGAGGTTTGACAAGAACGCACTGGAAAGACAACTCTAAAATTATTGAGTCTCAGTCTTTTTTCATTTTTCTTTTACTTAGAGATTCACTTGCATGCTTCTTATTAGTCAATTTTAAAGCTAACATGCTTTAGAGATGATAACATACTTTTGAGATGCAGCTGTTTAATTTAAAGGAATTAAGCAAGATTCATTTATCTTGGGACCTGTTGAGACATTTAACATATCATAATCAGAGGAAGTGGAACAGTTTACAGGTTAATTCAGCTCCGGTTACATTGATGGAGGTCTAGATGGAAGAAACAGGAATATTTCTGGACTGTTACGTGGATGTTTATTTTACTCAACTAATGTTAAAATGGAAAATAGTGACTTACCTTTTTAGTGAGTGTGTCTGGTTCTGTTCCCACTAGAGGATTAGTTTTACACATCAGTAGTTCTTACGAACATTTTTGTTTTGACTAGAAACGCAGAGGAAGAGGAATCATATGAGCACCTTGACATACCAGGAGAAAAACCCTTCTCTGCACACACAGATGCTACTGAGATTGCTGCTGAGAAGGACAAAGAGTTCCTTCACCTTCCCAATTGAATTACACTAAGAGCCATGTGGAAATATGATTATCTGAGCAACAATAACAAACAACTGAACTGATAGGAAAAAATAAATGTAAGTAAGTCAATTGACACTTGTATGTGAGGAGTCGGCATGAAAAATTGAAACTTGGATATCCTAAAGGGACAATGAAAAATTTTCCACAAAGGAATGGATTGAGGGCTTTTTTTTTACCCCCAGTATGAAGGAAAGAGAGGGCTTACTGTTTTGCACTTCATTTAGTATTTTGATTTCAAGCAAAGACAACTTTCCTGTTTAAAAGTGGAAGAGATCTAAGAGGGATCCTATTTCTAAGCCACAGGCAGTCCTGATGGGACATGTCCCTCCAGAGCATGTCCTAGGTCTCTCCTGCCACTGGCGAGCAGAAGTCCTTTGGCTGGTAGCAGTGGAAGCTTCTAAACTGACTGTTCATATGAAAAAGATTACTTTCTGCTCTCCTACAAAACTCATACAGACTCTGGCAGGACAGATGGAAGCTGGGTTATCCCATCCTTAAGGGCTGTCCCCCTGCACAGGTTTAATCTGTGCTGCTTTAACAATCTGCACATGAAATACATGAGGCTATGAAGCGTGACTGGATTTGCTCTTGGTTTTGATTTTGTCAGGGATCTGCCAATTAGGATTTGTTCCAACATAATGAAGTGGGCTGTTGGCAAGATGTAATCTTTTATTGATCCCTGGGGCTTGCCAAAATACAAACACAAAGAAATGAATGGAATACGCTACACAGTCTCTTTGGATTTTCACTTGATGTTTATTTCTGGAAGTGCTTATTTTCTACATCTGCTTTCAGTTGTGCCTGATTATATCAAGCATCTTCTCATATCTGTCAGCTTCGACTGTACTTATTCCTCTTCATGAACCTGAAATGCAATTGAGATAGTATACAACTGTTAAAAATGGAAGTGCTGAGGGGGTTTTAGAGTAAGTTCACAAGTAAGTGACAAAAGCTTCTCTTCACTAATGCTTCTACTCCCTGGTATTCCCAGTTTTTAGCTGAAATAAACTAGGACCAATGTAGCCAACCTTTGCTGTCTTACTTCAGCTAACAACACAGGTTTCTTGTCCTCGTGCTTGAGTATATAACCCTTTGTTAGCAGATGACTTCTATACAACCCTGCTTCAATAGATGGTGATGTTCGTTCTCAACCACACACACTTCCCAGAGTTTCCAGGAACATGGGTACTAGTAGCAGTAGACAAGGTATTTCTAATGCTACACGGTTAAAGTAGTCTCTCTAGTCTCTCCACAAAGGAAATGTGTTACAACTTTTGGGACAGCATGTGCCGCCTGAACATGTTTCCAGGCAGCTACTGCAATTACTGCCACAAATCCCTTTTTGTGGAGATGACACCTCTGTGTGTACTGTTGAACTCATCTTTTGGCAGCGCAATACTCTGCTATAAGCCAGAGCTGGAACTGATATTGGCAAACTAGCATCTGACTAATAAAAACAGGCATCCACTTTTCCATGACTTTTGCCTATTTGAAGCAGAAAGARGGTACTGGTAAGATACAGGGAATAAACAGCATTCTTAAAAATATTTTTAAAAATAAATTACTCTCGTGGTTTACCTATTTCAGTGCTGTGTGATGCCATGGCTTTGTGAATTTATATGTATTCATTTTTTTTGTAGGGCTGGAATAATTTAAAGAAAAACATGGAAATTTTTCACTCTTAAAAGCTGCAAAACTTCTTTTGAGCTTCAGTTACAGTACTGCTTCCATCATATGTAAATGTGTGAGAGACTAGATCTTCATGCAGTTTTAATGTAGCTCCGCTCTAGACAGTGGAGCTGCAGTCATTTATAGCAGTCAAAGGTGACTTTATTAGTCCAATATAAAAGCAGAAATTGGAGTGTTTCCTCCCRCAGAATGGTGGATACAGAAGAGAGAAGGAAGGTGTTGGGATCAAGTGTGATAGAAATACCAAAATTATACAGAAAGTTGTTGGTTTTTTTCCTCTTTCTTGACTCAGGAGCTGTCACCCCCATAAAACTTACAACGTTAAGCATGGCAGTTTATGTTTCACTTGCAAATGAAATAGAAAAAGCAATGACCCAGCTCTGCTTTCTATCATTCCTACAAGTAACAACCCCACTCTTACTTGCCCTGATTGCCAGAAGGCAAGCATAGGTAAGCAAAGGTTTGCTTTCAGTTCCAGACCAAGTTCTTAGACACCTTTTAGTTTCATCAATATTATTCTACTACCATTCTGCTCAAGTGCAAAACACCACAAATATATTTCTAATTGCTAATGACTTCCCAGCACCTAAGTAAGTGACTAATCACTAATATTTTCTTTTCATCCAGCTCTTCAAATCAATACAAGTTCATTGAAWGAGCAATGTTAAAATATCTGGCAATCTGCTAGTGCAGTAATCCCCAGGCTGTATTACATACATAGAAATCTACATCATCAGAGGGAGAAAAAGATGGAGCTTTTTAATATCCCTTGCAAAAAAAAAACCCAACACAAAATCACCAGTTCTGGAAACTTCTGGCTGCTGAGCACAGAGGTTAAATGACAACATCAAGAGAACAGAGAATTCATTTTGCCTAAGCATCAGATTGCTGTCCTAAAGGCTTACCTTCATGTTAAAATGAAGGGTAGACTGAAACTGAAAAACATAGTAAACAAGGACTTATTCTAGTTCATGCTATTTTAAGAGACGTAATAGATCTTCCTGCATACATAGCATCCACTACTGTGTATTAAACAAACGGTCACATTTCCCCCGTGCGGTATAACCATACCTTTTTCATGCCAATATCTCTTGACTTGCTCCTCAGCTTATTAACTTGAGATTCAGCTATTTCAGCCCGTTCTTCAGCATCATCCAGATCATGTTGCTGTTTTCTGTACTTCGAAAGGTACAGATTGGCTTGAGCTTCCTGGTGAGAGAAAACAGTGCAGCTGGTTTCCTCCTGTCCATGTGAAACAAAGCTTTCCATTTCAAGCGGGATGGAAAGTGCTCAGCATGACTAGGTAACAGCTGTATGGGAACCACTTGCCTCCTGGAGAACTGAGATTTTTGTTTTACAGAGTTCATGTTTCCAGTGGCATTCTCCACGATAAGTAAACAGGGAGGTTCTCAACATGCCTCCTGAGGGACTAGGAGGAAAAAAAGTCTTTCCTGTTCCTTCCCTTCCCCCCTTCCCTTGCAAATTATACTGCAATCTTAAGATAAAATTAATACCTTTTCTTAAATATAATCAACACATATGCTACATATTTTATTTTATACGTATTATAAATACATTTATACATACAGRGTTTATATGAATATAAATACAAAATATTAATACACACACAAAATGTGTATTTGTACTAAAATCTTATATGGTTTAAAGATTGTGGGTTTAGCACAATACATTTCTCAAAGGCGAAAGGCCCGAGTATTTACTTACAGCTTCCTCTGCTTGGTGCTTGTAGCTCTTCACTTTTAATTGTAGCTTGTCAATCAGATCCTGCATCCTGGCCAGATTCTTCTTATCTTCTTCTGACTGCATCAAAACACCATTAATTGGGTTGACAGTGTAAAAAGGCCTAAAGCATCTCCCACAATGAAATAGGTTTGGATGTCATACATATAATTTTAAAAACGTATAGTTCAAAATACCAGCCATATTGTGATCACCCTGGAGGCTGAGGACTAAAAGAGACTACCCTCATCATTTTTATATATATATGTAAATATATATATACATTTAGATGTGCACACTTTCAGAAGTATACACATAAACACAGAGTTCCTTGCTCAGGGATGAGAAGCACTCTTGTCATTATAGAGTGTGTTATTATTTAGTGAAATAGACCTGTGGATAGGCCTAAAATATATGTAATTTCCATATTTAGAAATGTTGTTTGGAGGCATTTCTGGTAAAAGGAGCCAGATTTAAGCTGTCACAGTCCATAAGTAGAGGACCAGCTAATTCTGTCTGCTGGTGCCGGAGCATTGCATTCTAAGGAAACAACCTTCAGCCTCTGCATACAAAAGTCAGAGTAAAACAACAGGTAGGAGGCTAAATAATCTCCTAAAGCAGATGGATGGGATTATCTTCTTAAGAATGCTGTTGAAAGCAAAAGGATCAGTGCTCTGTGCTGAAGACCTTTTTTCGAAAGGCAAGCAGCAACAGCAGCTGTTAGCCAACCTGTGGGAGGCTCACAACTAGATCTTGCTACTCAGCAATATGTGACAGAGCCCTGGGACTGGGCAGCCCTACACTGAGTGATGTATTAGAGTCAACTGAATCCTTCTGGCTCTTTTTCCACAACATCAGCACAGCTGAGAGACAGCTGGGCTCTTTCTTCTCCTACAGTGTGAATAGTCATCTAAGCCTGCTCCATATTAATACTGTGCTAAAACTGTCCAAATCCCAGCAACAGAGGCTTTCTAACATTAGTCACAATGAGTCAAGCAAGATGATGGTAGCCCTAGGCAGATGTTCCTCCTAGCCCTAAGGCTTCCTACAATCAGAAAGCTGTGGGTAATGCCGCCCTTCATCCTTCACCCTTCACTGAAACACTGAGGCAACTTATGACACTGGGAGAACACATTTCTTTCCAGGGACCTAGTGGTTACTACAGTCCTCGGCATACCTGGTAAGTCAGCTCTTTTATGCGCCTCTCAAACTTGCGGGCTCCTTTTTGGGCATCTGAATTGCGACGGAGTTCAGTCTCGAGTTCATTCTCCAGCTCACGAACCTGCAAAAAAGGGAAAACCCTTGCCATTATGCTACGTATATAAAGCAGCAGATAATTTGGTTCACAGTTCAAGAAATGCTCATTTTCTCAGCATCTTCATAGAGTCGAATTTCAGGAACAGATCAAAATGTCACCTTTCCATTCTGCTCGTTCATAAATAAGTAAGTATTTACACTGCACCAGCAAAGGTGCAGACATATGCAAAGCCCAAAAAAGTTTAACTGAAGCAAGCATTACAGAGGCTTTTCCTGGTTTTAGATGTTGGGGTTTTTTAAATTATTTTTTTAATCAAGGGCTTGGTCATCCACTGTGCTACAACAGCTCATTGTAGCTGGATGATAAAGGGGAAGCCTGCCTCCAAGAACTGCTCACCTGCATTTTGTGAAACAGAGGAAAGCATTCATAGTATCCCTTATTGGCCTCTACGAACTCGCCAGGCAGCCCTAGGGCCACTACCTGGTCCCAGTTCTGTAAGCAGGAGACAGTGGTCTGAAGTTGGATCACAAACTTACCCTGGATTCCAGTTTCTGGATCTGCTTCTTGCCACCTTTCAGGGCTATTTGTTCTGCTTCATCCAGTCGCTTCTGGAGATCTTTAATGGTTTGCTCCATGTTCTTCTTCATTCTCTCCAAGTGAGCACTAGTATCCTGCTCCTTTTTGAGCTCCTCGGCCATCATTGCTGCCTGAAAAACAACCATGTTTTACAGCAGCTCCCTTATGCTATTGAATTATGTGTCAGAAGAAAAGATGGGAGATTGATCTTGGATTATCCACTACTTGGATCATTCATATACCCAAAGCTCCAGAGAGTATCTTGTGTGTGCATATCTTGCCTAGACAGTGAAAACGCAAAGACGGAAGAGCCTTGGAGGCCTTTTTTCCTCCATATTCTAATGCTGTGATTTAAGATTTTCCCCCCACCTTTTTTTTTTTCTTTTCTTTTAGTGTCTGTGCTATATAATGTCCTCATTTATAATGCCTACAAGTAAGCCTGTGCCATTGCCATTCACTGCAGACATTTTASCTAGAATTTATTAAAAATCTAATCTTGGTGTTTGGAGGTCTTGAAAGGTAGTAGATTAAAACAACTGTCAGGCAGATTTCCCTGCACAGCCATAGACGAGATCTGCCTCAGTGGCTCCAACAGCAGAGCAGTTTTCTGCAATCTGTGCTGGGATAGGAAGCTCAGTTTCAACATCTTACATAGTCCCTGGCTGTTCTGTAAGACAGGTAACAAGGCTGCCAATTAGCTCATTCCTGCTTTGATGTTTSTGCCTGCCACCAAGAGCCATTTACATATTTTGTACCCATCACTGAGCAGTCAACAGAAGACAGCAGTCATTGCAATCCAGGCTGGAGCTGAATCAAGGACAATCCCATCTTCTCTCTGGCAGGCAGTAATAGTGCTGTCAGCTGAGAAGCAGTAAAGACCATGGTACAGGAATAACTTTGACCAGGTGCTCCAGACATGTAACTCACAGAAACCTCCAGTTCTAGCTTTCATTTTATCTGTTGATGTGATGTGATACATCAGCTGAACTCTGAAGACATGGATTTCTCCARGCCTGTGGGAAATGAAACTATACTTGCCCAAATTATGTCTTCCCTAGAGGAAGAATGCACTCTGTCTCTCCTCCTGGGATCTTAGGCCTCAGGTTTTTCCAATAGACACCTAGTTCTAGAGTACCTCGTTTGGGATTCAGTAATTTTGTTTCTCACATCAGATTCTATGTACACCAGGAGAACAGTTAGCGCTAGTTCAGTCTGAACTGGTTTAGCCTATCCAGGTGTATGATTTACCTGATTCAAAGGTGACATGACCTGAGACTTCGAGGATCAGTGGAAACTGCATTCTTGGGGCAAAAAAAAAAAACCCAAAAACCCAACCCAAACCAAAACCCAAACATCAGGAAGAAGTCCTTCCTGTCTTTTTACCTCTAGCCTGTTTTATTTTGTAGTTTCATCGGTTACCTCCAGATAATTGTGGAGCACTTTGGATGTATGAGCTTTGTAATAAGCACAGAAATGGTGACCTGGGAAATACTTACTTGGTTGTCCTAAAACCTTGCGGTACTGAAAAGAAGTGAGCAAGGAACCAGCCTACTTACATCTGTGATTGCTTTCTTGGCTTTTTCCTCTGCGTTACGGCACTCCTGCATCGATTCCTCCACTTCATTCTGCATCTGGGAAATGTCACCCTCCAGCTTCTTCTTTTGATTGATCAGGCTTGTGTTCTTATATTACATTTTTCCCAAAGGAACAGTGGAAAAGGAGGAAAAGTGATGATTAGAGACATAACTTCTCTAAATACCATAGCACACCAAGGCTTACTGATTTTTGAAACTCCTGGATTACACAGAGCTGTACAGGGCCCCTCACTACAAGAAAGACATTGAGGTGCTGGAGCACATCCAAGGAAAGGCAACAAAGTTGGTGAAGGGTCTAGAGCACAAGTCTTCTGAGGAGCGACTGAGGGAACTGGGGTTGTTCAGCCTGGAGAAAAGGAGGCTGAGGGGAGACCTTATCGCTCTCTAYAACTAYCTGAAAGGAGGYTGTAGMGAGGYGGGTGTTGGTCTCTTCTCCCAAGTAACWAGTGATAGGACAAGAGGAAAYRGCCTCAAGTTGCACCAGGGGAGGTTTAGATTGGGTATTAGGAAAAATTTCTTCACTGAAAGGGTTGTCAAGTACTGGAACAGGCTGTCCAGGGAAGTGGTGGAGTCACCATCCCTGGAGGTCTTTAAGAGACATGTAGATGTGGCACTTAGCGACATGGTTTAGTGGGACCTGACAGTGTTAGGTTAATGRTTGGACTTGATCTTAAAGGTCTTTTCCAACCTAAATGATTCTATGATTCTGTGATTTGGGAAGGGAGACCCAGGTATGTGCTAAGGACTGGCCTTTACTACGTAGCTTAGCTTCAGACTGAGGACATATTAAAAATACTCTCATCTTAAAAAATACTCTCAAAGCTGTAAATATTCAGGTTTGGATTTAGATAAAATAATAACCAAGAGGCTGAAATAGAAGAATCAATAAKCCAGTTCATTTTTGAAAACTAACGATCCATAATCAGTTAGTCAATGAGGTGATTAGAACAGAAGCCTCATGGCATCATGGGCTAGAGGAAACATTGCAAAACATAGCCAGCTTGTAGCACATTTTCATTTCCTTCTGACCATTAATTATTTGGTGAAGAGAAGCTTTGGTTTTGTAGCAAAAATGCTGGCGCATCAGGACATGCCTCTACAAGGCCCTGTAAAAACTGCAGTGTCCATCATGAGAAAGTCCAAAGGCCTGTATTAATGAAGACCTGTGATTTTGCTGTGGGGTAGTTTCCTGCCCTGCACAATACACCTATTGTTAGAACCCAGCCTCTGCAGGGTTCAAAGATAACTCCTGTTATCTTCCATCATCGCTTTTTCTGGAAACTGTTTAAAGCAGTTGGCTGAATCATCAATTCCAGCTAACTTGAAGGGAGTGAGGTGGCRTATCTACAGAGTGACTTACTTCCTCTCCCTCATTTTCTCCCTTGAAGGAGGGCAAGGTGTGTCTGACTTAAGACAGCCTGGGACAAACAGTGTCAGTGCTTAATAGACGAGGCTCAGTTTAACCCAGTGAGGGAGAGAGCACAGAAAAAGCCAACCTGAGTGTGAAGCAGGTTCACACGTTCAGTGGCTTCCAGCAGTTCATGCTCTGCCAGCTTCCTYGCCCGTTCAGTCTGGTCCAGCAAAGCCCTCAGCTCATCCAGCTCTGACTGGAGGAGATTGTTCCTCCTGTCAGAGACCGCCAGCTGCTCCTTCAGATCTTCATTCACATGTCCCGAGTCATCCAGCTGCACCTGAAGCTCCTATAACAAAACAGATGTTTGYTTTTTTTACCAGTGCAACTCCATTTGAAGCCACTGTGCTTACATAATAGGACCCCAGATTGCAAAGGTTGCATGGGGCCCACCTCAAGAACTTCAGTGCTTCTTTACTGGAGAAGGGCTTCCTCCACACTGTAAGCTGAATAGCTTTTGTGGTATGTGGTGCAATGGGGGAAAACCTGTGTGTTCAAATCTGTCAGAGCTGGCAGTTCTGCCTGAAGCAGAACGAGCTGCTGAGGCGTGGGAGAGGTGATGACTTAAGAGGTGTCTTAGCAAAGCACTTTTTTTTTTTTAAGCTATTACAAATGTTGAAGCAAACAACAAAGCTGAATATACACACACTCCCTGTACTCCACCCGACTGACTTGCTCTCCACTTTGAAAGGACTTGCAAGCTCACAAGATCATAGATTTTCAGTTCCTCATGCTGCAGCTTTCTGCCTCTGCAGGAGGTTGTAGCTAGCAACAGTTTTATGACTGGATCTCATCCAGCTTGTATGCAAGTCTTGGAAGAAATCCATATTTCAGTATTTGCTTATGCCAGACGTGATCACTAAGTGCTTTCCCTGCACATCCTTGGGAGTAACTTCTCTCTTAATTACCATCACCATTGCTGTTTTGCTCTGTGCTAATGGAACGTAGCCCGCACCTACCATTGGGTGCTTGGGACTGGCAGATCTTGGAGTACCTTTATTTGTGTCTGCAAGACACGTGCTGACTTTGTTGCTTCTGCAGCATGCCTGTTAGCATGGCTGAGCTGGATTTCCATCTCATTGAGGTCCCCTTCCATCTTCTTCTTGAGCCGGATGGCCTCATTTCTGCTCCGGGCTTCAGAATCAAGGGTGGACTGCAGTGAATCTATGGCGCGTTGCTGATTTCTCCTGATTATGGAATAATGTAAAAAGGACAGGAAGGGTGAGTGGAGTAATTTTCCTCTCTGCACAGGAATAGTACTTGCAACAGTACTTCACTTTCTGAAAGTGTCTCATTTCCAGAAATAGTATATTTCTGAATGACATACATAGCACAGGTTTCTAGTGCCTCACTGCCATCTAACTGGCTGGTGTGCTTCACGCCCTCAGCTAACTCCTGATCTGTAAGCTCCTATAGCATCCTTCTCCCATGTTTCCTTTGGCAATATTGGAGCAAGGAGTTCTCTCAGATCTCTTGTAAACTCAAGCAAGTACAGGTTTGAACCTAACAAGAAGCACTTCAAGCTTAGCAGTCACTTACCAAGATATTTACTGAATCATTTACTGGGATGTTTTACATCTCAGCCTTTTTATGAAGGCATCAGTGGAGGGGGTTAATCAAACTGAAGGTAGGCAGCTACATTCTAACCTAGTTACTCTAGGCGTTCTTTATTGTAAATGGCATGTGTAAGCTACAATTTATTATGTCTTAAAGTAGATGTTGAAACACATTTCTTATGCTCAATTATAAGGGGAATAATTCAGAACATCTAAAGTTAGGAGAGATTAAGTCCACCCTAATTAACAGGCTGGTACTCCCGTGAAAGGCAGCTTAGTGCCAATTTAAAGATGGCAAAACAGATACAGACAGGTGCTTAATTTTCTTGACTCTGTAACAGTCAAGTCCTACAATGAAAGTTTTGCTCTCTTGCAACCAGAAGGCAACTCAAAGCACAGAATATGACTCACACAGGGAAACATTTCTCTTGCTGCTGGCCAAGTTTTGCTGAAAGCATAGGAGTCCTGGGAAATCACCGAGTCAACAAGGAAAACCTTGAGGGCCTTATTGCTTCAGCAAGATACTGAACTGTGCCCTAGACTCCCAGGGAACAACACAGCTGAACAACTTAACAGAGAAACACTCATAACAAAGCTGAGGCAGAAGGCATTGATTAGGATAGCTTGTCCTGAGATCTCTGTAATCCAGATATCTGCAGGACATTAGAAGATAGTATCTGAAAGGGCCAAAACGTTATTTGTTTTTTAAAAAATTAACATATCAATCCTTGTATTTACATTGGCCAAGGTGAGCCTTGGACTTCCCCTTCCCTACCCTTTACCCTATCAACAAACAATGACGTGGTTCTTGGATTAATAGTGCTGCAACACTGACTAATTCAAGGCCGGAGTTTTCTGAAGARCTGCACACACACATTGCTGAAAATCTGGCCCAGCGTAGCATTATTTTAAGAGTGTAACTCTTCAGATTAAAGTTTGTTCTGGGTGGGAGAGGCAAAAGACATCATCCTCCTATCATCTAATTGCTTTCCATTTTTCCTGTTTATGCCTTTCACCTGCAAGCTCCTTTCCTTTTATATTCATACTTTCTGTACCTCTGCAATTCTCACTCCTTACCCAAATGGTGTACACATAACGGCAAGCTCCTCACATCCTCCCACAATCAGTGTAGCTATAACTGCATGAATTAACTAAATGCAGAGGTAAAGATTGTCTTGAGATAACATGGGTTTGAGCAGCACTGAGGTAGTACTGCTGATTTTGCCTGTGGTTCCCCTTGGGAGGCAGCCATCCTAGAGGATTAAGAGATGGCAGCTCTCTAGACCTACTTGTCTCCATACTGTAAACATACAGGCTTAGCGGCTCTTGGTCTGCTGCGGCTTTGGTTATGCCAGTCAGTTGTGTTACGGCTCCTGTGTGATATGTGTGGTGGGCTTATGTGTACGCTGGCAGAGGCTGAACTGACAGGAATATTTGAACTAAGAAATGGTAACGCGGTAGGACTACCCTTCCGCAAATCATCAGAGCTGTCTTGGTTTCTAGTACGGACAGTATCTGCTTGTGCTGGCATAACTACCTGTGGTGCATTTGACTGGCTTGGGTCTTGAGAATATTTCTGGTCTTTTGAGATTTTCCCCTTAAAAAAACATGCTGCTTCCTGCACAGTACCTTATATTCTCCATTTCTTCCTCCTTTTCTGCCAGTTTCCTTTCAAAGTCTGCTTTAAGCTGAGAAAGTTCAAGCTGAAAACGAAGGGTCTTACTTTCTTCATGCTCCAAAGCTCCCTGAAACAGAAAGCACCAAGAGCTTGCAGGCCAGGAGTCACTATTTTTTTTATTTTTTCAAATCASAAACTGCTGCACAAAGATGTTCTCTTCACACTTTTCTTCCCATTCCAATAGCACTGTTTCCTCCCTGCCTCTCTAGCTAGGGAAGGACATGAGCAGACTACATGGCAAAACAATGCATTTATTTGCCTTCTAATACAACCTGGCAGCTGGAAAACTGAGCRGCAAGCTCCTCAGAGGACAAATCGTCAAACAGGCCACAGCTCACAAAAAAAATACCTTAGGCCCTGCCTGCGTGGTTTTGATATCAACAGATGCTCTCTGCTCCGCACCCCTGTACAGACAYCGTCCAGAAATTCACGAGCTTGTAAGGGATGGATAGGCAAAAGCTAAAGCAAGATTGTTGTTGGGAGGGTGAAGGGGTTCACACATCCCCCAGCTCACAAAGATCTCTCCAAATCATGAAGTGTTGAAAGCCTCCCATTTATACAATCTTCTTAGGCAATATGACTTCAAGGAAAGGAATAACAGACATCAGCTTTATATGACAAAAAGCAAAAATACTGTGTCTGCTCTTTCCAATTAACACGAAGACAACTCTACGAAACAAGGGAGATTTGTTTCTATTCCTTTGTTCTTACATTTCTCTCATAAATGGAAGTCAAGATTGTGGGCTGACAACAGCCCACAGTGAAATAACAGGGCCTCTGACTTCCAGGTCTTGCATAAACCAGGCTCCGTGGCCTTCCGACTCCTTGCTACTCACATCGCACAGGGAAGGGAAGCAGAACTGAACACCATACATTTTGGAAGTGCTTTCTAAAGGGTAGAATTGCACAGGCTTAGCTATGCTTCCCTCAAAAGATGATGGAAACGGAACGGAGGTTTTGAAGGCAAAGCGGTACAAAATCCTTGCTAATCTCTGGCCATCATGCAGCAGCTACATGTCAGTCAAATGCACACTTCATGCCAAGAAGCCACAACGTATTAATGGGAACAGCACGTAGGAGTACCGTGTCACCATTGTGACTGCCGGAGACCCAAACTCACAAGGAAGGGAGAAAATCTGTATTAAACCATTTCTTTCACGATTAAAATACATCACCACTTTACTTTCATTAGTTCCTAATTTCACTGAGCTTTAGGAAGCTGTTCCACACAGTCCAGGAAAGTAAAGCATGCCCCTTASATCCCTCAAGAACTGATGTATTCTTTCTAGTGAGAGAAGTTTATTGACAGAGCATGTAATCACTCTCCACATCTCAGAGCTGTGGAAGACAGACATGCTCTTTCCTCTGCTCTGATCATGACACCTGTTTGTTTGGCTGTGAAATCCCTGCAACGTATAAAGCATCCTGTAACAGACAAAAGAAGTTGCACAGCATTTAAGGTATTAACAGATCCCTGTCACTGGGTGAAGTTTGGTTTAGCAGATATTATTTAGAGTACAATTTARAAGAAACGCAGCCTTCACTAAAAACCCCTTGCTCTATGTGCTGTGTTGCTTCTAGCTGGCAACACCTACACCCCTTCCTAGCTCTGCAATGCACCAAACTTTAAAAAAACCTGACAACCCAGCCCTTTAGGTGAATAATCAGGATTTCCAGTCAGCTTGTTCTGTATTGTTGGTTTGTCTCTGGAAACTGGGATGAGGCATCCCTCTTGGGTACGTGCATACTTGTCGCTGTAGAAATTAATGCAGTGATGCTAAGTGTCTTTACCAAACTCCTATGGGAGTCAAAGATTTTCCAAATAGCCTGTTTTCATTTGGTTTGTGAGACTGCTACCATTTTTTTTAAGCAGGCTGCAGTATCCAACACAGTATCTGAGTTATACAATTTAAAGTCATCAGGAGGTTTGCCTTCTTATTCTCAAAAACAGGAAATGGTAAATTTGTTGTTGGAAACTAGACACTAGAAATATCTGATAAAATAAGACCATAATTCTCAGCAGCTCCTGTTTCCTGAAAGACTGAAATAGTCTATGCTGAAGGGAGTGAGAAGGACTGGATTTTCAGGAGGTGAGCAGATTTCTGAGCTTCCTGGAGGGGAAAAAAAACCCCCACCAACCACAAAAAAAMCCAAAATCTACAAGACACCTCCTTTGAAAGGGCCTCCATTTGATGATCTTAGAGTTGACATCTCCAAAAGTCACCAGTCATTCTTGAAAACACTGGCTAGCAGGGCCGGAGRAGCTGGGTGCAGAGAGGTTGCCCTTGCTAACAATCAACACATTGGCTGTGTTGCTGAGAAGATGAAAAAGGAAGGAAAATCATGATAAAGACACCCTTTCCTCTTCCCTTGAGCTTTCTTTCCTTACCTCTGCTTCTTCCAGAGCCAGCTGAACTTCTGACTTCTCTTGTTCAACCTGTTTCTTGATTTTTTCTATTTCATGGAGGCTCTTGTTTCCTTCACTAATCTGATTGGTCAGATCAGAAATCTCCTCTGAAACAAAAAGGATGGACAGATTTAGTGATCAGAGTGTCCCAAACATAYTGCAATTAACAGAGTGTGAATATAGGACCTGTGCCTCAAACCACTACCTCAAGGGCTCATCTGTACACAAGCACTGCCTTAGTTTCAATTACAGCAACTTTTTTTCACCTGACCAACTTGAAGGCACAGACTTTCTTGTAAATGCTTTTTTGAAGTGGTTATGGTGGTTTAGTTTTTATCTGTGATCTGCAGGCTAGCAACACTGTGCTCTGCTCTGGGAGCTATCTAGGCTTCATCTGCTGCACCTCTGTCACCTTTCTTGTTCCTCCCCTGAGACTGGCACGTCTGCCAGTGAGCTTCACTGGCAAGTGAGCAAAGGGAAGCCTGCTCTTCTCTGGCTGTACCAATTTCTATGTTTAAAACCTTCATTGACAGCATCAGTCAGTGTCTCCAAACACATCAGAAAGCTAGTCTCAAGGATGAGATAAACGCCTTTCCCCACAGCTGTTACAGGGCACCTGCATCCCTCCAATTGTCCACTGGTGTGGCTCTCACACTGGACGTGGGGCCTGAATGACGCCTACCTTGGAGGTTCTTGTTTTCCCGTTTCAACGTTTCCAGATGGTCCAGCGTCTCCTCATAGGCATTCTTCAGCTTGAAGAGCTCGGTGCTGAGGCCACGGGCCTCCTTCTGGGAAGCCTCCAGCTCAGCCTGTGACTCTTCGTACTTCTGCTTCCAGTCGTTGATGATCTTGTCGAACCCACGCTGCTTCTTGTCCAGGGAGGCAGCTGCTGAGTTGGCCTTCTCCAGGTCAATCATCATGTCTTCCAGCTCGTTCTGCAGCCTGTGCTTTGTCTTTTCCAGAGAAGAGCACTTGGCATTGGCCGCCTCGATTGCTTCCTCAGCTTCTTGCAGGCGAGCGGCAAGTTTTTTCCTACCAGGTGGGAAGAGATAGTGAAGTGACTGAGAGCCACTGCTGCCGTGTTATCCAGAAAAACTGACACCAAACCAGTATCTCAATAAATCAGTTTTGAAAGGGAAAATTGCAGGGGGGAGCTGGGGCAAGGGGAAGGGAGGGGGAAATCAAGCCTCTAGAGAGAAGGCACTGTGATAGGCAAAAAAMCAGCTTAAATTATGAATGCTGACATGTGACAGATAATTTTGTTCACGTGTGTGTGAATATTTACAATTGAACTTTTGAACTCTCAAGCAGCAGTCTGTTACCCGTAGCTGTAACCAGGATGGGCTGGTTGTAAATTTTGGTAACACCTGGTCTAAATGAAAGTGTCATATTCCTCCAATTAAGAAATATGAAACAGAACCACCAGTTAGGAGGCTAGTCATGCCTTGGGCTTCTGTCCATAGACTATTTAAGTTGGGAAAACAGAGGGCTGGGAGTCCTGGCAAGAAGAATAGGTCCTGGAAAGAAAGGAGGGCCCAGAAAGAAGAAAGTGAAAATGCTAGATGGAGAAAATGTACTGGAAGTGGGGGAAGATCCTGCAGATCAGAGATGTGGGAAAGCAGATGCTGGAGATGCTCAGAGACCTTGCCCAATAACACCTGAGACTGGTAACTCTGAGCGGCTGCACAGCACGAGCCAACATGACTTTCTGCCCTACCTTCCTGGAGCAGCCATCATCTCCCTGCTGGAAAGGCAAGTCAAGACCTAGGGAACGTAGCACCGGGCCAGGGAAAAGCAAGTGAGTGTGCGAGATAACCAAGTAGGGTAATCTAATCTTGTTAGTTCTTAAATCCATATCCACTATCCCATGGACAAGGACTCAACAGAAATGTTGACCTGCTCAAGCAGTGAAAAGAACAGAAGAAGGACAGCCACAAATGACGGTAACGAACCAGAGGGCTTTTTTCAGCCAGATTGCCCTATTTCCTTAGCTCCACAACAAGAGCCAGGAAGCACAGTCCTCCCAGCTGAAGGCACAACGAAGCCCACGTAACCCACTTACTTGGCATCTTCCAGCTCCTCAGTTCTCTGGATGGCATCGGTCTCATACTTTGTTCTCCACTGTGCCACTTCTGCGTTTCCCTTGGAGAGAGCCCGCTGCAGCTCTGCCTTGGCTTCTTGCTCCTCCTCATACTGCTCCCGCAAGAGATCACAGTCGTGCCTGGCCGCTTGCAGGGCATGAGCCAGGGCATTTTTGGACTGCAGGGATATAAAGGTCACAGCATTGCAGGGTTACTACCTACAGCAACACCCAAACAAACAGCCCCTAGAAATTCAATGGAGGCTTAAGCCTTTTTTTCTTTTTTGCCTCTGGCCTTGATAGTCCTGGTCAAGTGGGGTAAGAAGTGTTTGAAGTCATCCCTAACTGGTGACATGCTGAGTAAGCTATCAAGGCTGAAGATAATCTAACTCCTTTGGAGAAGTGTCCAAACTTTTAAGATGCAAGATCTGAGATTTTGGCTATACTACTGGGTAATTTTTATTTAGCAATTACGGACACTGATTATTTTCCCAAACTCTTCTCCTGTGACTTGGCTCGGTCAGGGGCAGGAACTTACATCAGTACAATTATCACGAAGCATTCCCATTCCTATGTCTCATTTCAGCTTTTATCCAGGCTACAAATGAACATGAACAGTTTCCCCATTCCATCTCAAGGAATGGGACACAGTCAAAGCATTACCTTGGTTTCCTCTTCTAGCTGTCTCCTAAGTTCTTCAATCTGTTGTGTAAATGATGTTTTCCCCCGGGACAGCTGACTTATCAGTGACTCCTTCTCCTCAAGCTGTCTGACAAATTCACCTGCCACAGAATTTAACCGAAGGAAAAAAAAAACAACAAAGCGTAAGACCAGGAAATGACAAAGTCCCAGCCAAAATCAAAATCCCACCTGTCCAATTCTGCTGAGGAAAAGAACAGTGATTGTGGCTGACCTCTTGTGAAGCTTCTTCCAAAGTTGTAACTATCAGACACTTCACCAGGATAGTTTTCCTTAGGTGTTTGTTTGGGTTTTTTTTGTTGGTTTTGTGGGGTTTGTTTGTTTGTTTGTTTTTATTATTTATACTGCAAAGACTTTGATTCATTAACTGTAGTTCAGCTCGTGGATCAGACTAGACTGATGCTTACTTTCACGTGCAGTTGTAGCTGGTTTTGTTTATACTTTTCTTCACTACTTTATGTTTTTTCCACTTCTTTTCAGAGGGCTCCAAAGCACCCCGAGAACCTCATAACAACCAGTGTACAGAACAGAGGGATACATAAGGAAAACTTCATTTATCACAAGAAGGGCGTCACTGCAGGGTGGAAACCGCAGCCTCATAGGAGTACATAGAACTRACACGAAAACAGACAGGAAATGAAAAATATGTCTTCGAAAATACACAGAACAGTGATATCTGATGAGGATGCAGAGATTAAATAGTACTACTCTGTCTAAAAAAGGTAGCAAGCACTTAAAGGACATGTGGTATTTTTGGTCGGATGTGAGTGTCTTCTAGAGCTCAATGCCCAAGGTCATGCTGAAGAAGATGGTATTCATGCAGACGGCAGCAGTATGCCAACTCCTTCATCTTCCCTCTAGCATTGCAAGATAGATGTACATGCCCTTGCTCCTGAAACTGGGTACCTAGCCAGCACATCCATTTCAGGTCATGAGATGGTAGCACGGTATGCTGGTAAATATGGTTATGGGTTTGTTTTAAAAGCCTCTGCCAACCAAGGCAAGGTTGTCCCCCGCTGCCAAGGTTATAAAAATGTTGAAGATAGGAAAGTCAAAAGACACAAAGCCACTGCTTCATTCAGCCTAATCCAGCCACCTTCAAGTAGATTGCACAATACATCTCACTGACACAGTGCTGATTCACACTTGATAGACTGTTTCCCAGTAACTTATCTTTGGCTGAACATGCACATACCATTCTCACTCTGGAGTTTTGCCTTTTGAGTAGTGAGGTCATTCATGAGACGTGTCGTTTCCTCCAGTTTAGTTTTTGTCTCGTTCAGATGGTCTTCGTAAGTGCGACAAAGTTTCTCTGCATTTGCCTAATAGGAATCAGGAGATAAGACATACAAAGCTGTAGCCTTTAGGCAGCTATTTGGAAGTGGTACCCCTCCATATGTATCCTTTTTTTGCTTGCCTTTCAGAGAAATGGCAGATAGCAAAGACACAAATACCACAGCTGAAAAGCAGGGAATAGTAGCCCTGTGTCTACAGTCCCAGGCCAGGGATCTCCCCACCAGACCACCTTTCCCATTTGTTTTCCCTGAACTACGTTCTGAACTAAAGCACCAGCGTAAAAAGACTCTGCAAGAACTTCAGAAGCAATCACATGCCTATGAAGTTCAGGCGTAAGCCTCCTCATAATTGCTAGATGGGAAAATCACCTCCAATGAAAATTGCTTTACTGATTCTGCTTTAATTGCCATTTATCATAAATTGAGTTTGATGACAGCTTTCTAACTCTCAGAATACTGAAATTTCTTTTCTTCACTTGCACCAAAAGAACTCTTTAGAGTGTTCTGAAAGCTACCAAGATCATCTACTCAGGAAACAAAATCCACAATTCAGCCATAGGAAGTAAAAATACACATGATGGTCATGCAAGCCTTTGCTTTGCACTCCTTGCTAACATGCATCAAAACTGTGAACCAAGGGTAGGATCCGAGAGGACTCTGCTTAGGATGGGAGATATCCAGCCTTGGATGGCATCACCCCAGTCATCACCAGCCTAGGGGAGCACAATTTAAGTGACACAGTTTTGTGCTCTGAGATATACAGATAAACAATATGCCTGTGACTGAGGATGCACTATGTGTTTCAGAGAGGCCATCTTAATTGCTGTCCCATCTCCAGGTAAGAAGGGTTATACCACCAGCTGGGGAAGGGGGGACACTGCACATAAGCACCCTCAGATCGCAAGACACCACCTTCTAAAACACTTCAGCCCTACAAGATGTCCTAGGAAACATTCAGACCAGCCTTAGCTACACATGACCTTTGGGSGTTTGGGAAGCCTCAGGAACCTTACTTTTCCCTTGACCATCTGCTCCATGTTGGATGACAGATCATCCACTTCCATCTTCAGCTCGCTTTTCTCCTTTTCCAGTTTCTGCTTGACCCGCTGCAGGTTGTCCAGTTGCTCCCCCATCTCGGCCACACTGTCTGCATGCTTCTTCCTCAGGGTGGCAGCTGTGGCTTCGTAGTGCAGTGTGGCCTCCTCGAGGTCCCGTCGCAGCTTCAGGAACTCTGCCTCACGTTTCTTGTTCATCTCCAGCTGGGCAGCTGTGGCTCCCCCAGCCTCCTCAAGTCGCTCRCTTAACTCCTCCAGTTCTCGGGCCAAATCTGATCTCTGCTTTTCCACCTTGGCTCGAGCAGCTCTTTCTGCTTCCAACTCCTCTTCTAGTTCTTCTATACGAGCCTACCAAAGAGACACGAGCACCTTTGGGTCACCTTCATGATGATTCCCTTTGGAATATCTTGAAGCACCTTACAAATTGTTAAACCCTCTGCCAGCCCACACTTTACGACACAGGTGGAAGCACAGAAACTTGCCATTTATGCCAATAAATCAGATCTTGAGCTAGAGTAAGAATGACGAATTATGTCTTTCTCACAGTAGATTRCTCTCCAAGCTCTAGTTCAAGACATTTGGTCAAGTGCATTGACATCATAATACTCATGTACTTGACATTCAGCTGAAGTACATGAGAGAAGTTACTTGATAGTAGGAGTAGCAGCAACAAATTGTCATTGAAGGGAAGGGACTCTTTGTTCCCATTTTAAGAGCTCTGTGACTGAAGTAACTTCTTATCTAGGAGTGTTAAGACAGGATTTCAAACACAGCAGTGTATAGAATTACATGAATAACGAATATTCTTTGGGACAGTCTTTTTTATGAAACAGTTATTTTGATCAATCTACACTTCACATCCAAGTCATGCAAATGTTCTTTACTTACAAAAAAGCAGAGCTGATGTTTTGGATCAAGACATTTTGTTTGGACTGTGATGACTTTCTTTGGCCTTTTCATTTCTGTTGAAAGTTTCCTGTGCGTTTGAGCTCTTCCCCCAAGTTTCAAACCCATGCTTATCACTGCTGAACTCCTCCTCAGCATCCACCCTCAGCTCCATGGTTTGGAACATTATTATTTGCTTAAAACAAAACACCAGAGCGTCTCTGCCTTGCCTGAAACCACTAGCCTTCTGTGGTCATGCGTCCTGCTACTGGGAAGGAACCACTATAGAGTGAGCATCCTGAGAGGAAARCGGATCAGTCTGGAAAGCTACAGAGTTGCACCACTTTGGGTCTCAAAGCTAAGCTGCAGCTAGCCATGAAAAATCTCTGCAAAGCCCTTCAGTGACACACAAAGAGAAACTCATCCTATGATACACGAGAAAGAAGCAAGCTGACCTGAAGCTCCTTGATCTTCTTCTGCAGCTGCATCACTACAGCTTGTTCATCTTCTATCTTGGAATTCAGCTGGCTCATTTCAAATTCTTTCCTGCCACGGAAAGGAAAAATCCTACTGTGACAATTTTCCCTGTAGCTTCAAGTTAGGCTTTTTCAAAAATTTTTAAAGAGTTGTTCAATAAAACTTCTAAWGTATCTAAAAATGAAAGCAATTCTYATATGTTGCTATTTGCATGAAAACACATCTTCCTCTGAGCAGCGGTTTCCAAGTCAAGACTCTGCATGCATTTGTGCAATTATATCTCTGGTTCTTTGTGTCACACAAAAGTAACATCATTTTCAGACTCAGTGGAAAAAAATATTTAACAGAGTCAGGTCTTTCAGCAATAATGTCATAGCTAGTTAGGATGAACAATTTTAGAGACTTCCTTCAGCTTTCTCCTCTCAGCAATGAAAAACAAATACCTTTTTTTTTTTTTAAATGCTGGAAAGTGTAATGAATTCTAATGTTTCAKGTATACCATGCACAAGTAAGGGTGATTTTCCCTCCCCTCCTTGGCTACACACTCTCTCCTCTGTCATGGCATTTCATTTTAGCCACCATCAGGGCAGAATGACACACCTGAAGGCTCTGAAATGACAGTGGTAACTGTGCTGCTTTATTTTGTACAACAGAATCAGCCTCTTACTTTTTTAGCTTTTCTTCCATCTGCAGCTTATCGTTCTCCAAGTCCATGACACTCTCTTGGGTCAGCTTCAAATCCCCTTCCAGTTTGCGTTTTGCCCTTTCTAGATCCATCCTCACTTTCTTCTCTTGTTCAAGTGAGCCCTCAAGCTTTAGGAACATAGTCACTTATTAAATATATTGAACACAGATGGTTTACAACAGTCAGATGTATGCTAAGCCCAGCTTTGTGCTGAGCTCTAGCAAGTGGCAAAGCAGAAGTACTTAAGTACAAGCATCCTATTCTGCATTTTTTGTTTTCTAGMAGCCAGTGGACACATGGGCTAAAGAAATATAACATAAGGGTTAGTCCACACATTACATTTGTGCCAGCATTACAGTCCTCTCAGTAGGAAAGTTCTGTTTGACTTCATGCCAGTTACACTGCAAATGCAAACTGAGTGGATTTTGCCTTGTTGTCAYACTCTTTTCAAAGGCTGAACTACACAGTTAAGTTTTTATAGCATTCCTGTAATTATACCTTTTACAGACACTACAACAARGACTGCATTTCTAAATCCTCGATCATTTCTAAAAGGACAGGACTAGATTTCAAAGCTTTGCAACGTTTCAGACTCATGAAACTGTAAGTAAGTGGCGGACAAACAAGCCTGGGGAAACATGAAGGCAGAGCCAGCTTACATCATCCACTTGCTGTTCCAGTTTCACTTTAGCTTTGCTCAGTGTGTTGACCTTGTCCTCCTCTGCTTGTAGGTCATCCAGAACTTGCTGATGAGCTTCCTGCAAGGACTTTTTCTCCTTAGTAAGTTTGCTGATATTCTCATCAAGAGTCGCCATTTCTTCTGTCAGATTTTTGACCTGTGTGAGAGAGGAAGGTGTATTTGTAAGACTTTGAAGCAAGGGGTTATCAAAACCTGCCTCAAATRACTGTCTGTACTGAACTTGTATGCAGAAAGATGATGGAAAGAAAGGGAACTCTCCCCCCACAACCCCYCGTGGCTTTTTGAGTAAAACTGCTACCAAGGGAGCCAATGTGTGCCAGTTCTTGCTGTGGGTTTAGTACATTCTTTCAAGTGTACTAAATTCTTTTCAGTGTCACTCTCCTTGTGGTGGACTCCAGCTTCTGATTCTCTCTGGGAGAAGTAGGAGATGGGCTTTACATTTACAGAATCTAAGAAGAAGAGCTGGAAGAACTCATGGTTACAGCAAAAAATTCTTTACTTAAAAATGCCCAAAYTAGACATAATTCTTCAGCTGAATTGCAGCAAAACTCACTTCAGAAAAAGGGAAACTTAGGCTCAGAGTTAACACTTTTTCCCTCATAAAGTCAAATAACTCTGTATGTACTGATCCTTCAGTATGGYCTGTGTAACAGACAGTGTAAAACCATCAGAAGACCAGTAACTCTTGTCATAAAGGTAATCCATGCCCAACCTCTTTTGAATACATGATGAAGTTTTAAAGGTACCTTGTTTTCAGTAGCATGCTTCTCTTTCTCTACTTTTGCAAGTGTTATTTCAAGATCATCAATATCCTTCTTGAGCTCAGAGCACTCATCTTCCAATTTTCTCTTCTTAGAAGTCAGCTCAGAATTCATCTCTTCCTCGTCCTCAACCCGCTCTGTCAATTCTTTGACTTTGGCYTCCAGCTGAATCTTGGATTTAATCAACAAGTCGCATCGTTCCTCGGCATCTGCCAGAGTGTCTTGCTCCTGGTGTGGCACAAGGAAGAGGACAGCAATGACTGCCTGGCCTTTTTTCTTCCCCACTTGTCCCCTATCCTRTAAATGGTCAGAAAGCCTGATCCAATGCTACAGAGCAGCGTAAGGAAAATTTCCTACTCCTGATTTCAGAAGACAAGACTGACAAGTAATTAACAGAGCAGGAGGAGACAGTGGTGAACATGACTAGTCACATATAAGGCTACTTCCATATCTAACTGCCACGGACATCGCCTTGGACAGAACCTGTTAAGATTTGCRTTGCTAACCCACCTCGTTATATGCTAGAACATGAGAATTTCTATCCACTCTAATTTTTGGCAAGACTCTGACAAGACCAACAGCTTATTTTAATTGAATTGCGCTAACATTCTGGTCTGTAAGCCTTTGAGTTTCAAAAACCATCCAATAAATATATAAATATATGTGTCTACTCACAGCTTGGAGCTGGAGAAGCAAATCGTTTTTTTCCTGGACTAAAGAGACTTGCTTTTCTTCAAGTTCCTTTCTCCTGGCTTCAGATTTTTCCAGGGCCTCCTTCAGTTTTAAGAACTCTTCCTTCATATTGGCCATCTCCTTTTCAGTTTCTGCAGACTTCAGAAGAGGTTTGATCTTAAAGAAAAGCTTCATCCATGGCCAGTTCTTCACAGCCATAAAAGCACGGATGTTCCACTGAATTACAAGAAGGGCATCCCTGGTTTAAGAAAAAAACAAGCAAAATTCCCTAAAGCTTAGCCTGAATTGAGAAAGTGAGAATTTTTTTGATTCTCAGTMAGTTTTGTGGCCTTGTTCTCAGTAATATTAGGAACTTGCACAGGGTTCCAAGGTATACAGGAAACTTCCTCCATACCACTTGATTTTCAGGGACACGAAAAACTTCCGAATCTGATTTTTACCAGAGCTGCAGGCAACTAATATACAGTTGCTATTATTTATATCATACATCTACTTTAAACCTTTAATTTAGGGTTAGCTATAGCCTTAGGGAGTGTAATAATGGCTCTATTCGGCATATAATTAAATGGTAATGACTATTATCTTCTAAGATTTAAGGGGGTGCCTTCATACCTGCGCTCCACTATCTTCTGAAACTCAATCCGCATCAGTCTGCCACGTGCCCTCGCCTGGATCATCGTTAAGATTTTTGAAAGTCTCTCATCCCTCATTTCTTCTAGATGGCCCAAGAGACCAGCCTTGAAGAACACCTGGTACATACACAGATATTATTTCACCATAATGAATGATTTTATTCCAGAGTTACACAGACCTTATTGAAATTGTTCAGAAGAATGATATTTTTATTGACACACTATAAAGTAAAAGACTATAGAGGGCCAAATACTACTTGCATCAGGGACTGCACTGTACAGTTCCAAAGTTTTTTTTTTTTAAAACAGGTCTTATCTCACTGGTTTTGAATAGGCCAAACTATTTTATTGCCGCATTTTTATTGCCACAGTAATTTTCAGCTGTGGCAGGGTTGAGAGCAGGTCAGCTGAACTACAACTCCCAACTCCCAGGGATCCCTGCTAATGGGATCATGTCATAATTACACATGGCCTCATTTCAAAAGCTGCAACTGATCTTGTGGTCCATATATGTTTGAGTGTACCTATATTATATTACATAAGCTTTTGTTTTACTGGGGAGCATGGAGCATCARCTGCTGCTGTGTCCACTTGCAGTGTTGCTGTAATAAAAGCTGTGTGGGAGCTTGAGCCAGAAAAATAAAATTCCTCTAACACAGCTTAAAAATTAATATCACTTTGCTGCTATATTGATGGTTCCTTGTATTATTAACTCTTCATTAATTGCCACCACCAGAAACTGCATAATGTCCTATTCTGCAAATTAGGTATTAGATCCATCACTTTTCTCTTTACATAAGCGCTGATGGTCTTTTCTGGTTACCTTGGTGTGTCCGAAACGATATTGGTTATGGTCAACATCTAAAGATGCCATCAGTTTTTCAGCAGCTTTTCTGCTATCCACAAACTTATCCTCTGGGATCGCGCCTGGATTCAGAATGCGGTATCTGTTAATAACAGATAAGCAATGAGTAAAATTGGCTTAGATTCCGCTTTTTTTTTTTYCCCYYCYYYTYCCCMAAAMYTWAAAAAAAAAAAAAATCACCTAGGGTCATTTCCTACTTTGCGTCTACACAGACACAAGCAAGAGTGGAATTCTGCCTTCCATGTTCAGGCAAACTGAATGGAAAATAAACTTGAATGGAATAAAATACCTCAAATAAAAATGAGAAGACATGCTTTGCTTATTCTGACTGATGGGTTAGGACAGGAGACATCTCAGCTCTGCATTACCTTTGTTTAAAGTCAGCATAAAGCACCCTGTTTGGGAAACCCTTACGGCAAATGCGGATGCCTTCCAGGACACCATTACAGCGGAGCTGATGCAAGACAAGGAAAGCATCCATTTCACCTACAGGGGAAAAACAAGGCTAAATTAAAATGGAGCTTCCCCACAGGGCTTAATCTTCATTTCACTGAGGGAATTGGAAAATGTGAGGTGTCATCTCCTGAAAGAGCAACACCATTGGATAAGGTGAACACCACAGACAGTATTTAAGTACAATCTGGTGACTTGGAAGTAAGTATTGGAAGTACATGGTTCAAATATACTAAAATTTTAAGACTGTTGTGTTTTCCATACCTGGGGTTTTTGATTCATTGGGGATAATGCATCGTACAAAGTGAGGGGCTGTAGATTTTAGGTTAGTCATCAGCTTATTTAAATTTTCCTAGAACAGACATATTAAAAACACAATTAGCTTTAGCAGTTTAGTGGAATTCCAATCACTTATTTCTTTGGTTTGTTGGTTGTTAAGTTTATTAAGGTCATCTCTTCAAATAGTCTCCAACAAAATTATAAGCTTACCAAAATTATTACAGAGAAACGTGTTCAAATAAACCAAAGTACAAATTAACKTTGTTATAGGAGTCCACATCAGTTTTAGCAAAGTCTTAAGAAGACACATGTTTTACTTACARCTCCAGAAATGTCAGAAGCAAGATGAATAGCAAGCAAGATGCAGTATCATCCTGCGGAGCATTTCTGTAAAGCCAACTGCATTTTTGCCTAGTCACTTCCCCACTCAGTGAGGATAGTTCACCTTTCCTATCTGTTTCTCATAAAAGCTAGGTTTTTGTCCTCCTGGCCAAGCGTTTTCCCTTTATTGATCTTAATCAGACATCTCCCAGGCAGGCACGCAGCAAGGTAGCTTGGAAGAAGCCAACCATTCAGTGCCTACCAGTGATCACCAAGCTCTGCGAAAAGTGTTTTGTCTAGTACGCGGAAAATAGAGACCATTAGAGCTGGAATGTAATGTCATCAGCACAGCTGTTCAAACTGAAGATTCCTCATACGCCAGTCAGGACAATAAATGAGACAACCTGAGCTGGGTACTTAGCTGCTCCTCGTGTGCTGGAAAGTGGGCTTCTGTTTGTGGATTATTAAATTACTGTCTGAGTGATCCTTCAGCTATCTTTACATTTCTKCAGCTAGTAAGATACAGGTCTTGATTTCCCGTGATTTTCCTTCATGAGGAATACCTCCAAACAAGACAAAATGACATGACTAGTGGGAGATAACTACTTCCTTCCCTACCTGAGGTTTACCTACATTACAGCTTCCTCAATGTTACCCATAAAAAATGGTACTAACGGTAAATTACAGGGCCCATTTTTCCCCAGGCATGATCCTAGCAACAGCTTCCACCAGGAGCACATGCCAGTCCCAGTAGAAGGGAATTGCTCAGGAAAAAAGAGGCTATATGCCGCTCCATTCAACAACTTTTGTTWTCCATGACTGCTCTAACCCTAGGATCCAATTACGAACAGTAATCAGATAGGAACTAGCAAATTACTTGTAATCAGTTCCTGTTCCAAAGACGTGCATGAAGCTATAAGCCACAAAATAATGATAAAGGTTGTTCACAACATTTTGTGATACTTTCTCAAATAGAATAAAAAACACTTAACCTCCTGAATGCTCAAAGATGATAAAATGGAGCAGCCCCTCACACATGCGGTTTTAATAACAGTGTATTCACTTAGCCAAGGTCAATAACCCAGGCCCCAAGTCAAATTCTGATGTTGGATTTCAATTTTTTTGTTCATTTTGTCCAATTTTTTAACATTCCTTTTCAATGTATTGTCTTAACTCGAACCATCAGGTGCGGAGAGATAAACAAACCTTGTGCAATGAGGACACTGTTTGAAAAGAAGCACCTTTCTTGCGTTTCTTTTCTCCACCCTGGTCAGCTAAGAAAAAAAATGAAATAAATAAAAATTACAATCTGTACCTCAGTAAGGGGTGCAGGCAGGGCACGGGAGACAGACAAACTGTTCTAATAGTACAACTTCCTTTGAATGAAAGGCATAGCTTAAATTGGCTCTGATTGCTTAAATATTACACAAAAAATGCTGAACATCAAGAGTTATGTATCACAAGTTTGCAGCTCTCTGTCCATACYCAGGATTTTTGTCAAAGACCACTCTAAGCGTTCTGGATTTCATTTGCATTTCAGACCTAGACAGCATCACTTGTTATGCAGAAAGTCCATAAATATGAATAAGGCAGAAAAATAACTTTTAACAAAATAGAGTAGTGTGTAGTTCATTAAAAAGCCTATCAGGTGAGACAATGTAGAAAATGAAAAAGCTAAAGTAGTGCTTATGGAAAATTTATACTGTACATTGTACTGTATAGACACTGACTCTCATGTGTCTGCTATGCAGACACTGAACTTCTGCAAGTAACATTTGTCTAGAAAGAGGGAAATTATATTTCTAATTTTAGATATAGTAGCTTTGCATCCCCTGAATTTTGCTTAAAGCTTCAGAGTCAAAATCCCTCAGATCCTSCAAAGGAATGCTAGTTTCTGACATGACCTTTACAGAGTTTCACAAGAGCTAAACATGACCCAAAAATGTACAGCAATTGCTGTAGCTTTCTAAATATTGGACCATTAGATCATTCCCAGGAGGTCTGGCATTCTGTCACGTGTCAACAATAGTCAATATAGAAGGAGAAATGAAAAGTGCAATGTGCTTGATGCAATTATCCACAGCTTTTCCCCCTTTTGAAAGTGACAGTGCCGAAAATAGAAGAGGCTAATCTGGACCTGCTGTTCTTTTCTCCTGTCACTGAGGAACGGCAAGGTAGTATTCTGACAGACAGGAATATCCACAGGCAAATAGGCAGTTAGTAACTTGCAAGAATTTGCTAGTGGCAGAATTTTTGTTATTTACATTCAGTTCCGTCTCTTATTCACATTATGAAGTCTGCAGCCTGCTTGCTTCCTCAGAAAGTGTTTTATGATTCATGACAACATCATCTATAGAAATGAGGTTACTAATAAATAGGCTGTAAGTGATTGCAACTTCAGGACATAAGAGCTACATCTTGGTAATGAATGCCAGTCTTATTTACTTAAGATCAATTTTCTGGATGCTTGCTACTTGTCTTCTCACAAATAAAACTGTTCTGTGTAATGCATACAGCTTAAATATGTTCTCAGACATACGTTAGTCTTGCCAAACAAAAAAAGCCAAAAAACAACAGGAAGCCAAAAGGAAGATGTATTGGCAAAATCTTCTACTTTGGCCAATGTGGAATGGTGTTCAGGTATCTTCAGTGTCTACTTGCAACTAATCGAACAAAATATTCCAAAACACTCTCTTAAACTTTGTATTTCTTATTTAATTCAGGGTGGCTAGCAAGGAGGACTACAGCATGGGAAACAAGAGCTGTTCTTGTTCATAGGCATTTATGTACAAAATTTTTTGTGCAACACTTGCCTGCATATCTGAACACTTGCATGCGCAAACTCCCACTGGAGTGTTCACAACACAGAGATTTCCTTGCCAAAATTGCTCAGAGGTATTACGCATTCAAACTAGCTGAGTTAATGGCCTCCTTAGTATAACTGGCAAACTCCTACAGATGCTGTGCGCATCTAACTAATTAGTCACTGCCTCATTTAGCATTGAGTTGCAATTGAGAGAATTGTTTTGTTTCTTAAATTCATTCCCAAGCACACATCCCAGAAATGAAAGAAAACCCATGTGAGCTGATTCTGCTTACCGCTGTCGGCGCCAACGTAGCTTTCAAACAAGCTTGCCAGGAGTTTGTTGGATGATTTTTGGAAAATACCCACTACAGTTTCATTAAGTGGGTCTTTGTTCTTCTCAAGCCACCCAATGATGTTATAGGGAACCTACAGYAAGACATTGACAGCAAACCAGAGGTTGCAAACGTGCCCCTTCAGAGCAGCCAGTAGTTCTTTATGGTTTGGCTTGAAGCCAATGACCTTTTGTGAAGTGCTGCTCTCACAGCAGTACCAACCACCCAGTTTTTCATCCCTTCCCCTCCAATTCTCTGCTTCCTAATTCCCAGACCTCTCTTCCTAATAATTACCATCTGAATCCCGCACACCCCTTCCAAACTATCTGGTCCCTACATCTTCTCAGGGACTCCATGCGGTTGGCTCTAGAGATACCACATCATCAGTGTCCCAGGAACCCTACTAATAAGTGCTGAACTATAAAATGCACAAGTAATAATTTCACTTCACAACAGAATGCTACACTGGAATAACCCAAGATTTTCTGATAGAAATTTAATTATTAAAAAACTAACTCCTGGACTTTGCTGCAGCTCYGTTTAGTGGGAAAATATGTTCCATTATTAGTACCACAAGGAGATAGAAATTTTAATTTTCTTTGCTGAATAAATTAACAAATACAGATAACGAGCAATTATTTATCTTAATAAATACAAAATTAGCTTAATGTTCAATTATAACTTTAAATTAACAGCATCAGGTAGATTCCAGCTCTGCTGTGCTGAGGCTTCATATCAACTCTAGCTTGATAAAAAATTTCTTGTGTCCCTCTCAAATTCTTTCTGCCTATCTGCTCTGAAAACAGAGCTTTGAAACTGGGCAAGTTTGGCTCAGGTATCACCATACTGGCTTGTATTCCCGTTCACCCCATCAACGGACCTGTTAACTAAACCTTCACAGCAGAATTAACCACATTTTCCTTAGCTACTTTGACACACTGGTCCTAACGTGAGTAAAAAGTGATGGCATATCTTTTTTGTTTGTTTGTTTGTTTTTGTTGTTTTTTTTGTTTGTTTTCTTTTTTTTGTTTTGTTTTGGTTTTTTTTGGTTTTAAAACATCCCTGAAGTTAGGCAGCAATTACTCAGTTCATTTGTACAGGGAACCAAGATGGAAAGTTAGGTGCCACTGCTGTTTAATCACTAGTCTGAATCTGATTATAGGAAAAGTGATAAAGGCAAGGCAAGGCATATTTTCAGCAAAAGCACTATTAGCCTTCCTCAGTTTGTTTCTTTTTATTTGTGTATCAAAGAACTAGATGTCTTGGAGCCTGGTGGCATCTTACTGTGTTGCAATACTTGTGCAGAGAGAGTAGATGTCTGCTTTTAGTCCTCACTGTTCCTTTCTTCCCCTCCTCATCCTTCCCACCCTCCCTTGTTGTGCACTATKGGCCAAACCCCACCTGGAAGACCTCTAATACAAAGTCTACCCGCCAGCAGTGGAACTTACTGCACCAGCATAATGAAGAAGTTCAAAGTGAGCTTCATATTTCCTTTTCTTATCAGGCCTGGGCTTCTGTAAGTTAGGTGACTTGCCAAGATGATTGTCGTAGAGTTTGGCTTTGAATGTCATATCTGTAGCTTTCGGGAACATACATTCCTCTTCAAGGATAGATAGGATTCCCAGTGGCTGTGGATTTAAGAACATCTTTGTTGGAAAATGTGTAGGCTGCCTGCTTTCAGTAGCTGTCCAGCCTTTAAGTTTGATCTAATGGAATTTTAAGCCTGCAGAATTTCTTGTCATCCTGAAGAGGAAGCCTTTGACTGTTCTGTTAAAATAGTAACCACACCTTTGACTATTCAGTATGTCAGTTCTGCCTTAGGAGGCTTTATGATGACTTCCGGAAGGAGTTTGATTTACCTTTCAAGGCAGTTGGACCAACTAGCATTTTATTATTCGTGTCTCAGGAGAAGATGAACTAACTTCCTAGCACTGGACAGATTGTTTGAGGGACTAGGATCAAATGCAGATATCCCACCCCTGGAGAAGAAAGTGATCATGTAGAAGAGCACTTAATAATCAGCTTTTCTATTCCAGCTGTTCCAAATGTCCTGCTAATGCAAGACTCAAAATTTCATTTTTCTTCACAGATCAGCAGGGTTAGATGCCAGAAAGAGAGATACAGCAAGGGACAGCTGTCCCCACCAGGACCACGTTATACTCACAAAGAAGAGAAAAGGAAAGGCATATCCCATGCTGGGGAAGTGGTGAGAGGGAACATGTAATGTAAGAAACAGGAGCCTCATGGGGAGAGGTACAGGGCATGTGACTGAAACATAGCATTTGCCCTGAAAAGCTGACAAGTAAGTTTGATGTTAAGCATATGTGGAACAAAGTAAGTGGAAGAACAATAGGGACAGAGAAAGACGAAAGTAAAAACCAAGGAAGATTATACAGCCATACAAATTAATAGTTACAGCTTGTGGTTACCTTTGGCTCTGTAAGGCAGACTTACGGAGATCAAGCCAAGTAGCCACGTATGCAACAAATATTGATTTTCTTTGATTCTGTATTGCATGTGGAAAGGCAAGAAACTTGTCCTGCTGTCTRTCGTGCTCTGTTCATTGGGACTTGAGGGAGTATCATAAATAAAACCAATTCAGTAAATACACCTTAGCACTCCTGTACATACCTTCTCAATTAGATCAATGCAGGCCTGCAGGTCCATGCCAAAATCAATGAATACCCATTCAATGCCTTCCTTCTTATACTCTTCTTGCTCCAGGACAAACATGTGATGATTGAAAAACTGTTGCAGCTTCTCATTAGTGTAATTGATGCAGAGTTGCTCAAAGCTGTTAAACTGCAGAAGGAGATAAAAAAGAAGCATTTGCACCACAGTTAACTATGATAAGGGTTTGGTGGAATCATAGAATAGTTTGGATTGGAAGGGACCTTTAAAGGCCATCTAGTCCAACCACCCTGCCATGGGCAGGGGCATCTTCAACTAGATCAGATTGCTCAGAGCCCCGTCCAACCTGACCTTGAACGTTTCCAGGGATGGGGCATCTACCACCTCTCTGGGCAACCTGCACCAGTGGTTCACCACCCTCATTGTAAAAAAATTCTTCCTTACATCTAGTCTGAATCTACCCTCTTTTAGTTTAAAACCATTACCTGTCGCAACAGGCCCTGCTAAAAAGTCTGTCCCCATCTTTCTTATAAGCCCTTTTTAAGTACTGATAGACTGCAATAAGGTCTCCCCGAAGCCTTCTCTTCTCCAGGCTGAATAACCCCAGCTATCTCAACATTTCTTCATGGGAGAGACATTCCATCCCCCTGATCATTTTCGTGGTGCTCCTTTGGACCCGCTCCTACAGGTCTATGTCTTCCTTGTGCTGAGTACTGGACGCAGCACTGCAGGTGGGGTCTCACCAGAGCAGAGGGGCAGAATCACCTCCCTCGACCTCCTGGCCACGCTGCTTTTGATGCAGTCCAGGGTACGGTTGGCCTTCTGGGCTGCGAGCGCCCATTGTCAGCTCATGTCCCTGCCCTCCCTTTAATCCTGACCCACAAGCTCTCAGTCGGCTCCCCTTCCATCCCAGGCGGAGCTCCATGCACTCTAGCTGGTCACTGACATAGAGAGCAAAACTCCCTCCTCCTCTCCCCTGCCTGTCCTTCCTAAAGAGCCTGTAGCCCTCCATCCCAAAACTCCAGTCATTGGAGCCATCCCACCACATCTCCGTGATGCCAATAAGATCATAGCCCTGCAGGCGTGCGCACGTCTCTAACTCCTCTTGTTTATTCCCCATGCTATGYGCGTTAGCATAGAGGCATTTAAGCTGGGCCCCCGATGTAGCTGTCTTATTGGCTGGAATTCCTGTGCTGCTCTTCAGGTGCTCTCCTGCTGACCTGTGATCCTTCTCCAGGCTCTGGGCATCTATTGCTGGCACTGGCATCAAACTGGTAGGAGTGGGATGGATTGAGGTTCCCCTCAGCAAGGAACAGCAAGGAGGAAACTGTTTACATCTAAAACCTTCTAAACAGTAACTGGTTGAGAAACTACTGAGCATAACACCAAAGGCAAAGGAGAGGGGAGTTCAGCAGCAGGCTGCTGGCTGCCTCATGTGCTGTCCCCTCTGGAGTGTGAGGATGCCCAGATTTGTTCAGGTCTCTCAGGATGCATGTGCCTTTCCTTCAGCAGCATGCCACACCAGTCCTGTCAAGCAGAGCTAATGCACTCTGCTCTGCTGCAAATGGAGAGCAACACGTAGCAGCAACAGCATTAAGCACTTATCTTCAGGAATGGATTCTGAGAAACAGAAGTTGTGACGTGCTTTTTCACATACGCTTGTTTACAATGATGACAGAATCACAGAACAGCCCAGGTTGGAAGGGACCTCAAAAGATCATCTGATCCGACCTTTCATGGGAGAGGGAGCCTAGATGAGATTGTCTAACACTGTCCAATCGCATCTTGAAAACTTCCAGTGATGGGGGCTCTACGACGTCCCTGGGGAGGTTGTTCCAGTGAATGATTGTTCTCACTGTAAAAAATGTCTTATATCAAGATGAAGATATATCTCTTATAAAAAGAGATAAAAAGAGGAAGAAATATCATGCCCTATGAAAGATGCTTTCTCTCAAAGAGAAAGAGTAGGAACAATACATTCTCCTAAAACACAGCCTAAAGCATGTGAGATGTTGCCTTTGCTAAAAGTTGCCACTCTCTTCCTCCCCAGGAACTATCAGCATGTTCAGCTGTGCTAAATGCTGAGTGTTTTCTACATCTATTTATGGAAAAAACTTGTAAAATCATATACACTATTTGCTTTACGGCTTTCTCAGCAATTTGCCTTTTGTTCATTTACAAAAAGAAATACCCACCCATGAGATATTGCTTGGTACTTTTTATGTCCTTCCACCAATTCCTTGGACATTAATACTCACATCAAAGATTTCAAACCCGGCAATATCCAGGACTCCAATGAAGAACTGTCTTGGCAGCTTAGTGTCCAAGGTTCTGTTGATACGGACCACCAGCCATTTGAACATTCGATCGTACACTGCCTTAGATAAGGCTCCAACAGCATACAAAACCTAAAATACATGTTTCAAAATACCACTGTGTGGAACAGAATTCACTGTGGAACACAAGGATTTCAGTGCAGTAGCCTATTTCAGTCCCTACTTATGGTTTAAATGAAATTTCACAATGGTTCTAATAATCACCAAGGCATACTTAATACAACACACAGCTTCTCCCATTATCGATGCTGACTTTTCTTCAAATTGTTGTTATGTATATGTACTAACACGTACATAACGTGCTAGTAAAGTACCTCTTGGGGGAACAGCTGGACAGTAAGTTGCGAATGTTTTAATCCCCTACACTGCCGTTGGAAGTTAGGTATCAGAAAGCTCACAGGCCAGATGCCAGCCGTGATGTCCAGAGCTAGTGCCAGAATAGGGGAGGTTTGTGCTCAAGTTTCTCATTGCCATTTGCTCCTAATTTTTGAGGGATGCTAAGGCATAAGCAGGCAATAGGAAAAGTCTGTCAAAAGTCTCTTCTTTAGCCTATGCGCAACAACTACACTGATAGGATAGACCTCCCTCCAGCAATTTTCTAGTTCCTGAGCCTGTACTATAGCCTGTCTTTGAACAACAATTTTCATTGTAACCAAAATCCTGCAGCATCTTCTACAATACTGCTACAGCTGCAGCAGTGCTAACTTTTGTTTCCTAAATTAAGAGATACCTTTAAGTGGATATTGCCTTTAGCTGATTGAGGTCACACAGAGCTTAAAGTTACATGAATAATGAATGAGTGATGAGTGCATGAATAATCCATGGCTCAACTCTTCTATGTGACTATTCTCATCCAGAATTAGACATCAATCCCCATGTGGCTTTACTGCACCTGTTTTTCTTGAGTGGCTGCTACTAACACATCAGAAAAACAACCTTGTCAAAGGCAGTGCCGGCCACTATTCCTTTGTCAGTCTCTTTACCAGTTTCCCGCACTTTCACTGTCTATTCCCCCAAGTTTGGGGATATAAAATGAGAACAGGTACTAGAGGTACATATTAATATTTCTAGCAGCTGTCTGTCTCTCTGAGATGTTACAGATGAATCCTCAAGGCTTGCGGGACAGGTATCCAAATACCCTGAGAGCTTCTCCTTACCTGTTCAACACTCTGACCTTTGGTGACATACTCATTACCAACTTTCACTCTAGGGTGCAATAAACCCTTAATCAAATCAGAGGAGTTGATTCCCATTAGGTAGGCAGCTTTGTCAGCACCTGATCAAGAGAAACAAGGTTTCAGCTGGCTTTGAACTTCTACATGGAAACATGCCTAGCCAAGAAAAAAATCTTAAGTACCTCCACTTCCAAACAGAAACTGGATAAAGACCTTGCTCTTTTAATGATTTGGGTTAGGTGTGCCTGTACTGTCCCTTGTGGTAGAGGAGGTCATCTAGCTACCTTAGACACCAATTGTTGCAAGAGTCACACTTGAGAAACTCTTCAGGTATAGGGAAAAGAACATGTCTCCACACTGGTTATAGGCAGTTTCAGGTGCAAGAGAAAGTAAAGAAGCAAGACCTGAAGATGTGAAAGAGAAAGCTAAGGCGACAACTTTTTACAACCATTTTGTTCAAATGGTCACAAAAATGGAATTTCATTGCGTTACTCTGACTGTGTCTATTCACCTTCTACTAACCCACCACTGAACAAGCCACTGCTACAAATAAAGCAGAGCACTCTTGGCTGAGCAGGAGCTACACTGTGCAAGATCAAAGCAAACAGGCTGCTTCTTCCTCAACACAGTGCATGATACATGCCAGACTTTTGAAGGTAAGGAGTAATTTTAGGTGTTATTCTTACTTTCAGTGCCATCAGCCTCTGCCTGCTCTTCTCTGGGCCTTTGTTTGAATTTCATGTTCCCAAAGTGCATGATGGCACCTGTGAGCTTGTAGGAACCAGACTTCTCATCAGGCACAAATCCCAAGATGTCCATGGCTTGCTGTGAAAAGGAAACACAGATATTTTGTCACTTCCCTATTCAAAAAGCAACGGCATTTTGCAGCCCCGCAATCTACCTTCGCATGGTAGATATTGTTGACCTGCCAAGGGGTGTTATCTCACAAAGCAGACACTGGAACACCCTGAAGACCTAGCAGTGGCTGGGGAGCAGAAGGAGAGCTCCCTTTGTCTAGCTTTTCATATATCAAGATTGTAAGAAAATTGTGCCCATGGGCATTACATGGAGCAAGGCCAGATTAAAAGTATGATAGTTTATCAGGCCTCGGGCTTCGTTGTGTGAATGCAGTTAAGACCCATTTCTGCTTTCACTTTAGTCCAATAGTTTCAGTGACAGAAGTTAGGCTCCTGTCAGCACTTTTCCTCCCCACATGCACCTAATCTATGAAGAACAAAGTCAAATCAACACAGGCTTACATCCGTTGCCATCAGTTCTTCTCCATCATCCAAATTGTCCACTGTGACTACTCCTTGTGAGCAAAAGTGGTAGTCATATGGGTTGGTAGATACCAGTAGCATATCTGTAAAAGAACTACCAGGGTCAAAACTGCCATCCATTCAGGATATCCCAAAAAAATAGAGATTGAAAGGTCAACTCTGACATACATTTGTCTCTACATACCTGTATATAAAGTTGTTGTGTTTTTTTTTGTTTGGTTTTTTTTTTTTTTTGGTTTTTTTTAACAACTGCAGGGCAGCAACCAACTCTGTCATTCTACTGTTCCAGTCTGAAGACCCAGATTTAGAGAAAGAGTGAATAAAAAGAATATGGGAATACTGCATGCATATCTATTAAGCATGTTTTGCAGTATACCGAGTTCATAATTTCCTGTATAGCCCTACTTTCTGTCTTGCATGCGTGTCGGGGTAAAAATCCCATCTAAGTACAGAGGAGAAAAAGATTTTAGTATGATCCAAGACAGGGACAATGGTCATGGTTCCCCTCTTTTATGACAGACTCACAAAATAGCAACTTCCAGGACTCTTTGCAGAAGACACTTGTCTCTTGATGAACAAAAGTCTGAATACGGCTCTCTCTTTCTCTCCTCTTTCCTTTTCCTTCACATCAAAACCCAAAAATGTAGAGTTGTTTTCTAGAAAGCCATCTGGCTCCAAAACTACAGGGAGAGTCCCACTTCCCTAAATGAACAGAAAGTTTCACCCACATTCAGCAGACCAAGGTTTGGTCTAGATTTCAATCTTTTATATACATACACACAAACCTACATGTCTAAATACATATGTATGTAAATATATATATGTCTATCAATATATGTGTATATAAAATCATATTCTCTATAAGTCTGTTTTACTTTGCTATGTAGTCACTGTGTTATGTATTCATTTATCTATATTTATACTTATCTATATTTATACTTATCTATATTTAGATATGTATGTGTTTATATACAAACGCATACATTTCTTGTCTAGAAAACAGAAGTCCCCATTGGTTTCAGCCTCTTCAAGAGCCTGCAGACATGCTCCTGCTGGCCAGAAAGGTGTGTGCTGTTGTAGAGTATACAGACAGACAGTTTATGAGAAAGAGCTTATTTTCCCAGCACAGGGATTCACACAGGAATCTCAGTGCAATGCTTCCTTGAAATCTTTCCTGTAATCGTCATTAATTAGGCCACGTAAAAGCTAAGAGGGTTAGGGACTTGGTCACGCACTGTCAGGATAAGACAACTTCAAAACAGATTATGATTGCTATGGCTTAGTAGGAGTTTAGTAGAGCAATAAAGTGACTCTTCAATGTATTTTATAAAATGTGTTTCTTCAGAGCACAAATTAAAGTCATCAAACCACATCACTTAAATAAATAGTGAAGGTTTTATTCAAAGCATTAGGAGATGGGAGCAGAGAGACCTCACCTGCTCTCTGCTCTTCTCCAGCAGGTCTATGGGACYGCACTCACCCAGGGGAAGCTCGAAAGGGGTAATCGCCACATAATCAGCAGCAGACAGCTTTGCCTATTCTCTCTTGCTACACAACATGCTAGGATGCCAGTTTTGGCACTTGGGGCAGAAAGAGGAAACTGGCTTTTCTTCACGGACCTATAAGCAAGTCTCCTCATATGTGAAAAACTGGATAATTAAAGTTTTATCGCCATAAATGCTTTTGGAGGTGTAGCATTTTCCAGATGTTTCAAGACCTTGGACTACACAGATTCAGTGTGACATTTTTTGCCTTTATAATGCTACGTTTTAGAARTCCTGTCTGAGTCTTGTCTGAGTCTCATTCCCTTTAGACTACTCTGTAATATCACTTCACTTTATAGGTACCCGCATCATTATATCACAGAAAAATGGTCTCTGTTGCTGCCATTGGAACAGCATCTTTAAAAGAGGGTATTTGACCTGATGGGTTTGCCCCCTGCCCCCTCCTCAGCCACTGTCTATTCAGCTGAAGGTTGGTTCTTAAAAGCTGTGCATCCGTGTAACGCTTACCCAGTAACTCTGGTTTCTTTCCTGACAGGATTTGGTAGAATATGTGATAGTCTCTTTCGCCCGGTTGCTGGAAAATCACTCGGGATTTCTCCAATAAATCTAGTTGCACAGAGGAAAATTCAGTGAGAAAGGCTCTCCAAGCTTTCAGACAAGCAATTGTATTTTTTAAAAGGAGAGAATTTGCTGCTTACAAATCTCAATATCAGCAGATGACAGCTTGCCTGTGGTTCCAAAATGGATCCGGATAAATTTACCCTAATTCACACAGAAGAATATTCTAATTAGTGCATATAGTATACACAGAGGGAAACAAAGGATGCTGCTGGAAGGCAATCATTTGGCCCAAAGAATCAGTTTATGCTGATTCCTTGGCTTTGCAAAGGCAGATTTTCAATGAGAAATATCCAACAATGATATTACACTTTTCCAAGCCTAAATCTGTACATACAGCTATGTAATCAGCTTGTGGGGAAAGGATAACAGTGTACTTATCTGCCAGGCTAAGATACAGCAATGCACGTAGCTTCCAGTTTCAGGACGCAGGTTTACTGTAATGCAGGACTCGGAGCAATAAGCCTGGGCATAAGACACACAGGCTTCTTTTTTGACGACTCCTCATTTGCAGTCCTAACTTACATGCAACTACTTACGTCAGAAGGGTGCTGTGAGTTTACACTGCTTTGCCCATTAAATTTGCATAGTCATCCCCCAAAATTCATAAAAATTGAGTCGTTTTCATTTAATTTATCATATTCAAACACATCAACTTTTTAAAATAATTAATTCCCGTTCCAGCTGACAAGCTCCTTATACAATTGTGTAGCTTTCCACAGATGCTTACAACCTCTGACCCTCTCCACCCTTTCCAATTTCATTTTTAACTGGATTTGTTAGGGAAGCATGGGCTACAAACTTAGGCTGTCATCCTCATGCMATTCCTTTTGGACCTCTGAGCCCACATCAACCAGCTGTGGCAGAGGCAGAGCTCCCGAGGGGATTGCTCTCCTGCAAGCCTAGYGGAAATGAGGAGAGGCCCGAGGTCATGTCAGCACTGAGGGATAAGCAGGGGCAGCTGACTCAGCCAAAAAGGTAGATGGTATAGATCCAGGGTAAGAGTACTGCTGCATGTGTGGGTCTGCAGAGGGGGAAGATGTGGGAGGGAGCAGGGACTGTGGTGTATTTCTGAYGCGTAGTGACAAAGTAGAGCTATTATAGGGGGATGGAATGACTTAGGCTAGTGGAAAACATGGTAGGAAAATAAGGCTATGCAGCAGAGGCAGTCTTGGGGAAGATCTGACATTGCTGTTCAAAGGGCTTCATAAAGCTAGGCTTTGCTTGTCTCCTGATCATGTACAGTTTAAACAATTATTCAGGCTGGATCTTTCGTTGTTTCTTTTTATCTTTAATCCTTCCAGTAGTTTTTACTGGTTAGATCCTACTTTGTTATTCTTCCACTGTGTGGAAAYCCAACCATTTCAGTGGACAAAATGAGAAGCAACTGACGAAGGGATTATTACAGAGATGTTATTAACTGGCCATTGTTGAAGACGACATCATTACATTATGTTACAGACTTACAAAACGTGAGGAGTTGTCATTTCTCAGGGTTTTGGCATTTCCAAAAGCTTCTAGAGCTGGGTTTGCTTGAATGATTTGATCCTCCAAGGTTCCCTAGAAATCAAGGTTGAAATGCTATTGAGAAACCTACAGGCCACAAACTCAGCTGTCAACTATAACTCAGCCATGCATTCACTTATAGAGAGAAGCCTCCGTAGCAAAGCGATTTAGCTCCACCCTAGGGGTGGCACAGCGTGAATGGCATAACAGCAAGATCGTCAGCAGTGAGTGCTTAAAAGGCCTCAGTCTGCTGCTCTCTACTGTTTTGCTTTGTAGATTTGATATTTTATGCCATCTGCATACGAAAGAAATCACCGTATGTTCCCATGTACTGTGAAGCATGTGGGGACATCCAAGTGAATGCGTGTAGGAGAGGGGCTGCTGAAGACAGTGACAAGCACTAAAATGCATTAGATTTGAAAGCACTCAGAGCTTGTAATATTTGGGATTTTTGGAGATAAGAAAAGCATTAACTGTCACTCGCACAAACTTCCGTTTGCTGAAGCAAACTACTTTAACTGCCTGGGCTCCAGGGATCCTTCACTGGGGGAACCATGCGAAGTGAAATGCTGAGGTTCGTGAGAYGGACTGACAGAGCCCCGTACCATTTTCACGTGGAAAAGACAAAATAGCAAAGCTGATGACTTACCCCAGTTTTGGTTGCTGGTTGCTGTCAAAAGAGGAACACAATGGAGGGGRAAAAAAAAAAAGAGCAAATGTGAGTACTAACATGAAGGACACCACAGAAGATGAAGATTAGCAAGGTTAGATRTCTAGTGGGCACCAACACACCAGCAGGACTTTCTGAAGCCTTCCTTCAAAAATCACGTGTGACTGTTGCTTTGCGTTCACCATACATCACAAAATAGGCAAGTGCTGTTCCTACCCAGCTTGTTGTTTTAACCCCTGCTCCAAAYATCTACCTGGTTTTGCTCTGGAGATGTTCCACAATGAACCAAAAGGCTAACTAACTGGACAGAGAAAAGACACTGGTGCCAGGTGGTAAGAACAAAAGGATGTAAATGCAAACAGACAAGTTTTAGAYAATTAGATCATGCTGCACTTGAACTCTTGGATTATTTGAAAAAAAGGGGTGATGATAATGAAAATAAAATGTGACCTGAGCTGACAAATTACATGGAATGTCTTCCAGCTGCAATATCTGTTATTTGCACCATTGTTCCATGAGCACACCAGGTTTCAGACACCATTATGAGCAGCAACCTCATTGCATGCAGAAGGCTGGCTCTGGACTACTCAATCATTTGTTAAGAGAGCTTTGCAGGCCTCAGATGAATGTATATTAGATTTTGGTGATGTGAGTTATGTGTACGGAATCCAAGCCTTGCTGAAATTTTGGCCTTATAAATTCAGTTCATAGGAATCAGTTAATTCACCACAAAAGAGCGGTGAGCCTTCAAGTGCAATGAAGYTCGTACTGAATAAGCTCATAGCAACCAAGATAAAAAGCAGCATGAATACAGTATTCACCATAACCTTAGAGAGCACTTGTAAGCAGAACAGCACTTATGTAAAGAGAAATATAAAGAAGYTGATTGAAAAAAATCTTTGGCCAAAACATTCCTTTTTTGTGGACAAAAAAGATTTCAACAAAACAGACATTTTGGTGAGAAATGATAAATCCTAGTCCTTTTGAAGAATATTTTCCATGTGAAAAAAAATCAAATTTCTTAATCTTCACAGTCTCCCCATCTTTTGACCAGCTTTAAGACAATATCAGAAACATGTTTAACACACATGAAAACTAAAACTCCTAGAAAAAAGCAGCAGCAACAAGCAGCTGTTTAGAATCAGGAGTGGTTTTGCTGCTCTGTCTGGAGCGTGGCAAGTTCAGGTGAGCATTGCCGTTCTACCTTCAGAACAGCATGCTCCTCGTAATGCCGAGTAGAAACGTCAGTATCTTTTCCCAACAGTTTCTTTTCTTAACCAYGCCTGTTGTGGCCTAGCACATGGTCTAGTGTTTGGGATGCAGATTGTGAGGTTAGTTGTACACAACAGAAAAAAACTTGGGAGTCTGAAATGAAACTGCCACCAGCAGACTTACGTTCTTTTTACCAGGTTCACCCAGGGCTGCCACTGTGGCAAAGTACTGGATGACACGTTTCGTGTTGACTGTCTTGCCAGCACCGGATTCTCCGCTAAAGGAAGAAGATAACATAGGCACTGCTCAAACAGCTGTAACTCATCCTTTCACCCTCCTGTCCTGCCAGCTCCTCCCCACACACAGGCTGTTCTCAGAATCACTGACACTGAACTCTGCAGCCTGTCGTTTGGCCATTTCAGTGGAAATCACATTGAATTAGCTGAATGAAGAGGTGAATGCCTACGATAGCAGCAACTAATTCTTCACGTGACTGGACTCAGAAATCTAGTACAAACCCAGGCTACACTGAGCTTCCTTTAAGGGCATGAAGTTTTATTACAAACATCCAGACTGAGGATCTGAGGTATWCCTACATACAGCTAATGAGTTAGGAAACCTACAGAAAAGCTGCAGTAATTTGCCAGCATTATCCAGGAGCACGTGGGAACTGTGTAGAGAGAGACGCCCAACTCTCAGTCTTTCATGCTTGCCAGTAAATGACGTATGTCTTCTTTTTTAGATGCCCTTTAGATGTGTCTACACAACATTCTTAAATATAATTTGCAGCAAGAGCAACCACATTGAAAAGAAGGAGTCTTCCGTGTCCGAAGAGGGCAGCCACAGCAAGGCTAACCCTGGAAGAAGCTTCTTTAACTGCCTACTGAGTTGTTTTCACGCCTACTTGGAATGAACACCAGATGGGGATCAGAAATGGGCCAGCCTCCATCAAACCCTTAGCTACTCTTTCCCCATGGGGCTCAAGGCAGCCATCAGATGGCCAAATTGTCAGTTGCTTGGCTTGGATCGAGTTCCAGGCAATTTAGCTGAGCTTTTAAGGGCCAACTTGTATTTCAGTAGGGTTTTTTTCTTCTAAGTTTTTCACAGCAACAGAGTCTCAAATCAGTCAAAAAAGAAGCACTTACGTGATCAGCATAGACTGATTCTCCCGATCTGTGGAGGGGAAAAAAAAAAAAGAGAGAGACAAACTCAGTAGGCTATACAAATTGCTTATTATAATTGCAAATGAATACCAACTATTCCAGAATCAGTCCTGCAAGGACAGGAGAGAATCACATGAAGCAGAGATGGAAAGATAAAAACTAGTAACACCTAGTCTGACCTCCAGCAGTGCAAGTTCTAGCCTTGCCCTGAATCCTCCTCTTGTGTTTTGTTCAAGCCGAYATTAAAGACCTGTCAGTCATGCACRTTCCCCCTGTKTCTGGGAAACTATAATAAAGAAAGTAATTTCCTGTCATCAAAATGTTTCTTTTCTTACTCCTGAGTATGTCTTTGCTCACATCTGACCTTTCTGCTCCTGCAATACTAGACCAACCCAAGTAATTTTGCTGTTTGCTYACAGGCAGTTCCTTACTATGCATACGTACTCTTCTTCAGTTGGCCATGCTGCTGGAATGTTTTATAGTGTCCCTACTGCTAATGGCCTGACCAGAAATAAGCATTTATTAGAGCTCTTTGCAACCTTAATCTATTATTAACCAAGTTCAGCAAATGCTAAATCATAGCAGCTTCCCAAGCCATTGAGCCTAAATTCCTCTTTTTTTTTTTTTTAATTCCAGTCATCATGACAGGCTACATATTGGGCAGCCTGGCCATATTTCACCCTTATCTGATAAAAGAGCACCTCTTTGCAGCCACACACTCATCCCCTCTCCCCAGTGCCTTCTGTCCCCTCACAGCTGTGGCAATTTCCATTTTATTAAAACCAGGTGACAGCAGGATGCGTTCCCACCAAGTCGCTTCGGGATTTACCCTGCCACCTCGCAGGACCTGGTGTGAGCACGCTACTGCTGCCCTCTGCTGATAAACTCTTTTTTCCCCAGTAACTTGAGRGTCAGGGTGAGAAAATTTCACAGGAAAATCTGGAGTTCATTGCTGCAGGGTTGACGCCCAGACCCACAGCAATCRGTGCAACACTGACCCACGGCAGGTTCATGCAAGTGACATGTGCACAGCACCCTAGATAGCTGGCCTTCAYTAACCTTTGAATGCATACATGTTATAAGAGTTAGAATACTGAGCATAAACTGACAATAAGTTTATTTTTGAGGTTGGGAAAATACCTGCAGACCTTTGGAGCACGGTCCCATTTCTGTTACAAACGGATGGATTCACCCAGTTCAGACAGCTAAATTTGTGCGCCTTACAGATAATCCACATACAGAGCTTAATGTTACCAGAAGTACCACAGGGACAGTCAGGGGGTTTTAAAAAATATATAAAAATATATACATGAAAAAATTGACGCAGACTGCCAGGGCCCTGTTGCTTGTAGAGTATTTGCACATTTGCTGCACGCTGCAAAAGCTCTCACAAACTTCCATCCAGTACCACTCACGTCGGCTAAATAAAACAAAACCAAATTTGAAAGCAAACAGTGCCACTTACTACGCAGCATGTCGTGGTACGCGTTGTCAGCGATGGAGAAGATGTGGGGAGGAGCCTCCGAGCGCCTCTTGCCTTTGTATGCAGCAACGACCTCCGACTTGTAGACAGGCAACCACTTGTAGGGATTTATAGTCACGCAGAATAAACCGGAATACGTCTAGAGAGGAACACAAAACAAGAATGAATAAAAAAAAGCTCACGGAATAAGAAAAAAAATCCTAGTTAACCAAGCTGGTGTTGCCAGCTTCTGATTTGAGTTTGAATTCTGACCTGAATTTCAGCCTTTGATGTGAATTTCTAAAGCTACTGGTCTGCTAAGTGACTTCCTATTGGCAATCGATATAAAAACTACAGATATTAAACAGTTTCCCAAATGGGGAAAAATCTTTTCAAGATGACAACCAGAAAGACCCTTCAGCAAAACAGAGGAGCAGCAAACAGACCTACATCTGCTTTTCTGCCTTGCTACCCCACAAGAGCTGTTTCCTCTTGAAACCAGTAATTACGAAGGAAAGAAAAGTTRCAGCTTTCCTGTTCGAACTCCATTCTTAGGAGGAGAAACAATCTCCCATTATTAATTTGATGTGAGCACTTTGGGGCAATTTCAGGTGGGTGTTAAAAGAGAAAACAACTTCATAGTGTTATTCCCCAAAGCTGTAGAGGTTTTTTCAGCTTTTGGAGAAACACAGTTGGTAAAAATCTGTCTTTAAAGTCACTCTTTGGGCTATCTACATCAGTTAGCTGAGGCCTGGTCRTTCTAAGGAAGAATGAGTTTTCAGTTGTAACCCCAGGGAATCGGTGTTAGCAGGTAACTTTTCAGGTACTTAGTCCAGGTTGAAGCAAAAATCTTCCGAAGAAACCCAGTTATTACATGGGCACAAGCACTATGTGCACACAGATTAATGAGCTCAATTACATTCAAAAGTTTCAGGTGAAATCCAGGTGTCTTTCCCTAAAAATAGCATTAGGACCTGCTCCAGAATGGCCTTGGCATGTRTCCTGAGTCCTATTTTCTACAAGGAAAAGAAAAACCCCAACCAGTAAACGGATTAAGGCAAGATGACAAATTCAATTTTCTACCTATACGGATCTACAAGCAAAGCTATGCTTAGGGTCATACACGTCTATACAGGGGTTATTAGAGAAATGCAGAAAAYGTTTAACAAGCAGAATTTAAATAGGAAAAAATTGCATTCACTCCTCTGATGAACACCAAAAACCAGAACAGGAATTGGCTAGAAAAATCTATAGATTCCYGTGACTGATTTCAAACACAATTCAATGCAGCAAACTAAGAGCAAACGTCTGATCTCGTAAAATTATATGCTACTGAARCTTGTTCTGGTGCTGACAGAAATTACGTTAATGATGTCAAGGGGAAGATACAGAGCAAGGGAAAAGGCCAGAGMGAAACAAGACAGATGTCAGCACTGAAAATGAAGGGAATAAAATTACTGAACTAAAGATAGAAAGGCTCATACTTAAAAGAAGGTATGCGTGCGCCCTAAGCTTGAGGCATTGTTTCTTAACAAGGAAATCTCCATGGCTGGTATTGACACAGATTAATATTCGGAGAGGAAAAATAAACAAGGTCTCCCCAAAGCCTTGATTGCTGAAAATGTGTCCCATGGCACCCCCCTCCTAGGCAAGCAAGCAAAATCAAAGAACTAGACACCATCTTAGTCATTCAGTTTTGTCTGTCTGCATTCAGACACAAGCCAGCTCCGAGCAACCTCTTTCCTGAAAAGATGAGCAAGACCCTCAGTTTTGTGACTTATCAAAGTTGCAAACGGAATATGAAGAACACAACATGTTTATACATAAAATCTGCACTTGAAATGCAGATTTCTAAATATACGCTTGTAATGACCCTTACATAGATCATCCAGTTGCTGTAGCGCTTTCTCAGATTGTACAACACAGACGCCTCATTCAGATGGGTCAGCATAGCCATGTCCTCGATCATGTCAAATTTGGGAGGGTTCATTGACTGCACGTCATCTTCTTTTATAGTCATGGTCTGCAAAGACAAATAAGTATGGCAACACTGGAAAACACTGGGATTTTCTGTTGCTTCACACACCTTAGAGGAGAACATATTTTTTCTCCCCTGCAGAGGGAAGTCCTTCAGCTCAAACCCAGCCTATGTACGTAATACCGTTTGTTTTCACAGCTATCAGAAGAATGGGGGAAGACTGAGATGGAAGGAATAAGGAGTGCGGTGGTACGGCTGCAAAAGGAGCCATGGGATTTATCCACAGCCTGGGCTTTTACCTCTGGGCTCCAAAGCAGAACTGGCTGCTCGCTGCTCCCCAGTGCCCAACGCTCGCTCACCCACCACCCCATTGMTGTTTTTCCCTTGGCGGTTTTTCATGTGTCATTCTGATATGGCATCAGTTACTGGGGCTTCCCATTCGCAGCCCATTTCATGAAACAGGCAGCTGAGCTTAAACTGGGACAGGTAATTTCTGGAGTTTGCTGCTCCAGCCTTGTTAGTCAGGGATCAGACAAAACTGGTTTTGTACCTTTCCATCTGTCGTCTGCACGGTCACTTTGCCACCGCTGGTTTCTGTAATTTCAGCTTCAACGTAAGCTTTCTTTTCATCGGGAACCCAACATTTCTTCTTCCCTGTAAAGTTAAGGAGACTGAGGGTTCACAGCCTTGCATCAAAYAGCAACACCATGCCTAGCTAAGCGAGATTGCTGGGTTACATTTTCCACACAAGCGACACAAAACCTCTGGGACTGCAGCAGATCGGCAGCGCTGGGGAGCTGCCTGCCAAAGCAGAAGGCGTAGGGCTCCCAAATGTTGTCTCCCCTTTGAAATCACCACTTGGCTTCCTCTAGATCCTCCCAGCACGAGGTGTCAAAATATTTCACAAATGCTGGCTAAGCCTCAGCCTCCACGGGAAATCCATCATCATTATCACCAGTGTGCAGATGGAGGAACTGAGATCCAAGCCCAAATTAAGGCGTTTGCTAAAAAGTCACACAGAAAATTGCGATCTGAAYGAGGAATAAAGCCCACATTATTTGCCTGCCAGCTATCAGATTTAACCTTATTCCTGCACATTCTTCTGAGGTTTGTCTTGAAAAACAGCAAAATTAATAACTCACATTGAGTTACGTATGTGGCTTTTTAGAGTTTGGAGTAGCTGCACTAGACTTTAGGTCTTTAGTTACAGCAATGATTCTGAATAGCAAAATGCTGTGGTTACTGGTGTATTTATACTTACTACTACACCTCAGGGCTCATATAAATCCATTTCATGAAAAAGAAATTATGGGAAACTAAAAGCCAACATCAGATTGTCATACAGCCTGCAAATCAAACAGATGTACAGGTGCAACATAATGAGACATCTAGTTGGCCACAGAATCTCCTCTCATTACAGGAACATTAATGTGTGGTGTTTTTCTTTCAAACGGACAGAGAAGTGATCCCCCTTTAGCAGAGCAGTACAAATACGCGTTGCTTCTAAATCTAGTTAATTACTTACTTACCATAAATCGATAGATTATTTCTATTTAGTACTACCTGGGGGTTTTTAATAGCTTTGCAGAATAAAGAAACCAGAACTGGGTTGAACCAGCTGCCTCAAACAGCAGCAGCACAGCAGCGACAGCGGAGGCTTTGCATCCTGCTTTGCTCTGCATTCCCACGACTGCACTCGGATGTAACCCTGATCCCTCTTAACCGGCCACTGGCAGCACAAAGGGTACCGCGACTCACCATCGAAGGCGACGGTCTGCGCCATCATCAGCTCCTTCTCGCTCTTTCGGAGGAAGGGAGCAGCCTCCCCGAATTCCGACATGTCCATCATCTTGGCAAGGGTTCAAGGTGGCACAGCTCAAAGAGGAAAAAGAAAGGGACCTAGTCTACCAAAGAAAAGGGGRAAAAAAAAGAATCTATTTTGTGGATGATCTGAAGTAATACGAAACACTCAGCACAATGTGGCAGGTGGCTGATCAAAGTGATGATTAATTTGAAACGCAAATACCTAACACAGATTTGRGGCTATACTGCACCCTTAGTTAAACCTTTCCTTGGCTCAGCTTATTTAAAGCCAGGCAGATCCTGCGTGGTTCAAAACCTCGGCATGGGTCACAGTTATCTCCATGGGAGAATTTAATCTCTTCTTTGTGGCACGAATGATGCTTAAGAGCCGGAGATAAAACGGACCACTTGAAGCTGTGATTTTAAAAACCACTTAGCGGGGGCCTGTTCTGGCCCCTTTCAAATTCGCCTGGAGCAGGCTCTGCAGCACGTCTTCCTGTGGCCATGCCACTCAGCCACTTCAAGCACYGTCTCAGGCAGGCATTTTCTGGGAATCGCGGAGCAAGACTTCACTGCTGCAAACTGAGAACTGCTGCAGGGGTGTGCGTTACGCCCTTGGTGCGGCTCCAGGGACATATGCCCACGCTCGTGCTGGAGAAAGCCAGCACTGGAGCTGGAAGCAGCTCTGCTACCTGCAGCACACTCCTCTGGTCACACGAATTAGCATGTTAGAAAAACCAGGACTAACATGGCTCGGGGAGGTCCTGTGCTGGTACAGCTTCCCAAGTTGCTGGGTACCTCCGAATTCCCCAGCTTGGGTATCCCCCTGCAGCAAGGCATGGCGAGGGCAAGTGTATCTGCAGCATTGGTGYGAGGGCTTCACAGTGGTTTAGATTGATTTGAGCTTATTAGTCCAGCTTAACACCTACACTTGTTTTCTCAAATGACAAGGCCACGGTGTTTAGGAGCCTTTTATCATGAAAGAGAGGGCAGGGGACATGGGTATGAGTGAGATCGATTTGATGGGTTTGTACTGCCAAGCAATTAATTTGATTGTTATGTAGTCTCTGAAGTGATTTACAGATATGGTTTTATATAAATATTTTTTTTATACACACACACATAGAAATACTTACACACACAAGTATGTAAAATACTCAGGATGCTGTCCGGAGAACATCTAAAAGAAGTTCCACTACTAAAAGGTGTACACACACACACACACGCACACAATTTAAGTATTTCAGATTTTTTTTTCTTTAAAGTCAGGCCACCGTTTGATTACTATTCGAAGCTGTACAAGTGACCCTCGGATATTCTCTCTTCCCTTATTTTATTTACTGTGCAATATCCAGAGCAACTGGACAAATTTTCAAGAGCCCTATCAAGTCAGACACTATAGTCTTTCAAAATTTAATTCAATTTTTTTCTAACACAATCCTGGTAGGGATAAAAACTCTTCATCAACCAGGGCAGGTTTTTTTCCAACACATTCCTCCTGGGGAATGTAAAGCCCTAAGACAGMAAAGCTGCCAAACCTTTTACATTCAGCCCTCTCCTGCTGCTGCAGTATAAGCTTGAGACCTTCTGTCTTGTTGCTAYAGAGCAAAAACTTTCTTCCTCACAACTAGCCTTAACTTTTTTCCTTTTTAAAGATTAAAGGCCTACATAAGCACAAATATCACCCATTATTTTAAGACCGTCTGAGCTGCCCAAAATTCCCAGCTGGAGGCACAACTCAAAACTAGCATRGCAGCGTCTCTCTCCCATGGGGAGTGTGTCTTAGCTCTAGTGGAGCAATGAAATTGCATCAGTTCATACATTTAAACAGAACAGCGTTAGAGCATGTAAGTGTCATTTCACATTAAACGTGCAAATGTCAGAGAAGCCACTCCAGTGTTAATCTCTGGGACTCAGGACAGATTCTCACAAGTCCTAATATACACTGAAGTACTCTAAACCACTTCTGTGCAGCCTAGCTCCATTTGCAGACTTCTTCGGGACAGTCACTCAGCTATCACCTTCTTATTTCATTTTATGTTTTTTCATATATATTCAGGGCCAACCAGTATGGCAAACATGCTACAGTGTAAAGAAGCACTATGGCAGCCGGGAGAGAATCCCTTTTTCTTCAGCCGTCTCATGTGCTTGGAGTAACGACAGAGGTCAGAGCCCAGGCAGTGCACACCTTGCGGGTGCAGAGAACTCAGTGAAGCAAATCCATTCATTACCAGATATGAGAAATTGGAAGTGTTCTTTGGTTTATGGTCATAGGATCATTTTTAAAAGGCAGTATAGTTGAGAAAGACAAGGCAGAGCTAAAGACGTTCGCTTTCCTTTCAGTCTGTTCTAGCTAACAACAAAAAGAGCCGGCCCTTGTATATGAACTTTGGAAGATTCCTGAAAACACCTACACCCTGTAGAAAGCCAATATTGTTACACAAAGTTAAGTGGCATGCCCAGGACYACCAACAATTTTGTGGTGCATTCAGACCAAGGAGGAAAGGAGTGACCTCGTCTTTCTTTGCTGGGGCTGTTGGAAGAGCTACTGTAGTGCTAACGGCTCGTCCGCAATAGCAACGGCAGCAGGCATCTTTGAAAGGGAACCCGGTAATTCTCCAAGGGTTGTAACTCAGGTTGGATTAAAGAACTCCTTGGACCAATGGGCTGCTTAAAATTGCAAACTGCATAAGCCATCAACCTCTTGCAGATGATAGAGAAGACAGAAAATATGACTTGCAGGTACTGGCTAATCAATCCACCCAGATGCATAATTACAAGGGACCTGACACTTTCCTAAGCAGTTATTCTAGCTGGCTAAATGAATACGCTGATGTTASAGAAGAAACATGTATTTGCCATCCTAGCATTCAAGCAGCATCCTARGATGACTAACATAGTGCTATATGTTTAGTGGTATTACTACTAAACCTTAAGCCACACGTAAACCTTAGTCACGTCAAAACCACGGTACAGTGTTAGAGCACAGCTGGCTACCCGCATTTAGAAGTGAGAGAGGTTGGTACTCACCCTGGAGAGCACACAGAAAGTGTCACGACTCCGCCTGGTCCAGACTTTATATGCCCCTATCTCAAGGTCACTGGTGATAACTGTTTAAAGGCATCAGCAGTTTTCCTCCATGCCTATATTTGTCCACCGGATCCCGGGTGAGGAGACAATGCCCGAGGAGGGGACACGTGTGGCTGCTC